>OZ026618.1:21344575-21374153 GCA_964020975.1 Hermodice carunculata | reverse complement strand
TCTCTCTCTCTCTCTCTCTCTCTCTCTCATTCTGCTTATTATACTGAACAGTTCAATTCAAAACAATCAGCCTGAAATTAGCCTAAATAACTTAAAGGGTCTTGAGCGGGTAAACTATACTCAGAACATGCTTCGGAGCCTATACCGGTACATGTCTCTCTGACTACAAGAAATTGCTTTATTTTCATGTGTATAAATTTTCACGGTTTTCGTATTGCTGATGTTTCACTGTAGTTTTATTTTACCGTTTTGGACATAATTCCCGTTCAAATGATGTTAAAATACCATCTCACTGTGTTTTTATTTTCACGGGTTTGTGCCATCAGCGAAAATAAGAATACAGCGAAATTAAAGCAATTTACAGTAGCAGATAATGCGGCCAGATATACACTACATGACATTGAATAAATTGTTGGACAAAATTTGAAAGCAAATACAAACAAACAAGCAAAACAAAAAGATCCCATTCCAGACAAGACTTAATTTACCCATTGAACCATCAACATATTCTTACATGCTGATATGATACAATTAATGGTGTTCTCGTATGATTGTGCTAAATTTCAAAGTGTATTTTACAAACAAGATTTACCTATATATCTTTTTCCCCAGGTGGACATCAGACTCCATTGTATTTTGAGGGGTATTGAAGGGCGGAGGGGGGGCGGGGGGTAGTGTGTGTATATAAAAAGCAGCACTTTCCTACCCATTACCCTTGGTTTTCAGTGAGAGAAAGAGAGAGAGAGAGAGAGAGAGAGAGAGAGAGAGAGAGAATGAAAAATCTTGCATTTATGGGTAACTGCCAAAAATATGCTTGTGTAACCGCTGCATTTTTGGTCTGTCCTACTGTCTCTCCTGAGCCCAAGGACTGTTGTTAAACGGATAGTGGCGACGTCTGGCAGAGGTTTTGTTTGCCATTCAGCTGGACGTCGTCACGTTGAAACTCCAGTCGTGTACACATACATACATACACACACACACACACACACACACATACGTACGTACGTACATACACACACACATACATACATACACACATAATCAGGTGTGGGTGTGTGTGCGCGAGTGCGTGTAATACACCCATATGACATAAGCTTATTGGGAACGAAGATTTCATTGATGACAAGAACACCTGTATCCGCAATGAACCATAAAAGAAAATAATATGATCACCGTGCTGAATGCAAACATAGTATGTTTGATACATTATATATATATGTGTATATATATATGTGTATATATATATATATATATATATATATATATATATATATATATATATATATATATATATATATATATATGTCTCTGTGTGTGTGTGTGTGTGTGTGTGTGTGTGTGTGTGTGTGTGTGTGTGTGTGTGTGTTTGGAAGAATCCATTGATGACAAAAGCATATATGTCCAGTGAAAAGAAAATAATATATTATCCACTTGAATACAAACATATTGCCTCCTTAGCAGACTGAAACTCTGCTGAGGAGGCAAACAAACACGGAATAAGATTTGATTCCTTAGGACACACTCCAGAACTTGATCATCATAGAAGAAAATAATTAAGCCTTTGGTGTGTGTCTCATTGAAGAATTACACTAAATACTCGTTTTTGCCCAGGTAAAAGAAAAAACAAACAAACAGACAATACCAAACCTGAGCAGTACTATGAAGTTTCATCCTATAAATCCAAGCTTTAAATATGAATGTCAAAGGAAAACGGCTTACAGAATTTTCAAATTAGACCATCCGCAAAAGTATTTATTTCTGTGATGAAAAATGAAATTGTCTTTCGTGATGCATTTTAAATCATATCAGGACAAAGAAGAATATACATAGTTTTGTATGTGGGAAAATGAAACTCCAAGACCCAAGGTACAGACCACAGAAGAACGCGCTCTTCGGAGTTACGGGGCTTTGTTTGCGCTAAATTAACACTTTCAAGTCTGTTCGCTGTAAGGTATCTGTAGCCTTTGTCTGTTGATGTCTAGTTAATTGCAGTGAGATTATGAAAAAATGCAACCGCAAGTTTATATGTGGTGCACTTTTATTTATAATAGATTACCATGGTAATGTTTGTCCAAATAGATGATAGCTTTGGCAACCATTTTTACCCAACAAAATTTTCATTTGCGTCAAAAATATAAATTTTGTTAGCAAAAATGCTTTTGCAAGTACAATTATCCATTTAACTTCCTAAACATGTACGTAAGGTATTTCCCCAATTTTTCAGTAATAATCAGTTTTCAGTATGTTTTGATAAATAAAACTCGATTTTCTGTGGTTGCTATGGCAACCAGAGTGTAAGTCCGCGTATAAATGGACACCAACGTGAAAGTAATAAAGAAGGCAGTGACTGTATGCATGGGAAGGTCCCTCAATTGAACAATGGTAAAAATCCGTTACTCTTTCAAAAACTAGCAACGTGGATGAAATTATATCTGTTAAAAATTTACAGTCACGTTCTTCAAACGCACACCGAGTCTGATATAAGGAGTTTTCATATATGATTGGAGTAAGTATTCTTGGGAAAGCGCTACCAGTAATTAGAAATAATAAAGAGCACATCCCTGCCTGGTAGTCTTCATTCCCACAAATGCAAGTGACACAGCTGGTTTTCTGTCAGAATGGCCGTCTCATGGCGCCCAACCTTGATCATTGTCTGACGATAGAGTCGAGTTGTTGTTGTTGTTGTTTTGCGGCGGCGGGGGGGGGGGGGGGGGGGGATTAATATGCAAGTCCCGTATCCTGCCGCTGTTTTTTGAAAACTTTGTCATGGATGGCGTAATAAAACTTTAAGAAAAATTATAATACAATATAACTTTATTCGAGATAAATGCTAAGGAAGATATCATCTGAAAGGACTCAAGAGAGTGAAATGCCCACTTTCTATGTGCACAGATCACTGTGTTTCCTCAAATACTTGATTCTTTATTTCTTTAGTTATGTCTGTGACACTGTGTGTTAACACAGACATATTGTTTTACCCAATATTCTTCATATCTTTCTTTCTTTCCAATCTTTCTTTCCGCCAGATTTTTGTGTCGTCTGAAAGTCAGACACTGTGAAAGCTAGAAACATAAAACTTTACATGGCTATAGCACCTGCAGTGAAGTTTTGCATATCGTTCTGAATAGTCAAGATTTTGAATACTATGCAAATTAGGGCAATTAAAAAAATTTAATTGCTTCTGGCTTCCAAAATATTCATCCGATTTTGATGATGTTGGACCCAAATTGTAGACATTGTAAACACTGCACATTTTTGTAATTTACATATGACCTCTAGAGGTCAAAGGTCAAGGTCATTTGTATGTTTGAACTATTCATCCAGCCATAACTCAGTCAATTTCCATCCAATTTTTATCATATTAGACCAAAATTGTAGCTACTGTAACACTGCACATTTTTGTAATTTACATGTGATCTCTAGAGGTCAAAGGTCAAGGTCATTTGTACGTTTGAAATATTCATGTAGCTATAACTCGGTCAATTATCATCCAATTTTGATCATGCTGGACACAAATTGTAGCTACTGTAACACTGCACATTTTTATAATTTACATGTGACCTCTAGAGGTCAAAGATCAAGGTCATTTGGACCTTTCAAATATGCATCTAGCCATAACTCGGTCACTTTTAATCCATTCATGTTGGACTCAAATTGTAATTGTTGCAACACTGCATATTTTAGTAATTGTGCAATTTTTTCACATACGCAGACAGATTTGCTTTCAAGCAAATTTTTTTCTAGTTATTTTCGTGTGTCAGTTTTGTGGTCAGTTTTTCTCGTACACTATTGTTTGGAGAAGTACCAAACTTGGCATGGTGATAGACCTAGTAGTGAAATTTTGCATATTGTTTGGAATCGTCTTGATGTTGAAAGTTGTGCAAATTAGAGACATATAAGTGGGGATTTTAAATCTTGCATATCTTAAAAACCTTTCTGGATAGAGCTGCCATTCCAAGTTTAATATGTGGATCTATTGCTAAAGCAAAGAAAGTTGGGCGTTTTAATTTATGTTAAATTCACTGAATTTCCTCTGAATACACATGCATCAGACATATTTACCCCCCCCCCCCCACATACACACAAGCTGGTGAATGTTTCACAGCCAGGCTCTTTATATATACATATATAATATATGTAAATATATATATATATATATATATATATATATATATATATATATATATATATATATATATATATATATATGTGTGTGTGTGTGTGTGTGTGTGTGTGTGTGTGTGTGTGTGTGTGTGTGTGTGTGTGTGTGTGTGTGTGTGTAACCAGAGATAATTGAACTGTGAAAGCCTGGCCTGCATGCCTATCAGTACACAGGCAGTGGTGCCAGTGCTCAGTGCTGTCGGCTTACATTTCAATCTCTAGGGGGATTGATTGGCTGTGTTGGTAGAGTAAGCTTGCCTGCATTCTGTTACAAAGTGGGGGGGGGGGGGCTAAAGAGTTTTCCATACTGGCATACTGGGCATTTTCATTTGCCGTACTTGTGTACTGGAAGCCATTTAAATTTCTGTACTTAGTACCAACCATTATTTGTACATTTTCTTATTTTCCGTACCTTGTACTAGGGCAAAATTATTACTTGTATCAAGCCACTGGTTGGTAGACAAGCATGCACAGAAATAAAATAAAAGGAACAGCATGCTAACATGCTGTGCTTGTTAGAATCCAACAACAGTAGTTGCCACACATTACGGTAAATCAGTGCACTCAAGCCAAGCTATACAATTATTGTTGACAGGAACCACAATACCATATGCATCAAATGACCAGGTCTCATTCAACCAACTGAAGAAATTCAGAATTTTAAATAAGATCAATATATTACATGCCTTATGTCCAATGAACTGTGTCGCATGACTCATGTATTTCAATCCCCTTAAAGTGCTCCATACTGATTTGATATATTTGCCCATTGCTAATTTGGTCTACACTGAAGGATCCATGTAGACAAATAGTTTGCTCCTGATAACTACCGTTAATGGCTCACAACAGTTCATATTACTTTATCAGCTTTATTTCACTATGCCTAAAACCATCAAATCCAGTGAAAAAAACAGTTTATTTGGAATTTTAAAATGAACATGAAATTCAGGCAACAAAATTGCTGTCAGACAGGGTTAAAGGGTTAAATAACGATTGCAGTCAAGTCTGTTCAAGGATTTGCTTGACTCCATAAAGCCATTAATTCAATGATGCTACCATAATCTGTCTGTGTATATACTATCATCCCACAGACTATGAAACATATCCAAGCCTCCTTAACACAAATTTAAAAGAAAACATCATACCACAAATACATTTTGAGCGTTCAAGTCGAGTTTTAAAAAATCTGGATGCCAACAAATTTTAACCTATGACCCCCGACACCTTCTAACATGTTTACTGTGTAAATAGAAGTAATGCCCATGCACCCGAATTATTTCCCCGCGCGGGACATCAATGAGAGCCATGCTAACCACAGGCTGTCAAAAATGAAAACATGGGATAATATATCGTCACATTTAAGTCTGTGTGTAAACACAGACTTCTTTTTTTAAAATACTTTATTAAGTCTGTGAGTGAACACAGACTTGCTTGTTTTCCTCAAATACCTTATTCTTTATTTATTAAGTCTGTGTGTGAACACAGACTTCTTGTTTTTCCTCAAATACTTTATTCTTTATTTATCTATTTCCATGTGCAAGTTTTGTAGTTAGCTTTTCTTAGACACTATTGTTCCAAAAAATTCAAAACTTGGCATGGTGATAGATCTAGTTGTGAAGTTTTGCATATTGTTTGGAACAGTCATGATGTTGAAAGTTGTGCAAATTAGAGGTATATTTGTGGAAATTTAAATGTTACATATCACCAAAAGTTTTCTAGATAAAGTTGCCATTCAAAGCTTAATATGTGGGTCTATTACTAAAGCAAAATCCAATGGCATGCAAAGTTGAGAAGTTTAATTTATGTTAAATTCACGGAATTTCCTGAATACAGGTGCATCTGACATATACCGGGGTGCCCCCCCCCCCACAAGCTTGTAACTGTTTCCACAGACAGACTGTTATGCAACCAGAGATAATTGAACTGTGAGAGCCTATCAGTACACAGGCAGTGATGCGGGAGTGCTGTGGCTTACCCTTCAATCCCTCCTGAAACTGGTTGTGTTGGTAGAATATGCTTGTCTGACTTGTGTAAACAAGGAAGCTATAAATAGTCTGAAGATTCCTTGGTGTGACTCCCCATCACAATAAGCTAGTCCTGACTAAGAGGTACCATGCAGGAAAGCAGCAGCAGCAGCAGCAGCAGCAGCAGCAGCAGCAGCAGCAGCAGCAGCAGCAGCAGCAGCAGCATCATCATCATCATCATCATCATCATCATCATCATCATCATCATCATCATCATCATCATCATCAAGGAGAGGTGCCATTTCAACTACAATCAATAGGTTAGTGACATAGCAGCATCCAATGAAATATGAACCAAAGCTTAGCATGTCTTTGAAATGGGAGATTTAAATCAGCTACCAGAAATCACTCAAACACAGAGCCAAACTGCCTGCAATGACCAACTGTAACATGGGAGGATTTTGGCCAGGGCAGTGGGCACATTGGCGCATGCAGGTAGAGCTTCTACAGGCATAGCTGTTGTCTTTCTGGATCCCACAGTGACATTTGCTTATCGGTTAAATATCTATACCATTGTTTCATAACCTTTGTAAACAATGCTCATCTTATTTCATCCATGTTCAGCCTGTGCAAACTTGCAACTTCAGTTTGTCCACACCTTTAGTAGGTTGCTGAACCTCAATAGTGAAAAATGTTCATGTATCATGGTATAGACATTTGTTAGGAGCTATGTGAGGTTGGATGTTGCCTGTGCAAACTTACAACTTGAGTTTGCTGATGCATTCAAGCTGGTGACACTCAATAGTTAAACACATAGAGTTCCGTAACAGCTACCGGTATGTGAAGTTGAATGTTACCTGAGACCACTACTTGTAGTGGTCTCAGATGTTACGTATGACAGTGAATTAGGTGAGCCTAATAGTTGATTTTATTAGAGATTGTCAAGTAAATGTTTTTATGTTCCTGTAAATAGTGAAACTGAAATACATGTACTTATAATTACATGTGCATGTATATCGATGTAAACATGTTTCACTTGTTGCACTCATTTTATGTCTTTTTTTGTCTTATGATTTACAAAACATGGCAATCTGGTGTTGATGTAGTTATTTTTACTTCCCAGTATAAATGGGTTTAGCATCATATTTGATTAACGGGTTTACCATCATATTTTAAGGTCATGTTAAAAAATATGCAAATTAGGGGTGATTACAATTTAAAAGCTCCAGATCTTCCAACCACTACAGATAGACACAAAATTTAAAGTTGTACACACAGGTTTGTGACACCTGTCAATCTAATGGACAGTGAACAAAAACTTTAGCATTTGAAATTATGCTAATTAGCAGCACTTGAAACATTTAAAAGTTGAAGGTCTCCAAAACTAGTATAAATAGAGGTGTCAATCAACTTCAATTAGTTGGTTTGTGACATAGCTGCATCCAATGAATCATGAACCAAAGTTGTAACATATTGATTGAGGCAAATGAGGTGAATACACAAGATTGAATTCTTGAATAACTTTCAAACTATTACAGATAGAGGTGTCAGTCCAACATCAATTTGTAATGATAAAGACAACATGATGGTAAGTCAGCACTCTAAGTGTGAGTGGTTTTGCCCCTGTGTGGGGTCAAAGCTGTACTTATAGTGATGTAAAGAGGGGTTGCTACATTCTATTCTACTGTTGATAGAAGCAACGTTGCTCCAAGTGGGTTTTATGACATCATAAGGTGGACATGGTGACCACTTCTCTAAACATGACCATCTCAGGAATTCCTTGTTATAGTCTATGTCCAGTTTATTATGGAATAAAGCTAGGGAATAGGTATGAGGGTTGTACCTTCCTTCCTTTGTGAAGGTGCTTGGGAATTTCTTTATTAATGTATGGTCAATGTATTGTCCAGAGTATTGGTCTTGTACAATAGGTCTGGTAACTGAAGGAGAGTGTGCTGTTTTGCCTTCATCTTATGTATGCGGCTGTTAAAATGGGGAATTTATCGTCTCCCTCATATACATTGACAGTGGAAAATGAGCATAAAATTTAGCATAATACAACATGAGTATGCTCATTTTCCCCATCACACTGAGACCAAATGGTTCCATAGTGCACAGCTGGTGGATCCAAAAATATTCTCTTCCTAATCTTAAAGTTTCTGTCTTCTTTAGCTTTGACAGTGTTGTGGTGTGCTCGAGAATTTGTATCTTTAAGTTCAGGTTTCCATGATAGGTCCTGGCAAAGTGTCTGCCTAGTGACTGCTGTAAGTCCTTTTTGTTTTTGTAGTAAAAATGCTCCCTTAGCCTTAGACACGAAATTCAAGTCACTGTAACACATACAGGTTGGTGATACCTGCCAATCTAATGGACAGTAACAAAAACTGTAACATTTTAAATTATGCTAATTAAGAGCACCTGAAACATTTAAAAATTGAATATCTCAAAAACTATACAGAGGTGCCAAACCAACTTCAATTTGTAGGCAGCTGCATCCACTGAATCATGAGCTGAAGTTGTAGCATTTTCATTTATGCAACTTAGGTGAACACACAAAATAGAATTCTTGAATATCTTGCAAATTATTATTGATAGTGGTGTCATTCCAACTTCAAAATGTTTATAACATAGCTGCATCCAATGAAATATGATCCAAAGTTCTAGCATTATAATTTTTGCAATTTAGGCTAATATGCACAATTTAAATCTGGAACAACTTCAAAACTATTACAGATAGAGGTGCCATTCCAACTTCAATTGATAGGTTTGTGACATAGCCCTATCCAATGAAACATAAACCAAAGTTACAGCACTTTAATTCATGCAAATTAGCTGAATACTCAAAATTTAAATCTTAAAGAACTTCAAAGTTATAGACTGAGCAGTCATTCAAACTTCAATTCATAGATTTGCGGGCTAGCAGCATCCAACAAACCATGAATCAAAGTTGTAGCAGTTTGATTTATGCACATTAGGCAAACACACAAAATTTAACTTTTGGAAGAGCTTCAAAACTGTAATAGATTGAAGTGCATTTCCAACTTCAATTTCTAGTTTTTTTTTGACACAGCAGCATGAAAAATTTTGTATTGCAGGAGTTAAATAAATACTGAATAGGCAATCTTTAACAGTTTTTTAGGCACAGCCTTATTTGCTGAAAAGCAAATCAAATTTTTCTAGTTTTGTATTGGCTTCTAATTACAGATTTGTGGACCTGTCACACTTTTCCTACCTGATGTTATGGCAGCTGTCACAAATCTGTATGTGCCACAGGGACTTGCAACTTTGTTCATGTGGCATTGTTCTTTTATAAGAGACTCTGCATGTACTCCACATCAACTCATAGACCTCATAGACAGAAGAGCAGAGGGAAAAGGGTATTTCCGTATTGGGGCAGTTTATTTACCATACCATTGTACTGGAAGCCCTCCTCTTGTCTGTACTTTACATTGGCCATTATTTTGGACTCTGTATTTGGGCAAAATTATTTCCTGTTCCAAAAAAAAAAAAAACCTCTGCCTTTATCCCTGCCTCTAAGGCTCAGGTATTTCCCATGTCCTATGCACACAGTCATGGGAGTCCTTATAAGGGCTGCTATTTTGTTCTCTTGTAATTCTTACATTCCATTACTTTTCTCCCCGCACCCTACCAGGACGTCCTGTACAGTTCAGACCCCTTTCTTGCCTCCTGGTAAACCATAGTCAAGCCTTAAATCCATGCCACATGCTCTTCTTCTAAATGCCGCACTCTAAGCCCGTACAGTTATGATCCTCATTCTGCCATTTCCTACACATATTTTCCCTCATCTCTCTATTCCCATCACACCATACCAACTAATGGTCTACTGTCTGGTCTGCTCCCTGAGAACAAACTCTACACTTACCATAGTTACCTGCAGCCCATTTCAGTCTTCTCTTTTCTAAATTGATAACTCTTGTCCTACTCTGGAACAAAAGTTTGGATCCCTTCCCTCCATCCCAGCATGTAGTCCAACTCTTCTTCGGCTTCTCTAAAACCTTGTCTGCATTTAGCATACTTTTTTCACTCACTCCTTTCTTCCAGTCTTTGTTCCATTCTTCTGTCACTACCTTCCCTATATATGCTTTCCAATCTTCAACCTCATCATAAACTTTCAATTCATACCTTTCTGATTTAGTATGGATATAAATTTAATCAATTACATGCAACTCTTTTAATGCCAATCACATCTTAAGTTTATGTACTAAAGTGAAACTAGTCTGAATTATCATTAGGATCTCAGATTTGTATTCCTCATAAAAAGACCTTTCATTCAATTACCAGTATGCCTATAGTTCCAGAGAGAATATCCCAGGTCAACAGCTTTTCTGGGCACTCATTGGGTGCATTACACCCAATGCGTGCCGTGAAAAGCTGTTGACTCAGTCCAAAATATGGCAGTTAAAGAGTTAATGCTTTCTCCCTCGGGACAGGGGCATCAACAATCAAAGACAAAAATAGTGTGTCAATATAAGCATAAAAGCTGTTTGTTTGTTTATTTATTTTTCATTTCATTTGTGTAATTATTTGCTCATTTACATCATAAGAGGTAAGCTTCCAAGGAACATTCTCAACAATGTAGAAAAAAAAAATATATTTACACATCTCCTTTCAACATGGGAGTAATGACTCGAGATTACAATTGAGTTTGGCACATCTCTCAACCCCATCAGATGCCAGTATTTATTGTAAACACATAAAACATGTAACTTACAAATACATATATACATATAAATATATATACAACTGCTGATGTACAACATCATCTTATGGCACACTGACACTCTACTTGAAGCATACACTGTAAGTAATAACTAGGCAAGACCTCTGTGATACATTATAAAGTGTTAAAGTAAAAAAAAAAACATACACATTCTCCATACCCACACTGTACTCGCAATTGATAGGTGTGCCTGTAGGCATATTACATCATATGCAATCAGGGGCATGTTTATGATAATTTGAATCATGATTCTTGACAGGTAAATCTATACATGTTTAAATATTTCTTTTTAAGAATGACATCATGTTGAGCTTGCCCTATCAACTCTACTCCTAACTGCAGGAGCAGAATTTAACCCTTTCCCCTTAAATCGGCCAAAACCAGCTGGTGGTCAAATGTCGTCTGCTTCAGTGTTTTCAACAGTTATGAAAAACAATTTGACATAGAAATGTACATGCGACTTATCAAGATCACATGCCCCAGGTCAACAGCTTTCCTTGGCATGGGTTGGGCACTAAGTGCCCAACCCATGCCAAGGAAAGCTGTTGACTCAGTCTTAATTCAAGGGGGAAAGGGTTAAGGGACAGCGTCATGTGTGCTGCCTTCCCAGCAAGCACTGCCACTTAGGGCTCAGGCTGCTGCAGCTGTATGGACCAATCAGCAGCAACAATGAAACAACATGCAATCACTTTGCAACAATGAAACAACATGCAATCACCTAGTAAAATGTTGAAAGACTAAAACAGCAAACATCCCTTTGGGGGTGGGGGGGTGGGGTGGAGTCAAATACAGGTTTCACTGTAGGTATACAGTCTAAACATGTACATGCAACATAAGGCACAGAGTTTCTGGTTATAAGGTGTACAAAGTGCTAAACAGGATGTGTGATGTGCTAATTGTATCCAGAGCATAAGCACTTTAGTAAAATCCACAACAACAACAACAAAAAATACCCGGTAAGGAGGATCACTGTCATTTACCCTTCATGATAAATATCCCTCAGTCTTCACTAATCTTGAAATAAAGCTCTTTTTTACTTGGTATGAAAGGCACTTGGTTGTCACACAAATTTTTCCGTACAAAAGTAGAATATATTAATTCTGCTAGTTGTGTGATATATGTTACTGCCTGTATGCGTGTGGCTCATCCATTTGCAATTAGTAAATGTCTTTAAAATTTTCAAATGAACTAAAATATCCTAATTCTCTCATATTTTACTTAGAAACAACTTGCAACCTAAATCCAACCGTTTTTTCCTCACAAAAAGTTTATACTTGATACACTGAAAAAAGAAAAAAAAATGAACAGTACAAAAGCAAACATGATTGTTCAAGTCATACACAATATAACTGACTAATGTATTTACATATTCTCATGCTGCACACATTTGAATGCTAAATTATTTTTACATGTTGTAAAAATACAATCAATATACACCTGACAAGTTTTGACACTGAAGCACCCTTGCTTTTAAAATTAAATTTCCTTTCACCTGCATAGTCTCTGAGAGCTCTAGCTGAGCCACCTATCCCAGGGATAGAATCCCTCAACCAGTCACTTTTTAAGAGGGAAATTCTATCAACCAGTCACTTTGTAAGAGAGAGACTCTCTCAACCAGTCACTTTGTAAGAGGGAGACTCTCTCAACCAGTCACTTTGTAAGAGGGAGACTCTCTCAACCAGTCACTTTGTAAGAGGAGAACTCTCTCAACCAGTCACTTCGTGAGAGGGAGACTCTCTCAACCAGTCACTTTGTAAGAGGGAGACTCTCTCAACCAGTCACTTTGTAGGAAGGAGACACTCTCAACCAGTCACTTTATAAGAGGGAGATTCTCTCAGCCAGTCACTTGGTAAGAGGGAGATTCTCTCAACCAGTCACTTGGTAAGAGGGAGATTCTCTCAACCAGTCACTAGGTAAGAGGGAGATTCTCTCAACCAGCCACTTTGTAAGAGGGAGATTCTCTCCATCAGTCACTTTGTAAGAGGGATTCCTTCAACCAGTCTGTTCGTGGGTGGAAATTCTCTCAACTAGTCTGTTTGTAAGAGGGAAATTTTTCCCACCAGTCAGTTTGTGGCAGGGATATTTTCTCATCCAGTATCTGTGAGAGAGATTCTATTAAACCAGTCAGTTTAAAAGATGGGGAATCTGTCAACCAGTCTGTTTGTAAAAGGAGGATTCTCTAAACAGTCTTTAAGAAGGAGAGTCTATCAAACAATATGTTTGTAAGGAAAGACTCTCTCAACCAGTCGCTTTGTAAGAGGGAATTTTTTTAACCAGTCTGTCCGTAAGACAGAGATTCTGTCAAAAGTGTGTAGGAGAAAAATGTGGAGTTCCAGTGCTGCCAAGATAAGGGTGTGTTTACAGTATACTTTGAACTTCAATCCATAAAGAAACTGCCATAAACCCCAGTGATTTACAAATTGCCATTTGAGTGCTAAAACTCGGAAATTTTTATCAATTAGAGTTAACGGAATGTTCTGATGCACTTTTTTTCAGTTAAATACAAGGCAAGTTATTGATTTGTTTCTTTTCATAATGAGCACTTTTTCTAACTTTGTGGGAAATCTAATACATTAAGGCATATTTGAACCAGAAGGTTTTAACTTTTAATGGGAAAACAGGTCTTCCACCCAAAATAGGAGCATTGGAGCTTCTGTGAACATGTTACACCACGTTCTGATTGACATTTAAGCCTCACACAAAAAAAGAGTTATTGGATCTTTGCTTCAAAGGGGTTGCATACTTTGACACAGTATAATCCACCATGTTCCATTATAATAACAACATCTACTTTATATTAAGCACTACATCTTTTTTCCATTCACTCTCAAATTAAAAATATCATTGTATCCCTAATTAGCCCCTGCTATAGTTGAAAAATGACATCAAAATAAGTTGCAATTGGACCCCTCCACTTTAACTCATCCCACCCTAATGAGGCTTTTCCCACTGATATCTAAATGTTGTCTGCTCATTGCATTTTATTAATTTATGGATTATTTTTCAAAATTTCGGAGGAATCTTGCATGGAGGATCATTCCAAATTATATGCCCATGGTCAAAATTTTTCCTTGGTGCACTCTGGGTGCAGTGCACCCAGAGCGCGCCAAGGAAAGCTGTTGACTCATTCTTTTATCAGGGTGAAATGAGTTAATACTATGACCATGTTCCATGAAAATGATGGCAACATGTATGCTATTTGGCACTTTTCTCAGCTGTTTCAGAGTCTAGCTGGTGTAAAAATAAGGTAATTACAGGAGAAAGGGCACTAATTAGAAAGAAAACAATAACATTCCCCTGAAAAATGAATTACTTTGGCAGTCTCTATACTATGTGAAAAGGTGTGGTACGTTGGCAGACACATCAGACCAATGTGGTCTTGGACCGGCCCCATTTCATGCGCATCCAGTTTGTGGGAGCCATGCATCGCACAGTGAATTCTCGGGAAAATGGTCCAGACTTTCTACCTCTTCCCTGGAAATAAATCAAGATAATATCAAAACATGAAGATGACAGCATAATATCAGTCACAAATTTTTTGGGGGGGGGGGGGCACTGTTTGGATTTTTTCTTTTTTTTGTCTTTCTTTCTTCCTTTTTTTTTTTTTTTTTAAACAAATTTACATCAATTTTTCACCAATAGGTATGATACAGTCTTCTGTTGTATGGACAAAATTAAACAAGACACTGCCCAACAACAAGATGTAACTTTAGATCAAGGTATGCCTTTCCCCCTTTCAGCAATAAGTTGGAGTAACAGTTTATTACATGCCAAAAAAGCTGTTGACTTGAGCCATCTCGTATACTGTGGTACTGCAGACACGCTGCTACCCGATGAAACCTCTTTTTGTGAGGAACTCTAATATTAAACCATTATGTTAATTCAGATGAGTGACTTTTGTTGTGATGGACACTGAGAGTTACAGTGATGAGCCTGGTTACAGGCAGACGTTGATTCAATTCTTCTAGTTTCATACAATATGTTTGCAGTGTACAAACACCCATACAGAGTAGTAAATACAGTGAAATGTCGTCATTATGACACCATCTGTTCCTAATGCAAAACATGTCAGATACGTGAATATACCAGATTTGTTACTCAACGATCGAAGGAGTTTGACTTGAAGTCCCTTAAAACTTGTGTTGTTACCTGAACATGCCGGAGATCTGAGTGTCACTAATATGAGGTTACACTGTGTTACACTAAGTTATGTTTGATTATTTATGTCAGGTAAGCAGTTGTGATTTGGTAGATATTTTTGACATTTCGTCACTGGATACACTAGTACTACCCTACACATCGAATTAAAAAGAAAGAAGAGAGAGAGAGAGAGAGAGAGAGAGAGAGAGAGAGAGAGAGAGAGAGAGAGAGAGAGAGAGAGAGAGAGAGACAGACAGACAGACAGACAGACAGACAGAGACACAGAGACAGAGAGAGCGAGAGCAGGAATTGTAGATAACTCAATGTCACTGTTAATCTATTGATGAATACCAAACATCAATTTGCAGTGCAAGATGTCCTGACCTTTGTGTCAAAGTTGTCGTGTTTGTAAGGGGACAGTGCCCAGTGTATGCTTTTCACAGATTTAGCAGGTGACACGCTTCTTGACACAATGGGAGTTGGCGATGGATCCACTTCAGGTAGATGATATTCTGCATTGAACCTTGACCTGTATAATAAACTGAAAGAAAACAGCCACCTGTCAACCTCTACAATGAAGAAAGGGGCAAGGGGGGGGGGGGGGGGTTCAGTATGCTGGTACAGGGAATAAATTTACCCTAGCACAAGGTATGGCAAATAATAAAATTTAGAATCATTGGCTGGTTCAAGGTACATGACAAAAAGGGGCTCCCTGTGCACAAGTACAGAAAATGAGAATGACCAGTACACTGGTACAGAAAACCCCTCTAACCCCCTGTGTAGAAAACCCATCTAACCCACTGCACAGCAAAAATCCTCTAACCCCCTTTGCAGAAAACCCCTCTAACCACCGGTAGAGAAAACGACATCAACCCCTTGTACAGAAAACCCCTCTTACCCCCTTTACAGAAAACCCACCTACCCCACCCCCCCCACTGGAAAACCCTCTAATCCCCTGAACAGAAAACTCCTCTACCCCCTGTGCAGAAAAAAACTCTAACCCCTTGTACAGAAAACTCCTTTACCCTACCCCCCCCCCCCCCCCGTATCAACTGCTGAACCAGCAAAGCTTGAACAGCTTTACTGCTCAGAGCCCATGTATCAATATTAGAATAAAGGCTATATCTTTACTTTCCCCTAACCTGGCAGATCCTCTGTGTAGTCTGAGCGTGACTTGTGTTCATAGTTGCATGAAATGAAATGCAAATTTAAACTAGAATAGAAGATTTGCTTCACAAAAAATATGTCTGGGTGCCTTCAAGATGAGAACTGTTTGAAATGATACACTTTGCCATTGTCCAATATAATCTAAATTTTGTGCATAAGGCTAATTTGCATAATTTAGAATGCTATAACTTTGTTTCTTAGTTCATTGGATGTGGCCATGTCACAAACTTATAAAGTGAAGTCTGAATGACACTTCTATCTATAATAGTTTTGAAGCTATTCAACATTTTAATTTTGTGTTTTTGCCTAATTTGCATAAATTAAAGGCCTACAACTTTGGTTTACAATTCAAAACTATTATAAATAGAGGTGCCATTCCAACTTCAATTTATGGGTTTGTGACATAGCCGCATCCAATGAACCACGATCCAAAATTGTACAATTTTAATTTATACAAATGAGATGAATACATGAAATTTAAATCTTGAATAACTTCACATCTATTACACATAGAGGTGCCATTCCAACTTCAATTTGTAGGTATGTGACATATCCCCCATCCAATGAACCATATAACCCAAAGTTGTAGGCTAATACACCAAATTTAGAATATGTTGAACAACAGCAAAGTGTAGCATTTTCAAGCTGTTCTCATTTTGAAGGCACCCAGATTTGCTGTGAAGCAAATCTTCTTTTCTAGTGTATCTTTACATTTGTTTGACACATACTCTTAAGATCACCTCTCATCAGAGACCATATACAGTTTAAAAATGTATCATGAAAAAATACTCTTAAAAGTTTTTTAAGACTACCATTTCACGGTATTGAAGTCCATTTCTCGGTATTGAAGTCCATTTCTCTAACAAATTTAGCTGTACTTTAGGACAACCTGCAGCACGAAACTGTTTTTGCCATAAGTAGTGTTGTTTTAAATGGCAGGTACTCTTCTATGTTCATGTACTAAAAGTGTATAATTCACATACAGTGGCAACTTTGAGATGACCCCTACTGCCAGCAAACTGTAATCTAATACCACAGATGATCTTAAAATGTCATTAATCTGCACACAGTATGAAAGTACTTTTATTCAAACCCATACTTCTCTGCAATAGCCTTCATAATATAGTAATTTATTTATCTCCACAACCGAAAGGATCTTGGCAAACCATCAATCTGCCAAAATATTTTATCATTGTTGTAGTGTTATACAGACATAACAAAAGTAGAAGTCTTGAATAATTTTTGCATATGTCTCAAAAATTATTTTAAGAATAGCAACTTTTTTGTAACTTAACCTGTATAAGTAATAATCAAAAATGTCAAGTGGATTATTTTATATTTACTTCATTTTCCTGTCACAAAGATATATACATGTAGTTACAAAATTTTGCCCTTTCCATACTGTACAGAAAAGAAAAAACAAAAACAAATAAATTATAATCTCTACATTTTAACAGCTCTGTGTCCTCTCTATAATCTATTTATGAAAAGTTACAGATCCCTTTTAAGCAAAAAATGAATTCAAGCAGTCTTCATTGGATCAAAATTAAACAGTTAGTGCCATGGACATTAACATGTAAAGTTGGGACTTTGACAGAGCACTGCCATAATTAGCTATAAGGATTCATTGGTAATACAAAGGTCCACTGGCCATTAGTTTTCACTTCTCCCTTTCACATATTTTAGGAGTAGAACTGCAAAATTTTAGACAAGTAATTTGAATCATGAATTTTCAAAGAAAATTTGATTGAGGCCACAAAATAGAAAACTTATCATTTTTGCCTTTACATTACCATAAGGGGTTTCATTATTAATGTAAAGCCACAAAATACAACAACAACAACAACAACAACAACAACAAAAATAATAATAAAAAAATGCAGACATCCAGCGAGAGTTTCATCAGCAAAAAGAAGCAATTCTGACCAACATACATTTATATTAGAAAAGCAATAATCCAATACACACTAATCTGCACACTGCTTCAAAACCACAAATCCAATACCCAATTCCCAGAAACAATGACAGGAAACATATTAAAATTGGCATCAATCCACACTCAATGTGTATATTGGATTAAATTCTCTGATTTATGTAGACATTTGGGTGTTCAAATCTAAATAGTTGACAGATCTAAACAAAAAACAAAACAATACTGGAAAAAAGAATATTTGGGTAATTATTCTTCTACATATGCAGTTTTGCCAAGTTTCCAGGCCAGTGTTGACTAGTCATCCATGCAGACTGCCAGTTACTGCCAGCCACTGCCAGCCACTGGTAGTCACTTTAGACTCTAAAAAGCTGTAGCCAAAATTGGAAATATAGAAATAATCAACAAAGAGTCTACTATCTTCCTATGGTTTAAACATATTTTATTAACACAATTGGGAACTGACATTTCCCCAATGTACATTGATATCACTAAAGAAGCAATCATGTGTGTGTAACATGGTAAATTATATGGTTGGATGGCAAAGTACCAAAATGAAACTGCACTTTATTAATTTGCTGGATTAAGGATAATATTATCATGATTATGTATTCAGGGATAGAAGGCTTATGTGGATTTTTTAATACTCCCCGGACTTGTGCTGTTTTAATACTAGTGTTAGAAGTACGAACACTCCAAAGAATATGAACATAACCAGGTCATCAATAGCCAAATGTGCCTCAAGCCAGTTAATTTTTACACAACTAACCATTGATGAGGAAATGATTTAATACAAGATTAAAAAGGAAATATTATATATATTATATTTATATATATCAATACCATAAAGTTTTCAGCTTTCATCCTATTTATAAACCATATTCCACACACGCATATAGAATATCAAGGAAGCCAGAACAAAATTACCATCTTTTATGTATGTCTTGAAATAATTGTGTAAAGGAACATTTTTTTCTTTCCACCATGAAGACCACTTATCCTGTGTGATTATAATCTACTGATCAATATAATTACACTTATTACATGCATTGACAGTAAAACCTGCCATTAGTGAACACACTGGCATCCCAAGAAAACCGTTGACCACATTAACCCTTTGGCCTTGATTTAAGACTGAGTCAACAGCTTACCTTGGAGTGGGTTGGGCGTGAAGTGCCGAACCCATGTTTAGGAAAGCTGTTGACCTGGGGGCATGTTATGCTGATTACTCAGCTACAATTTTCATCCAAAATATTTTTCATTAATGTTGAAACTTGTCTAAAACATTTGAGTGGTTGACATTTGACCATCGATCGGTTTTGGCGGATTTAAGGGGGAAAGGGTTTAAGTGTTCATAAATGTTAGGTTCACTTGGTACAAGGGGAAAAAACACATACAAGAACAGAAGAAAAGTGTTCACTCAAGACAGGATTAAAGGACACAACACACTCCCTATACGGTGATCCCCTGTCTTCAGAGACTACTCCAATTAGAGACCACCTGATTGAAAAACCATCTTTTCAAGATACAGTGCTTCCAAGTACTTTTCATGGTATTTGTACATCCTATGAGAGATCACTTGTCTTGGGAGGCCACAATTTGGTCATCCCTTTGGGTGATTTTTCAAGACAGTATTCACTCTATGTAACAAATGGTAAGGTAAAATCCACGGTGGCCTTTAAGTATCATCCAACAAGCTCATTGCAGAACCAATAAACAATCAGCCGTACTTGATCCCACGAGAACCTACTGCCTCTCAGGAGACAAAGGGACTGGGTCAAAATCCTAAAATCTTTGGGAAGTGGCTGCCAGGAGTACTTCAGCACCACCAGCCATAACCCCACTGCCACCAGATCACTAACGTAGAAGGAGGTGAAGGTATTACAAGATGGTTATCTAGAGGCTGACATAATACCCTTCACCAAGATGATTCATAAGGCGTCCCAGAGAGCAGAAAATGCTCTAATCTGATAGGACCAGATCAAATGAAGATATGCATATTTTGATCCTTTTGGCTACTTTGTAGACCAAAGTGATTGTTTTCTTCAGCCATGCAAAATTGTGCTGGAGGTGGTTCCTGAAGTGATATCTGCCTAACAAGAGACAATGCTTTCCAGTCCTGAGTGGCTCACCATTTTCTTCACTTTCCTCTGTCAGTGCAAAATTTTGGACTGAGTCAACAGCTTTTCTTGGTGTACAGCCTATATAAGGGCCTGTTGTACAGCCTACATAAGGGCTTCTTGTACAGCCTACATAAGGGCCTCTTGTACAGCCTATACAAGGGCCTCATGTACAGCTTATGGGGCCACTTGTACAGCCTATATAAGGGCCTCTTGTACAGCCTATGGGGCCACTTGTACAGCCTATATAAGGGCCTCTTGTACAGCCTATTCAAAGGCCTCTAGTACGGCCTATATAAGGGCCTCTTGTATAGCCTATATAAGAGCTTCTTGTACAGCCTATATAAGGGCCTCTTGTACAGCCTATATAAGGGCCTCTTGTGCAGCCTATATAAGGGCCTCATGTACAGCTTATGGGGCCGCGTGTACAGCCTATATAAGGGCCACTTGTACAGCCTATGGGGCTGCTTGTACAGCCTATATAAGGGCCTCTTGTACAGCCTATTCAAGGGCCTCTTGTACAGCCTATATAAGGGCCTCTTGTACAGCCTATATAAGAGCTTCTTGTACAGCCTATATAAGGGCCTCTTGTACAGCCTATTCAAGGGCCTCTTGTACAGCCTACATAATTGCTTCTTATACAGCCTATAGGGCCATTTGTACAGCGTAAACAAGGGCCTCTTGTAACAGCCTATATAAGGGCCTCTTGTACAGCCTATGGGGCCTCTTGTACAGCCTATTCAAGGGCCTCTTGTACAGCCTATATAAGGGTCTCTTGTACAGCCTATATAAGGGCCTCTTGTACAGCCTATATAAGGGCCTCTTGTACCGCCTATTCAAGGGCCTCTTGTACACCCTATATAATTGTTTCTTATACAGCCTATAGGGCTACTTGTACAGCCTATACAAGGGCCTCTTGAAACAGCCTCTGTAAGGGCCTCTTTAATTTCTATGGTTTCTGCCCTACCCAAACCACCTGTATAGTACACGACATGCGAATGTGCTGTATCCTTCATATATCTTACAAAGCAGGTCTTAAACACAAATTCCACAGTTATATTTGTTAACAATGACAGGAAAAAATTAATTGGCTTCACAGGCTGTATCCTGTTCAGCTGCCAATACTTGGACATTGTAGGTTTTTCTAAATGTAAATATGAAACCTTTGCCCCAACATAATTTTCTCATTCAGCGGATTAATTATTAACAGCCCCTAACACCTAAGCATTTGTCAGCATAAGCAAAAGGGTTGTCTGTCACTATTTACCGAGCCACATTGGCAGTTCCTGCATAATATTTTGCTCTGGTATATGCAAACATCCTGCAAGACATATAACACACAGGTTGACCTCTTGGTTTACTGAATGGTAGCTATGTAGTTCTAAGAATTTTCATGCTCAACTTAATTGGGTGCCATTTGTGCTTGTACTTGATGTGCAAAAATTTAAATGCACAAAAAGGTATATTTAATTGTATTACATCTCAATGTGGTTTACACAGTTTGTATCTTTCGGAAGATTTCATTTTTCATGATCCAGTACCCACATTAACTTGGGTAAGCCAATCTGACACAACTTGTCAGCACCATTTAAACATTAGCATCCTGGAGAGTCAGTATTGTTTACAGATCCATGAGATAACCAAATGTTTAGCTTAACAGTTGCTGGGAGGATAATGTTATGTTAAAAGTGATGTCTGAGTTAGCTGTTTTCATGCAATTAGAATTTTCAAACCACACAAGTGTGTTAGATATGGGAACATACAGAATTTACTTGACATGCAACTCTGTATTTCCATCTGAATTGAACATGCAATTGGCCATAAAATAAAGTACAATAAAACAAAACACATTATTTTCACTTGTGACTTGTGGGATGACAACTGATTAACCATCTTGTGCCAAACTGCAACATTTTGACATGCATCGTAATAACTGCATATACGTGTATGTTTATATTACTTCAAAATGTTATCATAGTATCTAAGGTGCAGCAATCATGGTGTATGCAAAACATCCAAAACTAAAATTCAGTAAAAATAAATATTATGCTGCAGATCATAAGAGTTCCAAAGGCTGACACTAAGATATTGCCTACATTAACCATTCCCCTACCTGAACTGGTCAAAACTGGGTAGTGGTCAAATGTCATCTGCTTCAAGTTTAGCAATTTCAACAGAAATAAAAATAATTTGAATGAGAATTACAGAAGAGATACATGAATATAACAAGCCCCAAGTCAACAGCTTTCTTTAGAGGCCAAGGAAAGCTGTTGACTCAGTCTTAATTTCAGGGGGCAAGGGTTAAACACAGAATAGGCCTGAATGGGGGAACTGTTGCCTCAGTTTTATACTATTGTATATGCTTCAATTTACAAGTAAACATATGCATATGACAGTATAATACTGAGTTGATAAAACATTCTTTCTTTATCTTTCATATATAGCATCCAAAATTGTTGCCTGCAGAATAATTTTTCTTGCTTGATTCAAACTGGGGTGCAATGTATCCAGTCGTGCATACCCTATGACCAGTAACTTAACAGGCAACCTCATATTTACTGAATGCACCCACT
Organism: Hermodice carunculata; assembly: GCA_964020975.1. Taxonomy (NCBI): domain Eukaryota; kingdom Metazoa; phylum Annelida; class Polychaeta; order Eunicida; family Amphinomidae; genus Hermodice; species Hermodice carunculata. Next base: position 21,351,363 of record OZ026618.1, on the reverse strand, counting down.
TGGGTATAAAATATTAATCACAAATACATAAGGCATGTAGACATTTCAGAGTCAGCTTTTGGTCACTCCAGTGGCATCCACTGCATATCTTTGATGCAAATAGGCACATAAGGTTATATGAATAAAATGCTGGAGGAACAATAATAAAACAACCAAAAAACATGTGTTTGTCCAAATCAATGTGTCCCAACACCACAGACAAACCTGTCAGCTGTGGGAGATCTTTGTACAAAGTCTGTCATCTCTGGCATGGACCGTGTGGTGATCAGGCTGCAAAAGCATTATTGGGCTACTTATATGTTAAGACTGTAAAATGGCTGTAAAAGAAGTCTTTTATTCTAGTGGCATCTTCCCTCGACTCCCAGGGCTCCACAATTATTTTCATCTCCTGATGCCCTCAGGACTAGTACATGTAGTTCTGGGATCTTTCTAGCTCCCTCTTCCCACTTGCTTGCCCATTTGAACAAATATTATTTGGAAAATCCAAATTTCTAGTTGTCTCCATGGCTAGTAGTTTGAGATTTCAACTTGCCCTGATTCAAATTTGACTTGTCCCCAGCTAGAGGACATACAAATTGCAGAGCCCTGACCTTGTCCCTGTGTTATTTTCTGACCATGTTATAATGGCTGTACATAGCGTACATGTAATACTATATCACTGTCACTAAGCTGTTTCAGTCCATTTTGTCTTTCCTTCCTTTTAACCTATGAGCATAAAGGAAATTTTTTCTGGATCCATTTCAGAGATCACTGTCCCAAATTTGGGGTTCAAGCAAAATCCACCTTTCAAACTATGCAATGTGACTAGAAATACAATAGCTGGGATGACCTTCATGCCCCATTGGGCAGTGTCAGTGTGTGTTAAGCATGCTCAGAAAGTAGGCATCACCAAGTGTTGGTTTGTAGAAAGTCTATAGGGAGTTGAGATATATATTTAGAAGTAAATGTCATGTTTTGGGCGGAGCACAATGAGTATCTACTGTTGGTAAATATAATACAATGATTGTGTTGGTAAATTTATGAGAGCCTCATGTTTTTAAGGAGGATCAAGCCAAAATCTGAATTTAAGAATAACAGAATCTTGTGTGTTGAAGCAGTCTCCATTTTGTTCACAATGAGTAGAAGCAACGCAATGCCATGTGCAAGCCACATAAGACTCTATTTCTCACTTAACTTTAAAAACAAACTTTCACCAGGTAAAATGATCGTGAAGCATGGATTTCTCACCTGCTGTTGCTATTTTTGACCAATTACTTAAAACATGACACATTATTCACACATGGAGAGTGCTAACAGTCATTGTGTTTCACAAAGTTACTCCATGATGACAATCAAGTTCCTGTATGTGTCATATGCATAGACATGCACCCCCACAAACATGACTATGGCATTACCCCTTCAGGTAGCCAAGGGGGTCAAAACAGCATGTGAAAGTTACTGCTAGTGCTTTGGAGTTTCTTTTTTTTTTTTTTTTTTTCAAGTTTGTTTTTTTTTTTGGGGGGGGGGGGTTGTGGTGTAATCCAGAGTTAAGTGCATAAGCAGTTATCTCCCCTCCCCAGCCCCTCAGCAATTTAAAAAAAAAAAAAAAAAAAACTTTTGGCAACATGAAGAAAATTTTTTATATTGGTGCATCAAAAAGTGATACAATTTTAGGAAAATAAATATAAGTCAGCTTCTGTTTCTCTTGCATTATGCCACAGACAGAGTACGACTTAACGCATTCAGTACCAACTGTGGACTCAATCAACAGCTTTCCTTGGCATGTATTGAGTACACTGTGGCTAATGCCTGCTGAGGAAAGCTATTGACCTGAGCCATTGTCATGGCCTCTGTAACTGCAGCCATACTGGTACTTGAATGAAATGTCTTCACAAACAATACGGATCTGGTATCATAATGGTGATGCAGAGTACTTTTTAGTATTGAAGGAGTTACACATTCAATGTTTTTAAATATCTTGAATTACATCTACAAAAGAAATAAAAAGAAAGAGAGAGAGAGAGAGAGAGAGAGAGAGAGAGAGAGAGAGAGAGAGAGAAAGAAAGAGAGAGAGAGAGAAAGAAAGAAAGAAAGAAAGAAAGAAAGAAAGAAAGAAAGAAAGAAAGAAAGAAAGAAAGAAAGAAAGAAAGAAAGAAAGAAAGAAAGAAAGAAAGAAAGAAAGAAAGAACCCAATGTTACTTATGGGCTGAAGGGAACAAATTTCTGACAAAAATATATAATTTATTTCTAAAAGCCTAGACTTATATCAACTGATACAAAGTGATTAAGCAAACAATCATGTACTCATAAATTTATACTGCACAATTTAATAGATTGACTGATCACCAAAAGGGGGTTTGACAGAAAGAAAATAGCTTCCGTGAAGTTCACATTAGAAACAATGAAGAAATGATGGTTTTCTTCAAGACAGGCAAAGACACTGTGGTATGTCTGGAGATTAAAAAACCCATCAAATGAATCACTTATGATTGTGCTGGACACATTTGGACATTTTAAACTTTTAATGTCCCAAAAAGATTCACAATTAAATCTGCATTGTAACATATAGTACTGGTTCAATGTTCACCAAAATACAAAATATTTAGTTGCCTAAACATTATTGATGAACTAACTACTTCATTACTGTACAAAGATTTAGCCTTGTTCACATGCACCTAGATTGTATCAGATGTTGTGTTCAATGGAGTTTCCTGTTTTCAATCACATGATTTTGTTGCATAGTCATTGAAAAATTCAGCTCTATGAGGTTGCAGAAACTGAGCATTCTCATACAGTTAAAAATTAAAAGACAAAAATGTACTTGTTGGGCTACCTTCTGTAGAATGCTGGATCATCAAAATCCCCTGCGTACATCCTCCGATGTGAGCTTGGAGCAGGTGATATCATGGCTCTCTGGAATTGTGGGTAAGCAGCTTGGTGGCGCTTCAGTTCATGTGAAAACAGCTTGGGAGGGACAGCCATCTTTGAAGTCTTCAGTCCGAGATCAACAGATCTGAACAAACAGATGATCTTGAATAATTCAATGTAATGTATGTGTGTACATGTCATTGTGTACATGTATGTGTGTTTGTGTGCATGCACATATGTATACATGCACATTACTGTATGCAGTTTTCTGCTTACCCTCCTTTTATAATCCTATGGCAAAATAATCAGTTCCAACTGTTAAGTTCAATGCAAAAATAAATCTGGAGAAAAATGTTGTTGCCAGATTTGGAAAGTACATGCATAGTTTATCATTTTATTTATGACTTAAATTTTATGGTTCACTTGGTCTTTGATATGATTTTGACATCCATATTATTTTGATATATGATTTATATGCATTTTACATTTTCTGCTTGTGGAGGTAATAGATAATAATAATGATAATAATAATAATAATAATTATTATTATTATTATTATTATTATTATTATTATTATTATTATTATTATTATTATTATTATTATTATTATTACAATTATTTACTATTATTATTAACTATACATTTACAGCTTGGTGCTGACAACTGTTTTGATAGGGCATACTCAACCAAACCTTCATCTAATAATTGGAGGTTTGCCAAATTATACTATCTCAGCAGTGACATTATGCAGAAGTATTATGCTCATCTAAACAATTTGAAGAGAAACGGTAGTGTAAAAGTCTAATTTACATACTACTCAGCATAAAAAAAAACATTGTATGCATATACATGTACATGTTCACATTGGTTCATACTAGGGAAGTGCTCTTTCCATATCCTTGTTCATATGATGAATCTTTGCCAGTGAGAAAGCCGTACTCACAAAACAAACCAATATCAATATTGAAGTAATCACTGAGTATGTTTTAAATGAGAATTATTCTTGCATTAACTCTTTCAGTACCAATCACGTCTAAAGTTGATCTACGTAAGTGAAACTAGTCTGAATTATCATAAGGATCCCAGATTCACATTCCTCATAAAACAGCTTTTCTCGGTGCACATTGGGCGCATTGTGCCCAATGCATGCCGAGAAAGGCTTTTGACCCAGTCCAAAATTTGGCACTGAAGAGTTAACTGGCAATATTTCCCCAGGAATTTGACATAATATTACCTGCAAAAGTATAATTGTAACACATCTGTGCTGGATGATCTGAAATCTGTAGCAAAGAGAACATCTGTCATCAGTCTGCAATCACTCTAACTGTTGATAGTGACAAAACTGCCACTGTGTCAGGGGCAATATAATGGGCATTGGCCATTAAACTTTTTCTACCTTTTTTCCCGAAGTCATACTGGTGGAAAAAGCAATTCTCACCTATCTGTATGGCATTCATATCCATAGCGGCTCCAAACCTTGGAGGATTCTTCTTCCTTGTCTACCTTTCCTCGCTTTGGAAGTCGAAATGGAGTTTTGCCCAGTGATATCCCTCCCTCATCGTCAGACTGCTCAAGCTGCTCTCCTAGTCCAGGTAAACCTTTTGGTTTCAGGTAAACCTTTTGGTTTACTCCTGCAGTATTCAGACACCATTCACATCCAAGACCATAAATATCAACTTAGTGGTAAACTAGTGGTATGCAGTTTTATGAACAGATGAAATATATAAGCTGAGACAAAAAAGAAAAACAAGGGTAGACATGTAAAATGGACATATAGAATTTCACATGGCCATGTCATCAGGAATGGATTTTAGACAGCACAAGTTTTAAAATCGTTCAGTGCCAGCCTTTGGCTAGCAGTGAACGGTTTGAAAAGAGTGCTGTCTAAATCTATTCACCATGACACGGCCATGTGGACTTTTTTTCTCCCATAGAGCGTTAAATCCTATGTTTCTGTCAAAAACCTACTTGGTTTAGCGTGCTTGTAGCAACCATTTTGACTCCATTTTATTCACTTTCAACATTGCTAAGGTACATCACTCAAGAAAGAGCTTCCACTTACTCTTTTCTATCTTACGTAATCTGATTGGCTTACAAATAAAACAACCAATAGGAATCTCTCTTTTATTTCATTTCGGTTATAAAATCTTTCCACACATGTTGGGAATGACTGTGTTTCCACATGGGTTACTATGGGAGAAATCTTATTCCATTATTATGTGCAGCAGGTGCATAAAGACTGAATGTGACACTCATCCCCTTTTTCCTGTGTGAGGGGATGTGTAACTCCTTACTTTAGACCTTTTTGTTGACAGTGAAATGCTCAAGTAAAGTTGACAAATTAGTTATTGCTGTAGAGAAAAGCATAATGATATATTGACTTGTTGATAATTCCTCAAAGACCTCATGCCAGTGTTAAATATAGCTAATTTGATAATTGGTGTGTAAACATTGTAGCAAGTAAAGACTACTACAGTACTACAGAATTAATCTTTATGTAGTTTGCTTTAGAAAATGTATACATGTACTTTATGGACGTTTTGATTGTACTGAGAGAGTTATCAAAAGAAACGAGTCCCTCATGACAAAAGCCAATGCTAACTTGCCTTATGTTTTAGCTTCTAGCGCATGCTACTTTGTGATGGCAGCTGCTTTTCTTTACCTTATACTTGGTTAAGACATGACAACCCACCTTAATTTAAAGACTATGAGAACATTAAATGATAGGGAATAAACAATAGTTAGTAATATACCAACAATCAACATCTGTCCTCAGCATACTCTGATTGCCAGTATATTAAGCCAATAGGGAATAAACAATAGGTAGTAATATACCAACAATCAACATCTGTCCTCAGCATACTCTGATTGCCAGTATATTAAGCCAAGTTGTTGACCCAGTCCCCAAAAGCTTTTAAGCACCAAAGTTACGTCAAAAAGTATGACAGAAGTAACAGACCAAGCTGTGTACAGTGTAGTTTTGCTGTTTTCCAATGTACCAGAGGTGTAACTGTCTTTGGAAGGTGTCAAAAATGTCTGAAAGTACAACTTAAACATCCTATTGCTTTTCCCCCACTGTATATCAACTGTTTTGAGCAAAATGCAGATGACATTTTTGGCTGAAATGTGGTTCAAGACGTGAAAGTTTGCAGCATTTGTGGGAACATGAAGCATATCCATTGTTGGAAAAAACATATTATACTGTGTACAAGTAATGTGAAGCAGGCCTCTCTCTCTCTCTCTCTCTCTCTCTCTCTCTCTCTCTCTCTCTCTCTCTCTCTCTCTCTCTCTCTCTCTCTCTCTCTCTCTCTCTCTCTCTCTCTCTCTCTCTCTCTCTCTCTCTCTCTCTTCTCTCTCTCTCTCTCTCTCTCTCTCTCTCTCTCTCTCTCTCTCATATCCCGGGCTAGGCTTGTGAACATGTGCTCAACTCAAGGTTGTACGCAGCTTAGTTAGGGTGTTATGTGTTTTCCAAACATTGTTAATAGTCACCTTGGCCCAAGGCTTGGCCCCGGGGAGCAGACAGTGAGTGGTGATTCAGCTGCCATTTTCCTGTAATAACATTCCAAAATGGCCCAGTTGCCTGTCACGCCAAGTGCGTTTCTCCACTGAAGTGTCCGGTGCAGTTCAATATTAGGTGAAGTCTGATCCAACTTGTAGTTGTAAGTAATGACTGAGACTGAGTCAAGTGACAAGTTCTGTGAATGTGAGACATGTGACGCAACAAAACAAGTCCGTGAACTTCACACTGTACGCTATTTTTCGTTAAATCGTGATCTTATATTGTCCTGTCTCACCTAAGCATAAGTCTGATGTTGACAGGTAGCATATTTTCAGATGTGGTCTAATACCACTTGAAAACAACGGCTCACAACAGACACAAGCACTTGCCACTGTCGTCCGCCATCTTGTAGTTGCTGGGTTTTGGTGTATCACGTGATCAA
>OZ026618.1:21185948-21344375 GCA_964020975.1 Hermodice carunculata | reverse complement strand
AGCTGTTTGTTGTCATGCTAATCTCGCGCTTTTGTCCCATTGTATGAAAAGCTCACAGGGTCAATAAAATTGCAGCAGAGCCCGACTTGGCAAATGTTGCAGGCCAATATTAGTGTTGTTAACTGCTTTTCAAGTTGTTTATCTTTAATAGTGACGGCTGTACTCGAAAAGCCCATTATGGCATAATGATTGAATTACGGGGCAATTCACGGGCAAGGCATAGAGGAAAATGAGCCTTTCTTGGACAATCTGGCACAGAGGCAAATTCAATGCAAGGCTGAATTACATGACATGCATGTAAATGTAACAAATATTATTCAGCAGGCGATAACTTCGACTTTAATTTCATTAGAGATTTTGTACTTATTCCTCAGTTATCAAGGGAGTTATGTACAAGATTATGTGATATATGAAAGCATGGCCATGATCATATTGCACAAAAGCTATTTTGAACACCTCCAAGTCAAGGCTGCGAATCATGCATAACAACAAAAAGAAAGAAAGAAGTTAAATGCTTTCTTCTTTCTCGGACTTTAAAAAAAAAATCTTCATTAAATACTTTTTCTTTGCCTACCCTTTTCATCCTTCCTGGATTCTTGGAATCTCTCTTCTTCAACTGATTCGTGGGATTTTTTTTTACAGAAACCTAATCAGACCAAGAAAAATTAAAAATCGAAAGTTCCTGTTTTGAATCTCCAGATTTTTCTCAAAACCATTTGACGAAATTAAAATTTCTTTTTAAGCAAAAATTTTGAAAAAATAAAATAAAATCGAAATTCAGCGGAAATGGGAATTTTAAATTTTCATTGTCTTTTTGGTGGTCCTATTTGTCTTCCATGTAGGGCCTAATTAGTTAGAATCGGAGAAAATACGAAACATTTGCTCATCCAGCTTTCTTTAATTATCAGACCATCTTGCTGGGATCAAAATAAAAATTTAGAAAATCGAGAAAAAGCTTTTCATCCACTTTTTTTTCAACTGGGAGAATCTGTATTCTTGTTTTTCATTCATTTTTCCTTTTTCTTTCTTTTTCCCCCATTTAGCCTGTAAGTAGCAAATAATTGAGGTGACTGTATGAAATTATCAACTGGTGGACACAGTGCTGCACACATTAAACAGGAGATGAGGTTTTATATGCTGTATTCCTTTTCAAGTATGCTTTGGTTCCTTAGACCTCCTTTCATTTCTGCTGGAGTCTTGTTCTTTAATGGGCAACAATATATGTACCTCTGGCTGAGGTTTACAACTCCAGGATTTTCAAGATTATTCCTGAAATATTTATATTTTTCCTGGTAATCTCCTCCCCCCCCCCCCCAAATAACTTTTAAAATTGACCTCTACTTTCACTATATAATAGGCAATTCCTTGATTTTCCCCAAGACTTGATTCGACCGAAATGCACCAGAGTGCACCATTTGTACTCTAGTTTTTCCAAATTATTTATCATTTTCTGTACCAACTTCTTGTGACCTTTCCCCGACCTTTCCAAAGATCGTCGTGAAGCAGCCAATTAAGTAGCCTCCATGGTCCCCTTCGACTGGTTTGAACATCAAATGTAAATAAATGTATTTCTAGTGGATGATTCAGGCATAAATTATACTTCCTTATGAACTGATAGAAGATTAACACTAACTCATTCCATACTATGGTCACAGGCCTTGGTCTGTACCAGAAAAAAAAACTGAATTAAGACCATATAGGCATGTTGATAGTTGAGCGAAAGCTCTTTTTATGAAGAATTTAAATATGTAATAGTCGTCAATCTAGGTAAATATACTGAAAAATCAGGGACTGGTGTGGAATGAGTTAACATTAATGTTGCCCTGGTACATTACAAGTAACAAGAGCCAGCATCAACAGCATGCCACGGAAAACTGTTTCCTATGAGCACGTGACCCAACGCAAACACGACAAATGAGAACTGAACCAAACAAAAATCACATACTCAGAGAAAAAAAAGCCTCCCCCATGCAGCACGTACTCCCATTTTATGCAGTAACCTCAGCTCACTGCATCCACTGTAATGGTAACCTACATTCAATGCATCAGTCTTTTGTTGTAACAATGAGAGTCAATTGAGGCAGAAAAAAAAGGAACAATATTAATTTCCTTCTCGAATAGCCATATGACTACTTGACCGCATCATTTGATTTAAGATGATGTGTGAATAAGTAGTAGTTGCGCCATGAGCCAGACTATCTATCATGCAAACCGGTTGAACAGTTTTTTAGTTATGGGAGAAAAACTCGTATTCCTTTCACGCTTTCCCTCTGAATTAAGATTGAGTCAACAGCTTTCTTGGCATATGCTGGGCATTCAGCGCGCAAACGATGGCAAGGAACGCTGTTGACCTGCGACATGTTACCTTGACAGGTTTCATCTCCAATTAACATTAAAATGGTTTTTCGTTACTTTTGACAATAGCCAAAAATATTAAAGCAGACATTTGATCACCAGCAGGTTTGATGAGTTTATGGAACAAAAAGGTCAACGGACCTGCAAATATAGATGAGGGCCAGAATTTAATAATACAAGATAAACAAGAAAAGAAGACTTGTTTCGAAGCAAATCTGTCTGTGCGTGTACAAAGGAAAGTTGTTGCTTTGTACATTCAAATAGCTACATGAGAGAAAACATGAAATTTCAGAACAAAAAAAAACTGTAGCAAAATATGGTTCTTAACATAAACAAATCTGTAAGTAAAAAGGAAATACCAGAAAGAAAGAAAGAAAGAAAGAAAGAAAGAAAGAATGAATGAATTCTGGATAAAAGAGAATTTCAAATGTCAGCAAACGAACGAGATTTGGTCATGTAATGAGAAACTCTAGGTTATATCTAGTACGTTGCACTTTTTATTGAAACTTTGATTCATTTATGGATCACGTACTGACACTACTGCACGAACTGATGACAACATGCTGACCATATGGTAACATAAAAGTGTAGGTCTGACGTGGATGTAAACAACAAATCCTGTGATGTGCATATGCATGTAATTGACTGCTGATGACAGATCATGGTACGTTGTATTCCTGGTCAGTCACGAACATGTACAAGTCTGCTATTGTTGCTCCTAATTTGCATTATTTCAACTTCACTGTTAGGGTCACACACTGTTCAGAGATTCTATCTTTATAGTGGCGTCTGAGTACTTAGCTCTGCATCGGCAAAATTGATGAAGGACAAATCTAGGATGTGAAGTCACAATGCATACCTACACATCATATAGCTTTGAAGGTAGATATTCAACATTGAGTTTTTCAAGTCTCGGCTTTCAAATTCTACAACTTTGTGGTTCATTGGACGCGGCTACAGCACAAACCTATGGATGTAAGTGGTAATGACACCTCTAGCTATAATAATCTTGAAGATATTCAACATTTAAACTAGCATAAATTAAAATTTGAGAACTTTTGACAGTGGTTCATTTGATACGCCTACAACACAACACCATATTCTGAAATTGGAATGGCACCTCCACCTAAAACAGTTTTGAGGATATTCAACATTTGACCTTTTGAAGTGTCCCTTATTAGCATAAATGAAAATTATTCAACTTTTGTTAGTGGTGCATCGGATGCACATGCAACACGAACTGCCATATTGAATCGGAACTGCACCTCAACCTTTAATATTTTTGAAGATATTCAACTTTTAAACTTTTGATGTGCCCAAATTAGCATAAATTAAAATAGTACAACTTTCTTTGTGGTTTATCGAATGCACCTACAGCATAGACCTAAAAATTAAAGTTGGAATCGCACCTCTGCCTATAATAATTCTGAAGATTTTAAAGATTTAAATTTTCAAATGGCCCTCTATGCATAATTTTAAAGCTGTCACCCCTCTTTATAAAAAGACCGGACTTTATGTATGGAGGTGTAATCATACCAAGTTTGGAAATACAAGCTATGATATGCTTCAAATAAAATGTCGGACAAATCTGCTGAGAAACAGAGAGAGACAGAGAGAGAGAGAGAGAGAGAGAGAGAGAGAGAGAGAGAGAGAGAGAGAGAGAGAGAGAGAGAGAGAGAGAGAGAGAAAGAAAGAAAGAAAGAAAGAAAGAAAGAAAGAAAGAAAGAAAGAAAGAAAGAAAGAAAGAAAGAAAGAAAGAAAGGAGTACAAGTAGGGCACGCATATATCATTATGGACTTTTGCTCAGGTTGCTCCTTTTTTTTGTTTTTAATTTGATAAAAACCATACTGCTTATTAAAATTTTTGTATCGATTTTTTTACCTCACTTAGGCACTCGTCGTTCGTCCCTCTGGCGTCGTTCACATTTTACATTTTCAACTTCTACTCCAAAACCGTCTGCTAGATTTACTTCAAACTTAGTGGAAACGTACCTTGGGTGGGTCTTTGCCAAGTTTCTTCAAATGGTCACACTCCATTGATTCATGATTTGTACAGATTTTTTTTTTGAGGGGGGGGGGGTCCTTTTAAGCAAAATCTTAAAAATCTTCTCCAAAACCGGGTTGCCAATTGTTTTGAAATTGCATAGGGATACTTCTGGAGACCCCAGACCTTGATTTGTTCCCCAAGTATCTCTGCATTTTTTTCTACTTTTTTTCACAAATGTCTGTGTGTTAAGGTTATTTTTTACTTCTTGCAAACCGTTATTCAATACACTAGACACTTCATTTGTCATTTTTTTAAAAATTATTTTCAAAAGTGTTGACAGATCCGAAGCTATATAATGTCCTTGAGAATACATCCACATGACCAATTGCTTTAAAATTGCATATGGACACTTTTGTGGATCCCTACACTTTCATTATATTAGCAGGTGCTGCTTTTTTTCTTTTGTAACTTTTTTTGGGGGGGAGGTGAGTTTTTACTATTTTCCATTTCTTCTGCAAGTTTTGCATATTGTGCTGAAACTTTGTGGAAATGTACCTTGTGGAAGGGCCACACAACGTTGTTCTCTATGTGGTGATGCTTCAGAATCGTGATTTCTGACAATTGTTTAAATTTGGGCACTTGTCGTTAATGCATGCATTCCCACAGATTGAAATGTAAGTTAATGTAGATTGGAATGGTAATTCACATTTTTTATTTCTCCAAAACTGGCAGCCAGATTTACTTCCAACGTGGTAGGAATGAACCTTGGCTGGATCTCTGCCATGTTTTGCGCAAATGGTCACGCTCCAGTAATTTTTGTAATTTTTGTGATTCTTTCCTTTTTCTTTAAGTCTTAAAAAATCTTTCCCAGAACCACAGAACCAATTGCTTTGAAAATGCAATGTGACTCTTCTGGGAACCACACATTGATATATATACCAGGTGGCACTGTGATTATTATTATTATCATTATAATTACTACTACTACTACTACTATTACTTGCGAGGAATATTACTCACGTCAGTTCTTTCAAAAATGGGACTCTATTATGCTTCACCAGCTTAAAGTTTTTAAGTTTGGATACGACAGGTTGAATATCCACTTTCATTACAGTGTACCATTAGGAGTGGAGTATCATGTCTAAATGCATCATTCATAATACAGGAGAGCACAGGCCATCTATAAGAAAAAGGCGAGAAGTTATACGTTGCTTTCCTGGATAAACACAAGGTATTTGACACTGTACAGATAGAAGAGATAATGTATAAAATTTTGTTGGGTATAAAAGGGAAAAGATGGATTTCCATGGGAGAAAATTATAAGAATCTCAAAAGTAGTGCAAGAATGAATGATTATTTTTCAAATTGGTTCCCAGTAAAGAGGTATTTGTCACGGAGGAGTTCTCTCTATATTTGAGTTCACGGTACTTCTACATGACCTACTTTGTACTCTCGAAAAAAACCCAACTGTGTTTGGTATGTCACTTTATGATATTAATGTTACTTCCCACAGTGGCAGATGATGTGATTATTTTAGCTTTATCAGTAAATTCTTTGAATGACTGTCTTGAAATTGTGTACGATTATAGTTGCCTGTGGCACTTTGAACACAACCCAAGTTAGTCGGGTATCATATGTTTTTAATGAAAACAAACAAGAAAGGGAACGAAAAAAAGTTAAGCGAAAATTAAAATTAGTTGGTAAGTCTAGTAAATATATTGAAGATTGCGAATCGTATACTCATGTTGGGGGTAGTACTTACGTAAACGGAATTGGGAAAGACTTCATACGAGATCGTCTGATTAAGTATAGCCAGGTGAAGACTTAACGCCATGACAGGTCTCGGTATCCGAGAAGAGGGTGGAAAAGGGGTTTCCCGTGCTGGTGTACTGGGGCTTTTTATTTACCGTACTGGCGTACCGGAAGCCCTCTTATTTTATGTACTTCGTACTATCCAAAATTTGGAAAGATTTTTATTTTCCGTCCTACGTACTCTAGAAAAATAATTTACCTGTACCTGCGTACTAAACACCCCCTTACCCCCTTCCGAGAAGACGACATTATGCCGTTGACAGCTGCCCAAATGTACAAATCAGTATGACTGTATGTTTACCAACATGGTTGTGAGGTTTGGCTGCATAGTGAGAAAGACATTGAGCCCGTAGACAAGCAGCCAGGTGTATCCAAAGTTTGCCGGAGAAGGCAACCAACGCCAGGCTACTGTGTACATTAGGATGAGTCTCCTTAGAAGCAGAACTTGCGACTAGGAAACTGTGTTAGTGTGGAAATGTGCTCCGTCTCCCAGCAATATTAGGCTTAAGGGACAGGAGAATATTTGTTAACCATCTATTCCAGTATCGGTATCAGATATGTACATTATTGCACACTGTTACAGGTGGATGGTCAAATAATCTTGAAAAGTATGAACTGGTCGGTGCGGTAATGGAAATCTTAGACCTCGGAAGGAGTATCCCAAATAAATTATCATGGAAAAAAAGAGGTTAAAAGAAAGGTTCTGGAACTAGAAAAACGTGAATGGAAACAAGCATTATGTAATTGTACCAAATTGGATTTTTTTCGGCAAGTAGTCTTTGATATTGAACCACATTTCTGGTGGCAATTTTCATATGAGAAAACTATGCTTTGGGGAAGTGTAAAAATCCTCGTAAAGTTGATGTTTGATGAATATGCTTTGAATGAAAATTCAGGGCTACCCAGACAATCTGGTTTGTGCACTATGCTTACCATGCAGCGGGTAATTAGAAATCTCAAGCATTCCGATTTACATTGTATGAAGTATCAATTCCGAAGACAGAGTTTTTTTTTCCACAGATATGCAATGTATTTTCTTTATTTTTAGACCTTAACAATAGACAGCAGCTAAATGATATATTTGATGTGATAATCTTGAGTTTACGACACGTAGGAAAATAATGGAAATCAGTTGTGTTATTGTGAGTTATATGTACAAAGTACGAACGGCAGAACACAGGAGAGCTTTACACACAAGCTACTGAAATATTATTCTGGGATTACTTACAGCCAGTAGATATGCAGATAATGATACAGTATAATAGCAAGGGGGCTACACGAGGGTAGCCTCCTTGATAATAGTATAATGGAACGACATATAAGAGCACTTTAATTTTGTTTTTTAATTCATTTATTTTCATCATTTATTTTCTTAATTGCATTGGCATTGCAACTTTCATTCCAATATTTATCATAATTACATAACTCTGTATTTGTAATGTAAACTATATGTATATAAAGTGTATGGTAATTACTATGATACCTTGATGTGATATATGGTATTCTACTCTTAACATATGTCTCATGTCAAAACGGAGGCAATAAAGAATATACATTCATACATTTTTTTTCACTATTTTCAACTTCCTCTCCTGGTCTATTATGCTGATTGTGCTGAAACCGGGTGGAAAGGTACCTTGTTGAACGGTGAAACAAAGTTGTTCACCAGCTGGCGATGCGTTGGATCCGTGATTTCTATTTTATTTTATATTTCTTTATTTGGGCACTCGTTGGTGATGTATATATTCCTATGAATTACAATGTAAATCAGTGGGTATTACATTGGTAATTCACATTTTCACTACTCAAAACCATAAACCAGATTCACTTCGCACTTGGTGGAATTGATATTGCTATTTTACTTGAGCAGTTAATCCCAGAAGAATTTTTAACCTATATGTACAATTGTTTTTATAACTTTCACTTTACATTTTGTTTCATGTATTGGGCCCCATGGAAGAATAGCTATTGCTGATTGGGCTACCCAATTGAAATATGTTACAATAAATAAAATAATGAATAAATGCCCCATTTGATACATCCTACATTAAGAAAGATGTTGGACGGTAAGTAGGCCTCTTTTAGAAACATGTTCAACTTAATATATACATAATTTTAAGCCATTCTGTGCTACTGATAAAATCTATTATTCTATGCATATACTACAAACCGTATTCATTCTAATAGTACCATACGCCCCAATAGCAGCACACCCCTAATTTGGAAGCAGAGCATCTTTGATAAAAATTCATATATTTCCAGTAAATTTGCAAAAACATTACAATCAAATAAAAAAAAGTATGGGTAATTTATAGCAAATAGGCCTAGTACTGTTTTCACATCGGCATGAATTATAGAACTTTCAACTCTCTCACTTATGGAAATACCCACTTCCAGAGTTGCACAAAAAGTTGGCCTAACCAAAGACTCTTTGCGTGAGCATGGCATGCTACCATTAGAATGAATACGGCATACAAATGTACACAAATTTTACATTTATACAGTCCTACAAATGTAAAATTATTGAACTTTTCAGGGCTTATCACAAGAGATGTGCAGGTCTGAATTTTTATAATGATTTAAGATTCAAATGCCTGGATTTTCCACTCAAGTACTACCATGCCCACTGCCTACATTTACAAAATACTACTACTACTACTACTACTACTACTACTACTACTACTACTACTACTACTACTGATAATAATAATAATAATGATAATAATAATAATAATAATAATAATAATAATAATAATAATAATAATAATAATAATAATAATAATAATAATAATAATTATAATAATAATAATAATAATAACACAGTGTGTCCAGGTCAACAGTTTTCCATAATATGATTTGGGCACATCAAGCACGCCAAAGAAAAGCATAGACTCCTCAAATAGCCTGCATCAATTTGTGTATTGGTCATGTATTCAGCTAAATATAACATAATTGCTGGCAGGGCAGGTCACAATTGCCAATTTTATGTATATTCAGCTGAACAAACAACCCAATATAAAAACTTCTTGTGGGCTATAGCATTATCATATTTGATTTTATGTTACAGTAACCTTGAAAAAACTGGTCACTTTTGACGGTAGTGAAATAATATTTCAGAACATTTACAGTTATTCATCTATATTTACCATGAAATGAAGTATTTCTATATGCACTGCTTTTTTAAGATACGTTGCAAATTATAATGCATACTAAAATTGATACACGATTCTGGCCTCCTGACTGAAGTGCCCCCTACAGGAGGGATACTGGAACTTTCTATTTCTGTTCTTCCATATTTTGACGTCTCTTATCAGTGCTGACAGAGTTAAGTATAAAAACAGTTTATCCAAGTAACCAGCAGCTAGAGGCCAACCAATGTGCTTGGTTCAGGAAGATCACAGGTGTCATTTGTATGAGCTCTAAGAGTTTGGGCCGTGTAGTTCCACAGATCATTGCTGCCATATAATCTCCCAATGTCAAATGCTGCATTTACGTATGCATCATCTCCGGGTGTCCTCTTCACAACAGCTCTCTCCTGAACATAGACCACATCAAATAGCATTGTTACTGTCTTTTAAAGAGGTGATGACGAGCTGTGCATCAACTTTGGAAAGAGACCATAATGTACAGCTTATCATCTTATAACGACACTCAAATATCCAATATATTCACTTAGCAACACAAATTTTGAGGGACAGAGTTCATTTTCTTTCTTATTTGATTAATTTATCTGACATATCCAGTTAACTGACTCTTTGCAGGGGAACAGATAGTGTTTTTATGGTGAGTTTTCACTATATTTAGCTAACAGACGAGCTGATATTTTTAGCTGTAAATTATTGATGGCTTTACTCCGCGGTAGATAGGGCTAACATCTTTACTTCCTTTTGATCCTGTCCATTGTATTTATTGGGAGATGCCACGCGCCATACATGTCGACTCACCAAGACTCACCAAGCCACATGAGTGCTAGCCCAGGACAAGTCTCCCAAGGCATACATTTGCCCTGTGTTTCTGGCCAGATCCAAGCCACATGAGTGCTAGCCCAGGACAAGTTAGTTCCCAATTGGTGCAAGTAAAAATTTCCAAGCAC
Source organism: Hermodice carunculata (assembly GCA_964020975.1). NCBI lineage: Eukaryota > Metazoa > Annelida > Polychaeta > Eunicida > Amphinomidae > Hermodice > Hermodice carunculata. The sequence continues at coordinate 21,334,129 of OZ026618.1, read as the reverse complement.
TAGCCCCAGGAGCAACCACAAAATCTGCCTTTACAAATAGGATTTCTGGATGGAGGGGGCAGGACATAAAAAGTCATTGTGGATAACACATGCTTTGAGCCCACAGTACACCATCTTTGCAGCTTTATACTGACCAGGACACATGCTTTTGTTTTGCATTTCATAGGTTTCTGAATATGAGGACTATGACAGTCCTGTCTTTAGCTGACCAGTCCCAAGCACAAATATGAAACAGGACAAGAAGGTCGTCACACAGGATATTGTGCCAAATTTCAAAGTCCTACATCAAGCAGTTCCTAAAGTATCATCTAAAAGTTATACTGGAGTAATGACCTTGGTTAAATATATGACGTGTACATGTACTTTGCCTCTTATATATGTGTGTTCATGGCTTGACATTAAAGCAAGCCCTATTGACCATTTGGTCATTACAAGTAACAATTCTGATCTCCGTGCACCTTCACCTCAGTACTTGTCCTGAATGGAGGAAAAAGATGTGGTCAAGTTAGCAAAACATTAACATTAAGCCTAGCTAGTGTGACATTTCATGAAACAAGGTCAAAACACAAAGAGTTACAGCCCATAGATGAGTATTACATATTCCCAGTGGCTTGAAACAATGAGCCCAGTGGTTTAACTGGAAGCTAAAAAGAAATTCTTCAGTGTTTCTGCATTGATAATATTGATGCATAGCCTGGCAATGACAGGCACGGACAGTGGCAATGACACGCATGGACAGTGGCAGTGACAGGCATGGACAATGGCAATGACAGGCACGGACAGTGGCAATGACAAGCATGGACAGTGACAGTGACAGGCATGGACAGTGGAAATGACAGGCATGGACAGTGGAAATGACAGGTATGGACAGTGGCAGTGACAGGCATGGACAGTGGCAATGACAAGCATGGACAGTGACAGTGACAAGCATGGACAGTGGCAATGACAGACATTGACAGTGGAAATGACAGGCACGGACAGCAACAGTGTAGCACTCAGCATAGAGATTTCATGTATCAATCATGTGCACATGCGGGGCATTTGACTTTTTTAAGATACATACGAGTTACCCTGGTTCAGTACAGTTTAATTTTAAATTTAACTTCAGTTAACTTGAAGTTAGATACTTAAATGACTGTGGTTACCAGATTAAAAGAGAGAGAAATTAATATTTTTGCTGCACCTGATGTGCTCTTGGCTGGCTGTTATCACTGACGGGTGTATGTGTACAAAGAACCTGTGGTCTGTTTCCAGCTTTGTAATCACACAGCTCTCCCAAGGCAAACATTTGCCCTGTGTTTCTGGCCAGATCCGTGTACACACTTCCCGCTCTATTCTGCTTCCTTGTTCCCTGTCTCTCCACTTCAAAAGCTGATCCTTCCTGTAGACAAAAAACAATTATGGAGAAGGAGGTGAATTGATGGTTCATCAGAGGTCACTTAACGTCAACGCTGGGTGGGGGCATGCATTGTGCATTGGAGAGTGTCAACTTTGGCGGCATTCAGCTTGCCCAATGGGAAAGGTCAGAATTAGCTCCAATGTGTGTATTTGCTTCAATACACAACTGAATACACAAACATTTGGAGGGCTAGAGCTGTGTATTCCCATTTGTTTCTATGTTAAAGCAAGCTTAAATAAACCAGTCACTTTTGTAGCTGTGGTTATATGATTTTCTTAAGGTATTATGTTATGCATCTAGATTTATTGTCTGAAATTTGGTGTTTCTATATGGAGTAGTTTTCAAGTTATTAAGTTGCAAATTACAATGGAAAGTAATAGGAATACACAGCCCTAGCCCTCCACTGACTGCAGTGCCCTCTTTTAGGCAGTTCTTAAACCTTCTGTTCTTGCCCTTGCCTATTTTGCCATGGGAATTGTAAAACCATATATTACATTTTCTTCGCCATACAGATATGGCCAAGAAATAAAAATCAACGTAAACTACAATAAGATACTTGAAGCCTTGTTTCAAAAATATTCTTTATAAATTATTATTCAAAATTATCTAAATTGAAAATTTAGACTATTATACATGGGGGATCTCCCGACTTCTTTTCAAAATCACAATCAATAAGTTTGTTTCCGATGGTCATGTATTTTCTTAATTTAATGGGCTCCCGAAGGCATGGACAAGATTTGTCATTGCTATGGTTGTGAATACTTGCCACTGTAATTTGCAACTCTGTATTTAGGAATGCTGTTCTTCTCATGGCAAACTTATGCATGCAGACAAAAAGTTAAGAGTCTACAACAAAAGAACAAAATAGCAAAGCACTTGTTCACCAGCCATAATTCATGTATACATTCATTCAGCACAGTTACAAGACTGTTTTAAATCTGTGTATCTTTCTTTGATACAAGCATTGTAAATTTGTGTTGTTTTCTCTAAGTGAAAGTATACATTGGTGAAATTGGCGAGTTTTAATCTATAAATTGGCACAAAGATCAAAAGAATCTTGCATTTTTGTTGGATAGCCAAACCACTCCTCTAATGTTAAGGATATAGCCCAATAAATTATTCTTGTTTGCCTCCAAAGTAACATTCTGCTCTGATATAAAAATAATCTGAAAAACAATAGTCTGTTTTGCAGGCAAATACTTCCTCTCTGACACACCAGACCCAACTCACCATTTGCATAGTGAAGCTTCTTTCTGTTTGTACAGCCACATTTATTCCATCCCAATGATAGTCGTCACTTTCTCGTGACATTGGATATAGCTTGGATGTGTCACAGGATAATGCACATGGAGATTCTGTCAATTTGCTCATGTCAGACTCTTCACTGCACTGGAAAATAATTTTTCATCAAATTAAGGTTTAAATGCCCAATGTGTGTGAAAATCAAAATGTTCCATAATCTTACAGAATCTGTTCTCAAAAGAAAATACCTGCTGATATGTGTGTGTCTGTGCTGTCGATAAATTGACATGTTTGCTTTAGTTTATATACATCATTGCAACAGTTAAATTTGAAATAGATTACAAAGATGCGTCAGGATCTTTGTATGTTTTGTTTTATTTTTCTGTCAATTGCAGATTCAGCTTCACCATTTATTAACATATGGCAGACTCACCATGCGTGCCATCCTAATACAATATGTTTCATCTACTGGCACCCTGTGATCCACATCTGAAAAAGCACTGCCATCTTCTTCAAGGCTCAGACGTCTGGCAATTGAATTCTCACTGCACTGGTCGGACCACCTGCCTCCTTGTGCCATCCCTAATTAATAACAGAAGAAAACGTCTACATGGAGTCAAGAAAAAACAAATTAAAACCAGAGTGCTTTTAAGGACAGGAGATACAATAGGAGGTATTCATATTTAACCTCATTAACTGCAGACCTGCCCTGGTCCTCTCAGTTTCTTGGCAACAGAACTATGCCTCTGCCATGATCAGGGCACTTGTATTTGTTCTGTTACTTACCAATCCAAAAATAACACTTTCTGTACCATACAAATGAATTTTCTAAATACGTTCTACCATCATGTATATTTTAAAACTCACTGAATGACTTTTCTTATACTTTTTGCTTTCTTCAGTTGTTCCTTTTATCATAGAAACTCATTTGACCCTGTTTAATACATGAATGTGCCCTCCTTCGGGCAAGTTCCTTGCTGCAGTCTAGGTGGCAGCACATGATCTCAGTTAATATGAATAGCTCCTATTTGAAGTGCTTCATAGCACCTCACAAGCCTCATTCCTTGAGAAGTATTAACCTGGTGGTGACACCCCTCTAGAACTCGGGAGAAGGCCTTGTATTTGATATGCTATTTAATTGTATGAGGACCCCTGATATTAATGATAAACAGATAAACTTATAAGGCATATAATGACCAGCATCTCCCTTACGAAAAAAGGCCTTGCTGCTAAATGTTCCTGTTAGCTATTGGATACTTATCCACTGATTGGCGGCTAAGTACTTGCTGGTTGAATTTTTTACCACGCAAATGACTTTGCACCTAAGTAGCTGGAAAAAGATATCTGATTGGTGGACAGTCAGGTCACAATGAGAGGCAACTGGCTCATATTACCTTATGGTTAGTTTGTGGATAACTAGCCGGTAGTTTATGGCTAAGCTGCCGCTAGATGCTCCTGTTGGCAGGTTTCTCGCAAAGTAGGGAGGAAATTCCATCAGCTGTTCTTCGCTAAGTAACTGCTAGTTTGCAGGTATGCTGCTGCTAGATGCCCCCACTGGCTGCTTTGTTACTAAGTGGCCGCTAGTTTATGGATAGGCTGCCACCAAGTAACATTCTATTGGCTGGTCTTCTGTACTCAGTGACAGCTAGCTAGACCTAATTGGCTGTCCATTATCTTTCGTTGCTATGGTTATCTGATTTTACATATTTTCCATGAAATTATTTTTTCATAAAATCTATGTTTATACTGATTGATGTAAACATGAGTCTGATGGAAGGCAATGATACCATTTCAAATTCTGACTTTCAAGATATTTAACAATCATTTGTCATTATATTGGGCTAAAATATTAAAAAAATAAAATAAAAATCTAAATTGATACTTTCTAGTGAATTTTAAATGAAAATTTTAAATAACATATACGTGTTATTGGAATATAGATTGCATTGTAAATGTTTGTTAATCTTAACATCTGAAGTGTTAATGTTTGTTAAAGATGGAGAACTACCTGCAAAGTCCTTCTTGTTAAGTTGCTGCTAGGTCAGTCAGAAATAAAGTTCTTCTTGCTAAGCTGCCACTAGTTTTTCCAGTGACAAAGTCCTTCTTGCTAAGTTGCCGCTAGGTCGGTCAGAAACAAAGTTCCTCTCTCTACCCTGCTGCTAGGTTGGTCAGAAACAAAGTCCTTGCTCTCAAGCTACCGCTAAGGTGGGCAGCAACAAAACCATGTTGCTATGCAGTCGCTAGGTAGCGGCAACTTAGCGGCTAGCCACTCAGTCATTTTATCTTGTTGCTAAGTATTTGCTTTGCGGCTAACTAGCAGTTAATTAGCCGCAAACTAAATATTTTTGTGTGGGCTGACTGAACACTACATTTTAGCTGTGCAACAGCCAGATGTGTCACAACAACAACGAGTCCAGGGCCCTTCTGGGAAAATTACTCTCCTCATGAGCTTATTTTAAAAAGTAGACACAAAGAGTATACCAAAGATATACACTGTAATTGGCCTTTAAAGTGCTGAGGATGGGCCTTGTAGAAACTTTTGTAAACAAATTTTTGGGATATTTTTTCACAGGCACCCAATCCATGCTAAAGGGAGCTAGGGGACCTTAGTATCAACCCATGCCAAGGAAAACTGGTGACCTTAGTATCAACCCATGCTAAGGATGCTGGCAACCTTAGCATCAACGCATGCCAAAGAAAGCTGGTGACCTTATCATCAATACATGCAAAAGAAATCTGGTGACCTTAACATCAACCCATGCCAATTAAAGCTGGTGACCTGTGGCATATATCTTGGTCAGTTTTGGCCAGTTTCAGGGGGATAGGATTAACCCTTAGGGTGCTAATCACTGCTATAGTTGCTTTCTAATTACCATTAAACATTAAATAGTTAAAAGATTCAAATTCCTCATGAAGATACCTTTCATTCAAATACGAGCAAGCCTTGTCTGAAGCAAAAAGTAGTTTTGCGTTATGCGCGCAAAGTGTCCCGAGGAAAGCTGTTGACTCAATCTTAAATCAGCACTTTAAGAGTTAAGTTCAGTAACACGTTATTGAACATGTATTTATACCAACCATTATCTAATTTCAAAAATCTAATGACAGCAGTATTGTGTATATTATCAGTAGATGGATTAGACTTTTAATGTCATATATATAGTGGATGCAACTGGTGTGCCTTTTTAAGCAGTGCTGAAGTTGATGGACTGCAGAATTGTTAACATGTATGTATGTATGTATGTGTGTGTGTGTGTGTGTGTGTGTGTGTGTATATATATATAAAATAATAATAATAATAATGATAATAATAACTATTATTATTATTATTATTATTATTATTATTATTATTATTATTATTATTATTATTATTATTATTATTATTATTATTATTAGAGACCCTTCTTACTTCTCTAATTGGTTACTAGGGAGAAAAGTTACTAGCAACCATTTTAAGACTGGTTTCTTGTCTATGATTGGATACGCAGGGTAAAATCTCCACCTTGATATCAAGCCTAATTTTGACCCTTTTCTACCCCAAAATATCACCCCATTGCCCTCATATCAACCCACTACACATGAATGTTAGCCAGGGCTGTATATACAAAGGATGGTAAAACATACATACATACATACATACATACATACATACATACATACATACATACATACATACATACATAAACTTGGAATAGTGTTTCTTGTTTATTCAGTTGTTAGACAATGTTCAAATTTATTTGAACATGTGTACAAATGCGTTTGGTTCAAATATATTTGACCATACGATCATTAATTTTATTCACATGATACAATGGATTTAATCATATGAATAAATGCTTGATCATATACCTCAATACTGATAAAAACGGCGTTCCATTATATATATATATATATATATATATATATATAGAGAGAGAGAGAGAGAGAGAGAGAGAGAGAGAGAGAGAGAGATGTATATTCCATAAATCTCCTCAGTGTTACCCATTTTATCTCTCAATTTCATTTTTCCAGATTTTGAGACATTTGCATGGTAGACCAATGCTCTGCCCTCCTGCATCGATCCTCAGTCATCTTGATCATGATGATCTATATCGAACTCAAAGCTGGCTCAAGTCATTCGTGAAGCCCCTGAAGTTTACGTTTTACTTTATACAGTACTCACTTGTGTCCTGATCACACAGCCTTCCAGGCGAGGCGTTAATAGAACTGTTGGTCGGCAAAATAACCCTCAAAACAAGATATTCACCACAAATAATGAGGCCCTTGCACGGACACGGTTACAGAAAACTGACCAGCTACGTATAACTGACATCAGGAACTCCGCTTATTTGCCGCGGTCCTGTATCACATACTGACGCAATGCTGATCAATACAGGAAGAAAAAAACTTTCCCACTGACCCTGTTCCCGCCTCTGAGGCTCAGGCATTTCCCATGTCCTGTGCACACGGTCATGGCAGGCCCGTAGCCAGAAGGTTTTTTGGGGGGTTGTCAATCGACACCCCCATCAGCTCCAAAAGGTCAAATCATGTCTCCCCCCCCCCTAAAAAAAATCATCAAATAAAACAACAACATGAAACAAAAACAGAAAAAAAGGGAAAGGAAGAAGGAAGGTACCTGTATTTCTTTAATACATGTTTACAATAACAGTTATTATCTGCATAAGGTCCGCACAATAATTCATTCAACCAAGAGTAGTCTACTTGTTCTTGATTTTGATTGTAGGTCTATAAAGAACGCAAAAAAACATTTTACAATTTCAACTTTTTTCTCAGTATGTCAAGACCCGTTTAAGGTCCATGTTCGTATAACACTGTTCCGTTTGGAAAGCATACTACAGTATTGATGGTAAAAATATCCCACTGGACTTTCTGAAGTCCTTTTCTTAGTTAATCACAAAACTGTTAGTTACTCCTAAAGAAATAAATTCGTTTCAGATAATAATAATAATAATAATAATAATAATAATAATAATAATAATAATAATAATAATAATAATAATAATAATAATAATAATAATAATAATAATAATAATAATAATAATAATAATAAATAATAAAATACATTACTTATCGGGGCGATCACAACGTCGCGCCAAAGCAAGCCAGGCCGTGATCCTCGTTTTTCTTGGAGAAAAGGTTTTTCACCACGAAAAACGAGAATCACGGTCTCATTCGCCTTGGTGCGACGCTATGATCGCCCCAAAAGTAATGTATTTAAATGATATGATTATCATGTCTGGGTGTCAACCCAGACTTTTTGTTTTTCCAAGAATTCTCTCTCTCTCTCTCTCTCTCTCTCTCTCTCTCTCTCTCTCTCTCTCTCTCTCTCTCTCTCTCTCTGTGACTGGCAACCCAGACATTGTCTTTCTTTCTTTCTTTCTCTTTCTTTCTTTCTTTCTGTCTTCCTTCCTTTCTTTCTTTCTTTATTTCTTTCTTTCTTTTTTTCCATGGCACCCAAATTTGTCCAGAGCTATTCTCGTTCTAGGACACTATTATTCCAAAATCCACCAAACTTGCCATTTTGACTGACCTACCAATGAAGTTTTGCACCTGGTTTGGAATAGTCGTGATGTTGGGGGGGGGGGGGCAATTAAAATTTTTAAAAGTTCCATATTACATGTACAGATATGTACAGAACCAAGAACCAAATTTGTAGCATTTTAACTTAAGCAAATTAGGCTAATACACACAATTTAGATTATGTTGGACAGTGGCAAAGTGTAGTGTTTCAATCTTTTGTCATCGTGAAGGCAATCAGATAAAGCATTTTTTTAAAAAGTTTTTTAGATGCTCTCGCAAATTTGCTTGAACCAGTTCAGTATCAGGCAGCTAGAATCTGCACGGGTGCAATGAGGCTTGCACACCATGATCAGCTATGGAACTGAGGCTGGTAATACATGATATATGAGTGTACCCTGCATGTAAAAGTTCATAAAAATGTATATCGAAGGTATACAGTATACACCTTTATATTCTTGGCAGCTGAATATGAATTTGGCATATATAAACTAAAATTCGCTCAAAAAAAATGATTTTGTGAGTAAAAGAGTGCTCCTAGCCCTGTCCGCGACAGTGCTATGTCCGTGTGTCCTCCTTGATTGACAGGTGTGAACCCCGTGCTTTGTAGCGGGAAATTAATATGCATTTCTCGTCTTCTTATTGTACACGCCTTGATACAATGTTGCAGTTGTTGAAGGCTGTCAAGCAGCTCTGTTGGAAAAACCCAAACTTTCATATGGACTTTGAGAAAGCCGTCTGGAAATCTATGAAGAGTGTCTGGCTCCCGGGGGGGGGCACTCCCCAAAATTCAGGGTGGGTAGGCCCCACTGAGGGTTCAAAATACAGACCCAATGGGAGCTGAAAACAAAACAGAAAGAGGGGGTCTTTGGGAGCTGACACTAACAAACTTGTTCCTATCTCATTGATATGAACACCGCGAAGCGGCTCTCGCTGTCAGCTTGGGTAATTAGCAGATAAGGAGTTCTTTATCGGGTTTGAAGCCTCTGCCTGACTGACCACAAAGGGGGGTCTTTCAGAGCGAGCGGAGATCAGAAAACCAGGGTCTTTGGGAGTGAAGTAAATCCCCCCCCCCCATCTCTACTTCTCACTTGCTACTTACCTACCCGATGCGTGTGCGCGACAGTTTGAAATAGAAATTAATTTTTAAAGAGGGATGGGAGGATGGGGCTGCGGTTGCGGCTCTTCATTTTCCTTCCCCCGCCCTCTGTCACTTCTCTCGTCATCGTGATTAAACGTACACCACAGCAGACACCTACCTGATACATATGTGTGACAGTTTAATAACAGAATGTATTTTATACAGAGGGATGGGAAAATGGGGCTGCGGTTGCGGCTCTTCATTTTGTTCCATTCCCCTCTTCCCTCGTCTTCGTGATAGAACATCACAACAGACACCTATATGATACACGTGTGTGACAGCTTAAACATTATTTCTGTGCCTTTTGTTTGATTTGATGATGTATAACTTCACAAGCTGACATAGGTGGGACTGCCACTATTGAACTTGCAAATACGGAGTATTTTTGGTATTATTTCTTAAGTGGAACCATGACGATGATGGTGCTGTATTTGTCTACTTTTTTTCTGTTTTCTTCTATTTTGTTTTGCTTAAAAGCTAAAAGGACAAATGAAGGCCACAATCATAGAGTACAAATGCAACCTGAAAACTGTGTATCATCTACATATTATTATATATGCCATGTCTACAACTATAAAATGTTTAATTTGCATTGTATACCCTGTGAAATTATCTTTACAAAACTGATAAATGAACACAACTGAAGACATACTTTTTAACTCTGGTGGTGTACAAAATAATTCTTTACAAAACTTGTTAGAGAAACATGATGATAATGATGATGATGAACAGATAGAAATAATTACTCACTCTCCTTATTATTTTGACGACCTTGAATCTATTTTGAACACTAATCGAAACAGCTTTACAATTTTAAGTACTAATATTAATTCAGCTCATGCTAAATTTGCAGAAATAGAATCATTTATACATGAGTTGCGTCAAAAAAATTTCGAATTCAGTGCAATTTGTTTGCAAGAGTGCCATATAAAAAATGATACTGATTTCACTCTGTTGCAACTTGAAGGTTATACTTGTATTCCACAGGGTCAAACATGTTCAGCAAAAGGAGGTTTGATCATATACTTAAATGACAAATATCATTTTATACCATCAATCCTTGTAGAAACATCTGAAGTTTGGGAAGGTCAATTTATTGAGGTAACTGGTGGGGAACTAAGAAAACATATTGTTCTTGGTAATGTGTATAGACCACCGAGAGATATCCTGGATAATTACCGTGCATTTAGTGATGAATTCTCACAGGTTTTATCACGATTGCAAGAAAAAAACTGTGAAGTCGCTATCTGTGGCGATTTTAATATTGATTTACTTAAGATACATGAACGAGACATATTTCAAGAAATTTTTGATACCATAATGTCACAAAGTTTTTTTCCCAAAATAACTTTTCCAACTAGATTTTCTAATACTAGAGGAACTTTAATAGACAACATATTTTGTAAAATTAGCGACGTTTCCCACGTTTCCCTTCTCATATATATTATGGAATTTTAACGTGGGGTTTTAAATGCTCTAAGTTGAAAACGATACAAAAAAAGCTGTAAGAATTATAACTTGTAGTAAATATAATGCGCACACGGACCCATTATTCAAAAGTATGGGTCTATTGAAGGTTGAAGATATTTTTATGATTGCTAAAATCAAATTCTACTTCAAATATTTAAATAAAGTTATTCCTACTAACTTACAAAATCTACCTCTGTTATTAAATACTGATATTCATCCCCGCAATACCAGACAATCTGGAAATCTATGCATCGCTATGTTCACAGCTTTGCAAAACAATGTCTTAGGTCTGATTTACCGAAAACAATAAATGAACTGCCATCTAATATTCACGATAAATTTTACACTCACAGCCTCCAAGGATTGGTCAGATATACTAAAACTTTATATATTAATAATTACCAAGAATCTTGTGATATCCCAAACTGTTATATTTGTGCAAATTGAATATTTATGAACCAACTTTGTAAGCTGTACACATCAGATGTATATACATTTATTTATGTACACTAAATTGTAATTATGACATGAAAAAAGGAATTTATCTAATACCGATGTAAATGTACTTTGCCATTCATTCTATTATTATTATAGTTACATTATAGGGTGGCCCTCATGATAGCGACATGACATTGTCTTAATGAGGGTCTCCCGGACCATCATACATTTGTGTTACACATGTTTGTTAAATGATTTGTATACTTGTTATTTGTATGAAGGTCAATAAAAGTATCCTGAGTCCTGAGTCCTGAAATACAGGGGGCTTTGAGAGCGACCGGCAAGGAAAAGTAGGGGTCTTTCCCGCGGCGCCTACCTGTATAGCCCAGTATAGAAAGTACCCCCCCCCCCCCCCCCCCGGGGTCTGACTGTGTATCCAGCTGAAAGGACGCGCGTTTCACTGGACGCAGGCAGAGGCTCGAGGAAAAGGCCACCACTGCCTAGCTGCTGCGTCTTCAACCTGCAGAACCCACCAAACGGGAGATACAATTTGATGAAAACAGCAGTTGCTCTCTGCGGGAGCCTCAGTCACCTATTATGGACAGCACTGTCAATCAGGCGGCAGGTTGTAAAATTTGACTGGTTTTCGTGATTAGAATGCGGGAGATCTCCCGCCCAAGTCGGGAGGATTGGAGTCTCAGCGTTCTGTCATTCTACCAGTATTTCTTTTCTGCCACATCCAGCATCCTACCGGAAAGTCCTGTATACTTCTGACCCCTTTCTTTCATCCTGGTAAACACCTTCATTCAGCCACAGCCACATCAACATGATGAAAGATTCAAAGCAATATTTCTACCACAAGTCCCCGCAAAATGCGCATTGACAATGACAGGCACAAGGTGCCTTTATCAACCGACGAGAAAAGAAGGCAACAAAAATCGCCACAAGGTGATCATGTTGTCTGATACCATGATCGTTAGCTTTATTCAGATAAAACATATGCAGCATTTAGGCCTTACCGAAGAACTTTATTGGCATAAACCTACGCAAGGTACAATCTAAGTTCAGAATATCATTATTACTGATGATTGTTGTATTGCGGTGACATCTGCTGTCAAATATTGGAACTATTCTGGTTCCAACGTTGACGTTTAACACACAAGCAGGGAAAATCGTGGAAATATGGATATATATGTGCCTTTGTAATGATATTGTGTGTACCTTATTGGATTTTGTCCTTCAGGAATCTTGAAATCTTTGGAGTGTTTTCCTTTCTTTTCGGTTTTTTTATTTTTTTATTTTTTTATTTTATTCATTTATATATTTTATTTTTATTTTTTTGCATCAAAGGCCTAAATACTGAAAGTTGTTACCAGCTTTATGGTGCACCTTCTTCTGAAAACTTACAAATTAATTTTTGAAAATATACACTTGGTGTACATAGAAAGGCCTCAAATGCAGCTGCCAGGGTTAAAGAGGGAAGCTTTCCCATAATAACTGAATCTATTTGTAACTCTGTAAAGTATTGAATACATGTCCAGAATTGTAACCAGAACTCTGTGGTACACAAATCACTCTTAGACAACTACATGTTACTATTCAATGGAAAAAAAAACTGTTTGGTTAAGCATATTAAAGATATACTAAACATTGTTGGAATGTACGAGTACTGTTATAAATTTGGAGGTAGGAATGTAGATCATACTATTTGTGTTCTAAAAGATTGGCTTCAGTCTATGTATAAAAGAGCGGTCCAACTTGATAAATGGCGACGGCAGGCTAGTGATAATTCCCACAAACTACGTATCTGTTGCAAATAAAAATTTACTTTTGGGATTGAATTTTACTTACTACAAAACTTACCAGTAAACTAAATTAAAAACCCGAAGTTAATTGGGAATAAGTCCACATTGGCAATCGGAACCTGGAGGTACACTAGACCTAAGGAAAAAAAACCCTGTTGAGCAACGTATTTGTGCAAGTTATCCGGTGATATAACAACAGGTCAACTTGATATGACATTCTTCAAGAGAACACGTTGTCTTCGCCCACTTATGAAGGCCCCGATCCAATAGGCAAGGCAAGAACAGAAGGTTCAAGAATTGCCTAAAAGAGGGCAATGCAGTCAGTGGACGCCTAGAGCTGTGTATTCCCATTGCTCTACATTGTAATTTTCAACTTAATAACTTGAAAACTACTGCACATAGAAACACTAAATTTCAGACAGTAAATCTAGATACATTACTTCATACCTCACAAAAATCATACAACCACAGCAACAAAAGTGACTAGTTTATTTAAGGTTGCTTTTACATACAAACTAATGGGAATATACAGCTGTAGCCCTCCAAATATTTGTGTATTCAGTTGTGTATTGGGGCAATACACACCTTAGAGCTAATTCTGACCTTTGCTATTGAACAAAACGTCTTTAATTCCCATATATATACCCTAGTTTCACAATTAGTCTTATATGTCTGTCTGTCTGTCTATCTATCTATCTATCTATCTATCTATCTATCTATCTATCTATCTATCTATCTATCTATCTGTCTGTCTGTCTGCCTGCCTGCCTGCCTGCCTGTCTGTCTGTCTGTCTGTCTGTAGGCCTATTCCATGGAATGACAATGTGCCTTGCTTATACAATGAACCACATTGCATCTGAATTCGGACCAATTCACTACAACCTAAGTAAAGAGCACATGTATTGTGAATGGATATTCAGTTATTGTTTAATAATGGATAGGCTACAATTTGAAGTTTTAGGTGCATTAGACGAATAAACAACCGAGTATACTGATCTTTAGACTTTACATGCCAACCACGCTGCGCGTAGTGCTAGCCATGGTTTTGCATGTAGAGATTTCAAAATTGAAAAAAATGCCCATCTGGTCAAGAAAAGAATGCGTCGTGTTTCACAAGGGTCGCTCGGATTAGTAGAAACAGGCTCTTTTTAATTTTGGCCAAATAAAATAATAACATATATACGTGATTAAAACAAAAATGATGAGGCCTAAAAGGGATGTACTCTTTTAAACCCACTTTGAGGGCCATATTCACATTGAGGACCATATCCCCCCTAGGAAAAACGGCAATTTCAGATTAAGAAAATAACAGCTTTGAATAAGCACACAATAATCTTATTTCAAATCTTATTATTATGATTATTTTCAGCTTTATATTTTGATAAAATGGATATTTAATATTTGTGTACATTTATGTAGAATGTGCAGTTTTTATCGGATACTATTAGCTGTGAAAGCTACACTTCATCCATGCATGTCAACACAAAATGATGATCAACACTCTGGAAAAGTCCATGTTTGACAGGTACCAATCTCATTTCCTGCAGAAAATAAAAAGTCAATGTCTTTTCTGAGCAGTACAGTCATACAATTTCTTCCAGTTGTGTAATTTACAGTTTTGACAAATTGTAGGCCTACACGTGACACTGAATGCACAGGCCTATATTTGAACCCAAAATGGCATAATACTATAGGCCTACAGCAATTTTTATGTAATGAACAGGATACAAGTACAATAAAAGGTTATTTTTGTGCCCTTTGTTTCTCGGGAACGACATACGAGGCCCCTGCTAAATGTAAAGGTGGCTGAAAAGGTTGAAGGTTGTTACCCTTGTGTATTTAATATGTTCCTGGGTAACGAAATTTGGAGGGGCTACTTGGTACTGGCAAAATGAGAAACATCGATTTACATGTATAACTTTTCTACTCGAGTCAGGGGTAGGAAGGTTCACATTTCACGAAAGGGTGATAAATTCAAGACAAAAATTTTATTCATATTTTTTATTATCATGTTTAAAACTGTTTGTCATCAACACATAACATGAAGACCAATATGTCACTATAATATTGCTGGCTGTTAAAATCAGAAGGAAGGATCACGCTTTACAAGGGTGATAGTGACAAATATGTCACAAAATACTGCTGGCTGTTAGAAAATTTGGTAAGAATCTGGATTTGTCATATATTTGTATTGTTTACATCTCCGCGAAGTACGATCATTTTCTTCTTCTTTTTTTTTTGGGGGGGGGGGTATATATCAATTTCACAAATTGGTAAGAAGTAAAAAGTAGATCACGTGAAATAAATCATGTTAACACGTTTGTTTTCTTGGCACATTTTATTAAGGAATAAAATAACAGCTGGCCTTTTTTTTTTTTTTTTTGATGAACTACTAAATAACCAGAACAATGTCAGTAACTAAAAACAAATTGTCTTTTCGGATAAACTACTAAATGCCAGAACTATGTCTATATATATGTCTATAATTTTCTTTCAAATTCCCAACATGTTGAGACTTAAATTGGCCAAAAGGTGCAGGGACACTTATTAACTTTGGTGTCAATTTAAGAATTATTTCGAAAAGCAATTCTATTTGGAGAAAAACAGAACTGTTGAAAGAAATACCACAATACCGATCACTTCTCATTCTTCAGAAAGACTGGAAAATGCACAAGTCCGGAAACTCCTTTTGATCAAACAAAATGGAACTTGCTATGGTTGATGGAAATGTAACTAGAATGGATAGATTTGCAAGCAAATCTGTCTGGGTGCCAACTGGAGTCTTAAGTTTGAATGTTTTGCCTTGTTTCTGTGGTGTAATGTATTATTTAGACTGTTGAAATCTTTCAACAACACTGTTCTGTGGTTCGATCGAAACTGAATGCTGCATTGTGTCTGGCAATTTCATAGGGCTGAGTAACGTTGCTAGGGAAGATAATGAGGTCACATCATGACCTTTACATTGTGACACTGTTTTGTGACATCATCAATCATGGGCCATTAGGTACAATCTGCTGAACAGTATTAGTGGTGTAACCAGGCAACAGGTGTATTGTCCATGTATGTAATTGGCTAATACAATTACCATTGTTTTTTCAGCCAATAGCTAAATAGGATTTTTTTACAATTTTTATCCATAACTTTCATAATTTATAACTTATCAATAAATCCACACCAGGTGCATAATTTCAGCTATGGGTCTGTGATTAGGTAAAATTTCAATGTTGTACCTTGTATAATGGCTGAGAAAACTGTGTCACAAAATGTGGCAGAAAAGTATTAAGAACTACAGAAAGATTAAAGAGCTCCTACAAAAACATCATGCCTGGCATTACACCCAGACATAATGATGTTGAGGGCCAAAAGCACTTCAGTGTATGCATTGCCATGCACAGGTCTGTGGTGCACATTTTGTTCACCTCATTCCAAACATTTGATTGTACATTTTCCATGTTAAACGCGGATTCAATCAATAGCTTTCCTTAGAACAAATAGCCCAACACTGAGGACAGCTGTTGACCTGTGGTGTCCCACTGCCAGGTCGGAGGGTAGCTGTTGACCTGTGGTGTACCATCATGTTAGGTCTGAGGATAGCTGTTGACATGTGGCGTGCCATCATGTTAGGTGAGGAAAGTTGTTGACCTGTGGTGTGTCACCGTTAGGTCTGAGGATAGCTGTTGTCCTGTGGTGTGCCGTTGTTAGAACTGTGGATAGCTGTTGACCAGTAGCATGCCGTTAAGTTAGGTCTTAGCTACAATTTTCAGCAAAAATGGTTTCTGTCATCATGAAATACACAAGAAATCAACCCTTTTAACCTTGAATTAAAACTGAGTTGACAGCTGTCCTTGGCATGTTTACATCTGGGCACTTTGAGCAAGTAAAGGGTTAATATAGTTTTCTATTTCACACACAAGACAAAATGAGGCTGATTTAAGTGTGATCTGTATTTTTTTTATTTTTCATTATGATTGACACAATCACACACACTCTTTCCACTAACTGTCCACTTATGGATTCACTCTTTTCATTTATGATAATGAAAACATTTCTAACACACTATGCCAAGTTTTCCCAATGTCGGATATCACAAACAGTGAACACCAGAGTCTGACATCACAGTGAACACCAGTCTGACATGAAAGTGAACACCTTTCTGACATCACAGTGAACACCAGTCTGGTGCAGCTGGTGCCTCCAAATATACAGTGCACCAGTATGACCCTCTGTCAGACATAAACAGTAAAAACCAACACAGACCTATTCACTTTAATAGTGAACACCAGTCAGACCCAGTGTCTAATATAACACAAACACCAGTGTGGTGAACAGACAGTGGATGTTCATGTGGCCCAATGAAATCACAGTGAACATCAGTGTGACCCACTGAACTTACACTGAACATCAGTGTGACCCACTGACATGACAGTGACCATCAGTGTGGCTCACTTACATGACAGTGAACATTGGTGTGACCCACTGAAATTACACTGAACACCAGTGTGACCCACTGACATTACAATAGACATCCGTGTGGCCCACTGACATGACAGTGAACATCAGTGTGTCCCAGTCTGGCTTCACATACACTGCATACCAACACTGCTCAGTGGAGTGAAGTGTCTGAATGAAGTTGAACACTAGGATGTCCCAGTGTTGACACTTGTTCATAAACACTGGAAAAGTTCACACTCTGTTGGATGTACAGTGACCCCTCCATACATAAAGCATGGCCAACTGGCTGACATTACACAGAACACCAGAGAATGGCTTAATGTGTGATACATGCAGGCAACATTACAATCAAGTCCTACCACCCTCTCTGCTCTCAAAGTCCCAGCAAATAGGTGGCATGAGAATCTGGACCCTCTGGAGACAGAGATAACGGTCTTCCTCAGCAAACTTTGGGAACAATACATCCAGTGTGCTAAGGCAAGTTGTTGATTGATGGCACATTTTTCTTAACCCTTTCCCCCTTGATTTAAGACTGAGTCAACAGCTTTCCTTGGTATGGGTTGGGCCAACCCATGCCGATGAAAGCTGTTGACCTGGGTCATGTTGTCTTGACAGGTCTCATCTTCAATTCTCAGTCAAATTGTTTTTCATTGCTGTTGAAATCGGTTGAAAACACTGAAGCAGACAACATTTGACCACCAGCCAGTTTTGGCCGGTTTAAGGGGGAAAGGGTTAAGGACAAAAAGCAGCAGACACCATTTAGGACATCAGATGCTTGCTAGAAATGTTTAATGGGAAAAAAGTTGACTCCTGCTACATCACATTATGTCACTGTGACTTCTGTGTTGTCACACTCATGCCTTGGTTCTCCAGTCTTTTTATGCACTTTTAGTTCATTCCCACTCCTACATTCAATTTTTTTTTTCTGGAACGCAATATACCTGAAGAGCACACTAAAAAAAATACAGAGGGGGTAAAGGGGTTTTCTGTACAGGTGTACTGGGCATTTTTATTTATCTTACTTCCAGACTGGAAGCCCCTTTATTTTCTGTTCCTTGCACTGAGGCAAATTTTTTTTCCTGTACCAGCATATCTCTCCTCTCCCTCCCCCCTTCATTACAGACCAAGACCAAGACCACAACACAAGAGGTGGTCTCGGCCCACTGCCCCAGGCTTCCTAACCTCAAATGGATTTTGACTCTGGTTTGTCACCGTCACTTTATACTGTAAACAAGAAACGCCTTTGGTGTGAGGTTTCTGGTCAGAAAACTGTAGGAACAAAACAATATGGATTGCTTTTTGGAAAAACAAAAAGTGGGAACACATTCTCTGTTCAATCTAGCTTCCAAAGCAGTTTACATGAGAGCATATCAAACCGTGCTAAAATCTCAGGTCATCTCTCTCATGTGACCTCTATCATTTGAGTGCAAAAGTAGCCAAAGATGGAAACATTGGCTGCCTCTTGAGACACTATTGTTCCACAGTAATTTTGAGGGCTCCACAGAGAAGCGTGCTCGGTCTCATCGCAATAGCTTACCTTAGTCTGTCTTAGCAGGCAAAGATGTTGGCTGTTTCATCACAATTTAGTGTTACAAGTCATGATTTTCCACTGACATGACATATGTTGCTGCAGTTTTGTAATCTTTCTTGTATCACACAGCATGTGCAAAATCTGTTCCTGATAACTTAGACATTAGAAACATAATGTCAGTGCAACTGATGCAACTTTTTGCCTTTAAAATTTACAAGAAATGGTCTTCTGTTGTAACTATCATTTTCCTTTTTTGCTTTTGTCCAGTGATTAGGCAATTAGGCACTTTTCTCATGCGCATTCTTGATACAATGGTCAGAGTGCATCTTTTTGACTTAGGTCCCCTGATATGAGGTTTAATGTGGCTTCCTGTGATGATGCAAAATACATTATTTTGTTTCTCACTTTTTATGGCCTTTGTCCAAGCTACACATTTCACACACAGCCATGAAATGACAGTTGTATGTCATTCAAGCACTCGCATGGGGCCACTGGTATTTCATGGTGGTTTTACTCCCAGTTTCACACATAATGTGTTGAATCTCTTATATTTGTGAAAGATTATATTTACAGCCAGCTGGCAACTGACCTGTCACTACAGTCAAGTAAATATAGTCTTAATGTTTTGGGTACAGTCATAAAATGCAACAACTAACTTTTCATATTGTATTTTTTTTTTTTTTTTGTGGTATGAATAGATGTTACTATTGCTGATTATGTGTTACAAAACAGAAACAGACATCAAACAATACATGTCAAGGTAAATACCATGGTGCTTAAGTGTCAATTATGAGGGAAGCATGTTGCACAACAAAGTGAGTAAGAACTACTGTCAATGGATGAATATACATGTCAAACAGCACATGACCTCCTACATGTAAATGGGTCACACTCCACTTCCATAGTAACTTAACCTCCCTACTAGAGGGTGCTTCACAGTCGTCAGTTGGGATATTCTTGCACTATAAATGAGACCACAATGTTAACTTCACCCTTCTGATTATGATGTATTTTTCTGTTCTATCTAAAATACAGCAAAGTGCCATATAAATGTAACATCACAAGTTTCTATTAGAGGCATACATAAAACCCACAAACCTTTTACTCTAACTAAAGATGCTCTCTCAGAATCGAATCGTATACACAAGATGACCACTTATATCTTGAATATATAAATTTCTGTTAATGTTTTGTTACATACCTGTATTGCCCATGAAATGCCCACATGAACAGTACAAAAGTAATGATATACAACACAGCTCAAACTCGAAACATCATGACAGTCAATACCACATATAGATCTACAAAATGTGACTACGGAGTCAATTGTAGGATGCTTTGGCATTTTTTATGTCAACAAACACCTGTGTATGTTGCTGTTACGGTATTTAACCTTTTGACAACCATGATGTTTGCAAGCTACAAATGATTGTTCATATATGTTTATGCTTTGCCAAACACATGAATACATTATTCATTCCTGGAATACAGTTCAATTAGTAACATAATCCCTATGTTTTTGAAGTCACATATAGACAGTTTTGCCATTAACCCATTACAAATTCAGGCAAATTCAGGTCTACATGATCAACTGTCCTTTTCACCTATGAAAATGACCAGACCAACAACTTCTTTTGCCATATTGATTGCTATAGTGCCCAAACCTAGGCCTGCACAAATTAAAACTTAGCTCAACCCGTAACAGGTTATAATGCATAACCCATTTGGAAAGTGATGTATATCTTGTCACCAGAAGCAACTGGTGTGCCAACGAAACCATAAGTCATTCATGCTTATGCAGATCTGCTGTAATTATCAGAGGCATTGGATGTAATGCATGCTACTCTAGTGGACCTCATCCTTAACTCTTGCTCAAACATTTCTCGTTAATGAAAAAACTACAAAAAAGCAATGGCCTGCTCAACATACCCTTAGCTTCCCATGAAAGCAAAAAGCAACCTCCTCCATCTAACATCAATTTTCATTCCTCATTCATGATCCATAATCTTCCAAAATGCGTTTTTCCTTTTTTTTTTTTTTTTTTTTTTTGTCAGTGAAGAGGACCACCTGGACAATGTTACTAACAACCATGAAATTAGATTTAAACAGCTTTCATTTCAGACGCTAAAATAACAAGCAGTCTTGCAAGCAAGAAAAGGGGCTGATAAAAATCAACAAATGGCTATACAAGTGGGTATTTTTCTCATTTTTCCATTGTGGCAATTGAGGGAAGTATCATTCAGATGTCAACATGACTACACAGTATCATTATTAAATAAAAAAAACAGAACAGGTAACACTATATACAAGGCGATGTTACAGTCTTATACCATCTAAACAGGAATTACTATAGCTACTTCTTCCACACCCATACCAATGCTTGCCCTTTGTCACCTTCACTCTTAACTATATATTACTGCAGGTTTTTAAAAGTTTCTCTCATGGCACTCTTCTTCAAACTTTCCACATCTTTAGTTTTTTTTTCACTCTGACCTTTAAACAAGTCGTTCCTCTGTCTTTAAAATGTCCTCTCATCCGTATTGCTCACTATCTTCACAAGTTCTAAACATATCATGTGATACCACGTCATGTGTTAATACCCATCAACTGTAAAGTTACCAACCACAAAACCATGTCTTAGCACGCACCCCACAATCACACTATTATTTTACATAAAGACTTCCATGACAGTATGAAAAAATGTTTCAGATACACATGGTTCATGATCCACCCAAAAACAGGTACAAACCACCTTAATTTGCGGCAGACAGAGCCCTATTAATATCTGTTACCATGGTAATGTAAACACCAACATCCATCCTCACACTTTGCACAGACTCAGAAATTCAAATTCATGTCTATTTACAATTGTTTCATTTACATTGGAATCACACCCCCTGTGGCTTGCAACACTTCCCTTCACTTAGAGCTGGACAGGAGCCAGTGTAACAGCTCAGGTCAAGTCCATTTCCAGTCTGGGCAAGCAGCCATTCTTAGCTCTGTGATGCTTTAACTCTTTCCGTGCCAAGTGTGACTTAAGTCAATCTACTTAAGTCAAACTAGTCTGAATTATCACAAAAATCCCAGATTAGTATTCCTCGTAAAAAGACCTTTCATTCAATTACCAGCTAGCCTATAGTTCCAGACAGAATATCCCAGGTCAACAGATTTTCTCTGTGGGCATCGGGTGCATTGCCCCAATACGCGCCAATGAAAGCTGTTGACTCAGTCAAAATTTGGCACTGAAAGAGTTAAATCATACACTTTCCCAAACAGTGACACAACACTCAAAAGTTGTGAAAAAACTTAAGCTCTACAAAAGCAGGTAGAGCTCTAGTACCTATGGGTAGCACATTCACGCAGACGCAGTTCTGTTAGTAAATATACAAAACCACCAGATGGCACTCAAACCATTACATACTGCCACTAGGCCTTAAGGCGAGCATGCCTACTGCAAAGTAAACTTGCCTATGCTACTTACGAACTGCTCTTCACAAGTGCCGCAAGTCATCCCGCACCCTCAAAAAACTGTCTGTACTTTCAACAAAGACAGTCCTTCACAAATTACCACTCAGTCTGGGCATCACCATACCAAATATAAGTATTGTGGTCCCTGTCTTGAGAGACCACCCCAAGACCAGATTCATATTAGCGGTCCCCCAAGAAGCCAGGCTGTTTGTATTTGGAGCGGTCTCTCATCACAGGGACTATAATAGTCATTAATTACAATAAATAGTCAGATTAATGATAGTATCTCTGTAAAGTGGTGACAAATGTGCTGGAAAATTTTACTTTCACCATTACAACACTTCAGATAGTGTATATGTGATCATGATAGATTAAACTTGTGCTGCCATCTGGCGACAAGTTTAATGTCTAGCATTGTGCCAGTCATTCTCACTCTCCTGCAACAATTCTTGAATGACTTTCTCTACGTTATTGTTGTGTTTTTTCAGCAGGCTTGCATTCAGCTCCCTGTTTGCGAAACCCATCTCTATAAGATGATCCATCTCTGTACGAGGCTCGGAAGGTTGACAGTCCTCTGGAGGCTTCCAGTCTGCCTTGGGTGGAGTCCATGTACTCTCTGGAGGAGTCCAATCCCGTTTCGGAGGAGTCCATTTCTGATCTGAGGGTTTCCAGTCGGACTTTGGCGGTACATACTGCAAACAAAACATAATAATTATGACATAGTTATGACTGACAAAAATCATCACAATTATATGCAGGTGAATTTTAATAAGCAGTCCCAACCTTTTTTTCAAATGCAACTCCAATTTATTCACCAAGATCAGGATAATTTGGCTCGGCAAATGAACATAAACTTTCTCGCCACTAGATAGGACATCTTTGCTTCCCTTTGAGATAGGGACTTTGTTTCTTGGACCCAAAGCATGCTCAGAAACTCTGCTGACCTTTCTACAGCCTTGTGCTTAACGGTTGTTGTAATGGTAGGTAACCGTGCCAAAATATAAATGCTAAATCTAGTTGTGAAAACAGTGCGAACTTGCCTACTGATGGGGGATACTTTCAAACAGTTCTTTCTGCTGTGAACTCACCTGATTACGAGCCTGTAGAGTATGGAACACATCCTTTGCCGTCGTGTATGCTGACACAGCCACATGTGAAGCTGCATCAAAGGCAGCCGTCACTAAATTTGATGCTAGCTCAGTTGGGCTGATAGAAAGAAAAGAAAAGAAAAGAAGAGACATATGATTAAAATTTATCCAAAAGTAAGCAATTTCTAATAACATCTTCAACCTAAATAGTGCCGGTTTCCTTGACCCCTCCATCCCAGCTTTAAAACACAACAAGAGGCCCATGGGCCTGTTGCTCTGCTGACCACCACCAAAAAATCATTTCCTTAAGTATACATGTATTTCCTCCACAACCTTCAACAAGAGGCCCATGGGCCTAATGCTCTGCTGGCATCGTGGCTATATTGCACCTGTTAATTTCAAAGTTGTGAGTCCTCAAGTGGCTTCTGAACATATAAAGCTTAATGTAAAACTTGTCAACCACAAGAGAGATCCAGGGAAATCTCCCAATCAAGAACACATATATAGGACTGAAAAAAATTGTGGTCTTAGGAGGAAATAGAAGTAAAGAAACAAAACTGGGGCTGTAAATTTATGGTCTTTAATACAGAAATGATCTCTTTACAGAGAGTGGTCTCAATTGGAAATTCCATTGTATTCACTCTTTCATTCCACTACTAATGAATGAAATAGTGCCAGCTATTTAACATTTTACCATCTTTTGGCTGGGTCATGGTTTTAATCATTTTCAAATGAAAAAAAATCGAAGAGAACTAATTTAACTCCTTCAGTGCTAGATTTTGGACTTAATCAACAGCCTTCCTCAGCTTGCTTTGGGTGCAGTGCACCTGAAGTGGTTTGAAGAATGCTGTTGAACTGGGCCATTTCTTTCTTCCTTGAAATGTCAAGCTGAAACAGAGTGGGAGGTGTCATTAAGAGGACTTTGATTTTGAAATTATTAACTCTTTCCATACCAGTCCCTGCTTTTTCTGTATACTTACCTAGATTTAAGACGACAATTGCATATTTAAATTCTTCATGAGAAGAGCTTCCGTTCAAGTACCAACATGCCTGTAGTCTTAAGCCAGTGGTTCTGGCACTGACCAAGACCTGTGACCATAGTATGGAATGAGTTAAATTAACTCGGATGTGTGCAATTTTCAAGGTGATTATCATGCTAAGGGTTAATGACACTACCTTCTAGGCACTGGATGTGCCAATTGAGGATGTCTGTGTGTAATGCTTTTAAAACATCACTAAAATTTAAACCCATGTGTTCTAAAAGCTTCCTCCCCATATTATATACTCCTGGGCAAAAATCAGAGGCCACCCCAATCTCCTGGCAACCTTGTGCTGGGAAAGACCAGCCTCCAACATGCTGATGATTCTGCCCCTGTCAAATTCAGCGAGCTGCAAGTGACCTGTACGCCATAGCATTGTGGATCTGCCTTGAAACCTGAGCTGCCAATGCACTGCCCCTTGTGAAGCTCACAGGCATCTCAAATACCAGAAACACTTTTCAACCTTACTGGCTGTTATCTCACTTCCAAGACATTTTCTTTTGCAGAGATGCCAGTGCCTCCTGGGCAAAAATACAGAAAAGGGTTGAGATTTAACATATCAAGACTGTTTTAGTCTATTTGTAGAATAGATCTGCATCATTTTTCCTACAGAAAGCATAACAAAAATACGGATTTCCATATAGATACGGAAAACTGGCATCTCTGTTTTTGTGTGACTACTCATACAAACCCCCAGCCCTCCTGTCTATGTTACATAACATCCTATGTGACACCCATATTTTCTATACAAACTATATCTTAGAGCAGCCTATGTTAAACCAATGGGGATGGTCTCTCCACCACCCCCCACACCAAGTATACAACAGCCCTTTGCTACTAAGTCTTGACAACATAGTCAAAACATAAGAAAAGGAAGGAAAAAAGTGGCACGAAGCAGGATGAGAAATATAACCCACAAAGCTTCCCTCATAGACAACTTGTATTGCACATATCATGTATAAACTAAGAAGCTTAAAATTTTCACGTTGCGTTCTTTCCATTTTTGGCAGGCTACCAAAGCAAACATGGCTACTTGAATGAAAGTAAGCTCTCAGAGCAGAAAGAGAAAATAAACAGACTCTCCGGTACACCAATGCCTGAAAAGGTTCGTAATGCATGCACCATGTCTCCACAACCTTTTTTAAAAACTCTTTCAGTGCTAGCTGCGAATAAGTTTCCACTACTTACACATGCTCTGCTCTATAATAAGGGTGTTAGACTCATGTTCCTTGTAAAAAGGTCTTCCATTTAAGCACCAGCATGATTGTAGTTAAATACACAATAGGAGTCCAGGTCAACAACTTTCCTGGCTGCACTTTGGGTGCATTGTGCCCAAAAGCTTGCCAATAAAGCTGTTGACTCAGCCTACAATTTGGCACTGAAAGAGTCAAGTTGACCAGCTGACCACCTTGGATCTGTGCTACCCTAATGCTCTGCCATCTGTTTAATAGCATTAGCCCTGAAAGAAAGACCACTTAAAGCAAGTTACCTTTTCTAAACAAAAAAAAATGGGGGGTCTAAACAGGTTTTACTTTGCACAATAATTCAGGTTTATGTACAGCAATTATGACCATGAGAACCTATTTTACTGTCCACAGCAAGAGGAATATTTTCACCACACCTTTGGGCCAAGATTATGTAATGTGTTGAAACAGATATATAAACCTATGACCTATACTTAGCTCTTACCTGGGAAAAGCGACACTGTAATAACGTATACATCGGTGTATTTATAGCAAGGATAAATCTGTTGGGCAGTATTGCCAATAAGACTTTACCATCAGTGTTTTCTATTCTTACATTTCAGTTATTTCTAGAGCACGAAGACCTGTCCAGAAAGTTAGTATGACATAATTCTTTTTTTTTCTTTTTTTTTCGGTTTACAGTATTTGGTGTTCTAACTTCGTAATTTTACAGATTCTAAAAAGTTAACAGCTGCATCCCTGCAGGAGAAGTTCATAAGCTAATTATACCCCGAGTCACAGGTGTTTCTACACTTCTCCTTGGTGTAACATCAACAGTAAGTGTCACAATAACAAGTCTATGTAACCAGGCCTTCATATCCCATAGTGCCAGACAGATTCAGACTATCCTACATTTACAAACATCATCTGTTTTAGGTTCACAAAAAGGTGAATCTCAGTTCAGCAGCAATGAATCTCAAAGTATCACAGAACACCAGCGCTCAACCAGAATTTTAATATTAAGTTCCTTTTAGACATCACGGACATGCTACTTCAGTCAAAACTGCTGATACACACTCCTTTCTCACACTACTTATCTGGAAAGTTAAATTTTTGACTTGATAGAAAACTTTCAAAATAAGTTTTGTTATTTTAAATAAATTGTTAAGTTACATGTTAACTGTTTTTCTTATTCTATCACAGACTGTCGCCAAAGTACACATATACAGTTAAACATGTACCGTTTGTACACAAATGTACCTGTTTGGAGGTTGAGCATCTGTACCCTCCCCAGCTGCTACTGGCTGCACATCTTGCCTTGCTTCAGGCTGACTTGTGGCTCCCTCTGGTACAGAACAGCTTTCTGCAGTGGTGCCCTCTTCTGGCTGCGAAACAGACTGTGTTGTTGGTTCTGGTGCACTTGGCTCAGGTGTCTTTTGCACCTATAAATGTGACAACATAGACATGAGAAAACTGATATCATCTACATTTTACCATGCAATGCCTTTATGTCACAAATGTTTACATAACAAAGATCAAGTTTTTTATGTTATAAATTATATGTACATGAAACTATGATTCTAAACTTGGCCCTATATTATCTTGTGGTTAAAGTATTCCCACAGGTATCTGGCCCTATATTCTCTTGTGGTTAAAATAGTTCCACAGGTATCTAGGTACTCAGTAGAGCATTGGTATTGTATAAATATACATTTCCCCCAAAGGGTCATTCTAATAATTCAGAAGTGCAAAATGTTTGTCAGGATTACAGGGCATAAGGGTTATTCCCAAACTGTCCACCTAAACATGCATGCAAGAGGACACCCTAGGTTAACTCATTCCACACCAGTCCCTGATTTTTCTGTATATTTACCTAGATTTAAGACGACAATTGCACATTTAAATACTTCATGAAAAGAGCTTTCATTGAAGTACCAACATGCTTACCGTCTTAAGTCAGTGGTTCTGGCACTGCCAGGCAAGTCATGCTGCACTTGCCGCAAGGGCAGCTGCAGCATGACTTGCCAGGCAGTGCCAGAACCACTGACCAAGGCCTGTGACCATAGTATGGAATGAGTTAATACGTCGTCCTCACCTCAGCTTCTCTGTTTTGTTGTTCCTGGGACTCGGCAGACACTTGTGCCACGTCAGTGTTTTCTTTATTTCCTGGCGTCTGTGCCTCTGTCTGTTCTTGATCACTGCCGTCCAGCATGATAACATCAGGCTCTGACTCTGTCTGTGTTATCACACTGATTACTGTCCTCTCAGAGTTCAGGCTTTCTTCTGTCAAATCAGCCATAATGAAATTCTTTATGACACCACATACAATCAATGGAAATCTTCTCTTTGTTTCATTTCATAACAAGTTCAGTTCTGGTCATCTTTTAAAGTATTATTAGCACGGCTTTCACACCTAGTTGTATCTTCTTTCACTTAACTTTTTTTTCCTCAATGAACTTAGGTGTCTGCTGAAAGATAATTTCTAACTCAGATTTCCAGGTAGTGATATACTTTTCCCCTCTTCAATTGTAGATTTAATCTTAAAATCTAAGATCCCAGGTATTACCAGGTCTTTTCCCACAATTTCCAAATTAAGTTTTTAGCAATACTAGGTATTACTTCTGGAGTATCAAAGTTAATATATTAGTAAAACCTCCTAAACTGGGGAAAGACAGTAACATTAGCCTGTCTTCACTGGCCATCCTGGGGGATCACAAAACTACAATCTCTGCTGGGAGGTAGAAATTACATGTACTGTATTAGAGAATCCCAAAACTTACCATTCAAGACAGTGTGGTCACTCATGGGGTACATGCCAAGACAGGGTTGACTGTATGAATATGGTCTGATCTTATCTTACATTTAATCAGGGCCAGAATTTCGCAAAATTTTGCGAGAATCTATTTGGATTTTGGTCAGTTTTCTTTTTAAAGAAAGACAAGTTTTAGGAGAATTTTTACGAGAATGGATTCTCGGATTTTTGCCAAAATTCTGGCCCTGTTAATGTGAACTCTTTCAGTGCCAAGCCAGGCTAAAGTCGATCTACTTAAATCAAACTAGTCTGAATTATCATATGGATCCCAGATTCATGTTCCTCATAAAAAAGACCTTTCACTCAAGTACCAGCATGCCAATAGTTCCAGAGAAAAGCTGTTGACTCAGTCCAAAATTTGGCACTGAAAAAGTTAATTACTGTCTACACAGTTGAAATCTTACCCGACTTTCTGGAGTCCGAGCATGAGCTGACAGACTTGTTGATGGGGAGATTGGGGTTGAAGCAGTCAGGAAGGGGTACTATGTAAAAATCACTGTCCGTATCATTGGAGTCGTCACTGAAACTACTCAAACTCTCAATGTCAACCAGATCGTTATCTGCAAGAAGAAAGAAAGAATCTATTACTCTTTTGCACAGCAAAAAAGAAAAGTATACTTGTGAAAAATACATGATCCAGACCTTTTTAAACATGCAATGTACTTATATATTACATCCAAATAAAAAATGTTTATGACTTGACATTCTGTTTCAAAAACCCTTTCAAAAAAATTCATACCATTCTTCTTATGTTAAGTTGGACTGAGACTGTGTCATTCAAAGCACTGCAGCCTTCAGTTCCGAGTAAAAAGGCAAATTGTATGCAGTTTGGTGATAATGAGGAGACAGCAATTTTTTTTATACTGTTCATCAACGAATAATTCCAGACCTGTATTTTCTAGAAATGTTCTATAACCTATACCTGGTCTAAGACCTAGAGATGCCATCCTCTCCTGAACCAGTTCGGTCATCAGTGCAGCGTTGTCCTCCGGGCTCTCAGACACTATCTCCACACTGCTACTGTTAGACAGCTGGTGTAGCTGGTTGCCAAAGTCCTCCAACTCTGGCGCTGGAGATTTGGGGGGTGTTACATCTGTAATGGACAGCACCGAGGCATTAGGACCTATACAATAACTTTCCATATAATATTGTACCTTCACTTTCTATCTGCTAATAAGCCATTTTGATTAACCCTCTATGTGCCTCTTTATAGACCAAGTCAACAGCTTTCCTCAGCATGCTTTAGACAAGATGCATCCAAAACATGCCAATGGTAGCTGTTGACCCAGACCATCCTGTTCTATGTGACACTGAAAATTACGTCAAGGTCGCTGAATGTCAAAATTAGCCAAGCTTAGAATGAGATGCTTCTACGGTACAAGTTTTATGACAGACGCTCATCATGTTCAAAAGTTACTGTGTCCTACAGGGTTAAAGACCCAAGGATGGACCGATGCGGCTATCGAGTCGTCATGACAAATGCCTACCGACCATGGGTCTCATAGTATGTAAAATTTCAATGTTGTAACTTGTATAATGGCTGAGAAAACTGCGTCACAAAATGTGGCAGAAAGGTATTAAGAAATAAAGAAAGATTAAAGAACTCCTGCAAAAACAGTATGTCTGGGTTGACATAACAAGTTTACTTGAAAAGGATGCTGGACCTCTTGGTCAGTGACTATGGTTTAGAAGATATGGCTCAGACAAAATTGTTTCTGATCTGGAGGTTGCCTAATGAAATTCTGTAAATTAAGGTAAGCAGTTAAGCATACAAAACAGCACTGGTCTATGCACACCTACTACCAATGATCTACCAACTATGTAAATTTCAAAGGGCTAGCGTTTATAGTTTAAAAGATATGGCCCGGTCAAAATTTGTTTCAGAGGGGAGGACACACGGACGATGCCCATTACCATATCCCTCACCCTACTTCGGAGAGGCACATAATATGGCTGCCCAGATAAATCCCTTGATCACACGGAGTCAATTAAGTGGTATTTTCTGTGTCTGTGCAACATTCATGTATAAGCAACTTGAACATTGCTATGAGCCGGTGCTACATGAAGAAGGTGGATACGATAGTCATACCTAGAGGTGTGTTGTTAGGCGTTGCTGTCTGCGACATCCTTGGGGCACTTCTGTCTCGAATATCTAGCATCTCAAATGTCAATATATCCTGAGCCGTCAAGATGTTCCCTTCCAGTACGCCTGTTGCACTGGCCACGACCGGAGCAGTATCCTTGGAGTTTTGTACCTCTGTCTTGGAGGTTTGACCCTGCGAGGTGGCAGTCTGAATCTGGACCTCAGCTACTGCCGTTGAACCAACACACATTTCTGGTTCTGCATCTGCTTTCACATCTGGACTCTCTTCCACAGCTATGTTATTCTCCTCATCTACTTTCTGAAAAATAAATTAACAAT
The DNA here is from genome assembly GCA_964020975.1 of Hermodice carunculata. Classification (NCBI taxonomy): domain Eukaryota; kingdom Metazoa; phylum Annelida; class Polychaeta; order Eunicida; family Amphinomidae; genus Hermodice; species Hermodice carunculata. Next base: position 21,303,123 of record OZ026618.1, on the reverse strand, counting down.
GAATCATTTTGTCTGGCAGTGAAAAGTGACAAATTGTTTTGGCTAAACAGCATAGTGAGAAACAGAGCAAGGTATAAGCATAAAGCCTATAACAAAAGCTGTTCTTTCGAACACACAGAAACTAAATGACACACCAAACTTTAACAGTCAAGCACCTAAAATAAGTTCTCGTTTGCTTGTTTGGAGGTGGCCCTCATGATAGCAACATAAATTTGTCTTTATGAGGGTCTCTTCGGTGATTATACTTAATGCTTTTTTATATGTTTAATAACACATAATTTTTTATTTTTTGCTTATGTATGTATTTTGATCTAATAAAAATTAAAAAATATCCTGATTCCTGAACTTTGCCCCTTCAATAAAAGGTCATCTTCTCAAGGCTGCTATTCCCATTATACTGTAGTGCTGAAAATTTTCGCGCTCGATTTAATTTCATGTTTTGAGCACTACCACCCAAAGCGCGAAAATAAGTTACATCGTATTTCACTACATTGTATGGCATTGGATTGCATGAAATTTAAATGTGCAAAAATTCTGTAATTTAAAGAAAATTGAGTTTGCACAAAATAAAATGCGCGACAATTTCTACAACTACAGTATTGTCCTTCCTGCCTAGAATGGCAACTTCCTTTCTAAAATGGTAACTTTTATAGATCAGTAAAGAGACTTATTATAGAGCCCAGAGTAGTCCAAAAGTTAATGTGCACAGTCAAGATAACACACCTGCTGTGGTTCATCAGTTTCTCTCTGTACAGCTAGCATGCCGGCACCCTCGACTGATGGTTCAAGGACCTCTTTTTCGTCAACAATAATGCTGCACCAGATGCGATGTCCAAAACGAAAGCCATGGTGATTTAGTCGCCAGTGACACTGGTAATAACCTGCATCAGAAAGCACCACATTGGAGGGATACAAATATAGAATGCCCCTTGACACCACCATGTGGAATTTTATTTCTCCCATAGAGCGTAAAATCCTGTGTTTTGGTAAAAAACCTACTTGGTTTAGCGTGCTTGCTGCAGCCGTTTCGACTCCATTTTGTTCAATTTCAACATTGCGTTGCTAAGGTAAGTCACTCAAGAAAGAACTTTCAGTTACTCTTTTTTTATCTTACATAATCTGATTGGCTTACAAAGAAAACAACAACAAAAATGATTCTCTCTTTTATTTCATTTTGGTCATAAAATCGTTCCACACTTATGTTGGGAATGATTTTTTTTCCCATGGGTAACTATGGGAGAATGTGGAATTCTAAGTGAGGATGTCACAATTCTTCTTGAAATTCATTAGATTACAGTAGTCCCTCCTTTGACAGACTGCCCCTAGTGCCACACAAAAGATGGTCACATAAAGCATGTGATCTCTCATAGGAGGTATAAATAACATAAAAAGTACTGAAGAGAGACCTAACAATTGTGGTCTTTCGAAGAAGGGTGGTCTCTACCCAGGCAATGTTAGCCCTAGTGATACTCCTGGAAATAATATTTTTTAATCCCAACTGAGTTGAATTTGTAGTTTGGGACCCCAAAATGCATTCACTGTTCACAAAAGCGTTCCCTAATGACAGGTAAAATTAGTATGCAATTTGAATGCTCACTATGAAATATAATGGCAAAAAAGAAAAGAAAATGTGTTCAATCAGACAGGAGACTAGTTTTACAGTAATTACAAATATATATATATATACACATACATGTATATAGATATATATACATTATATATACAGTGGTCCCTGTCACCAGAGACCACCCCTACAGCAACAAACAAGTGGTCTTATGAGACAGGTGGTCTTTCACAACAGGTACACTAACATGGGAAGTATTGGACTTCGAAATCTGAAAAGTGGTCTCTCATGAGAGGGTGATCTCTCACGACAGGGGTCTCTCATGACAGGGACTACTGTTTTACCAAAAACATAGGCGTACATCAAACTAATTTCTCCAGTAAATGTCTGTGTCTTCAGCATGTAAGATGTAACAGTCTGCCATTACCCAACTTACAAGTACATAAAAATAAAGCTCATATATTCATTCTGGTAGGGAGTACATACCTGGCTCTTCGGGAGCCATAAGTTCTACTGTCACCACCCCCTCCTGACCAGGCAGTAGATAGGGAACAGATACTTGAGACTTGACAGGCTTCATGTTGCCCCAGATCATCTCCAGCTGAGAACACACAGAAGTGAGGAAACACAAATTACTCACAACAGCAGTTTAGTTTAATACTTAGATATACAGACTTCTTCGTTTCCCTATTAACAGGACTGTAATATGCATGTGCATACAGCGAACCCTCATTAAAATAACACTGTCTGTTATTTGAAAAATAGGTCGATATCTGAACATGTCACACAAATGAGTCAAACAGTAAATGAATTTGAGTTTCAGTCCCTCAAGACCCATCTCATTAACTCTTTCATGTCACACAAGTCTGAATAATCATTAGGATCCCAGATTCGCATTCCTCATACAAAGACCTTTCATTCAAGTACCAGTATGCCTACATTTCTAGAGAGGATACACCAGGTCAACAGCTTTTCTTGGCACACATTGGGCACATTGTGCACAATGCCTGCAGAGAAATGCTGTTAACTCAGTTTAAAATTTGGCACTGAAAGGGTTAAGTAAATGTGTCGTACATCTGAATGTTGTCAGTAACAAGGTTTCACTGTACAGTAGTACCTGCTGTATGTGGCCACCCTTTTTGTCACAAAAAATGGTCACATACAGCAGGTGACCTGACACTGCAGGTAAATAAACAAAGAAATATTTCTTGTGGACAAGACTAATGTGGCCATAATGAGTAGGTGACAGTTCATGGCAGTGGCCACATACAACAGGTACCACTGTCCACGTATGCAATCACTTTATGCTACAATGTATCCCACTCACACATATTACAATCCTCTTTGAGTGAGGCAATGTCATGATAATTTAGAATAGATATTTTAAGAAACTAATCATCATGATGACATGATCATTAGAATAATGTTGTAACTCGGTACATTTGAAACAGCTCATGCAACATGTGGTTAACTGACAACAAACCTCTCACAGCGTATCATGACACAAGAAATAAAATATCAATTCCCATTTTAGATATCAAGTGGCAGGAGGTCTTACCTTGGTCCCAGAAGTCCACACGTGATTCCCAGTGTTCTTCATTGCCCAGCGTTTCACCAGTTTGGTGCCTGGCTGAACATGAGTACCATCTGGAATGTTCTCATCCCTGATAAACTGAGCTTCCATACGTCTAAACCAAATGGAAAATATAGTTCTTTAATTTTCATTATTGATTAAAATTCCATTCTGGTACATATTTGACTGCTAGATCTTTAAATTACATGATTTCTATTTTCAAGTTTAACAACATGAAGTGGCCATTTACCAAATATAAGCCCCCCCCCCCTTAAAAATAATTATTTCATGTTTCATTATCGTATCAACTCTATAAATTTTGTTGAACCATTTTTAAGTTTCCTTTCCATTGAGCTCCCAAGCAATTTTTTCTTAAATCAAGTTCATAGCCTCACTTTGTTCTTTCACACATGAAGACTGTGCATAAACCATGATAAGTATGTTAACCCTTGAAGTGCTCATTTAAGATTGAGTCAACAGCATTCCTCGGGACACTGCATGCTTTGTGCACAAAGTGTCCTGAGGAAAACTGTTGACTAAAACTACTTTTTGCTTAGGACTAGGCTTGCTGGTATTTGAATGAATGGTATCTTCATGAGGAAGCTGAATCTTTTAACCATTATATGTTTAACGGTTATGAGAAAATGACTATAGCAGTGATTAATTAACACTTTAAGGGTTAACTTTACAGCAGGAGTTTGCACCCTGGGCCAACAGCTTTCCCCATGAGAAACATGTTTTTGGCACAATAGCTCAGACTAAGCTGAGGAATGCTGATGATCTGCTTCATTCTATCTTCTTACATGTTGGTACTAATACCAGTATTTTTTTTTCTGAAAAATGTAAATCTGGAATATCAAGACAATTCTGGTGAATGCCACATTTGTTGTGGTTGGCACTGACAGGCTTAATTACACCAGGGATGCCTTTCCACATCTAATGATACTGACATGGTTAATGATAGGGTAAATAATGCTGAAAGGGTTAATGACTGGTGTAATGACACTGAAAGGGTTAATGATGCTGTCACAGGGTAATGACATTGAAAGGGTTTATTACTGGCCTTTAGACACTTACAATGTTAATGAGTGGATAAATGACACTGACAGGGTTAATGGCTGGTTTAATGACACTGATAGGGTTAAGGCCCGGAGTGATGACACTGACAGGTTTAATGACTGGTTAAAGGACAATGTCAGGGTTGATAAATGGTTTAATGACACTGACAGGTTAATGACACTCACTCAGTGGTCTTGAACTGTGGCAAGTCAAGTTTCTCCTTCTTGTGAGGAAGTTCCTTCTGCTGATCCAGGCGTCGCTTTAGCTTCTCTTCCTTTCTACGAAACTTCTCTTCCAGTTTCTCCTCCTTTCGTTTCAGTTTTTCTTCCAGTTTCTCTTCCTTGCGCCGAAGTTTCTCCTGTTTCTTTATTATTTTTTCATGATATCTGAAACAAGCAAGACCATACCCTGTAAAATTTATCCGAGGCAGTTGTGGCACGACTCTTATGGCAGTTCAAAACTACTGACACAAGCTTTCACCAAGTTCACATGATGTGAGTTGATATGTTTATGCCTTGTATTCCTTAAAAGCAAGTAAACCAATATCATTTTATCTCACATCATTCTAATTGAAGGTAATTTTCCCAAAAAAGCACAAAACTTACTTTTTTTCCCACTTGACAATGGGCACCATTTTAGCATCTTCTTCAGGTGCCCCATCTTCCTCTTCCTCTTCCATTGCATACAGCGACTTCTTCAACAAAGGTGTACGCTTTCCATTTCTTTTATAGCCAGCAGAAAGGGCTGGTCTGCGGATCTTCACAAAGACGTGGTCAGGGTTATGTGCATCTCCACGTGCTTCACACTGCTCACATAAGTCATAGTCTTCACAGTTGCTATGGTAACAGAATAATTGTAAATGCATGAGATCAACACTTTCTTCCCTATTTTTCTCATTGCATATCTCTGGCTATAACAGTGCAAAACGAAAAACATGACAGAATTTACAGATAAAATATGCACATGCATTCTGGATCATTTTGTATTACACATCTTGTACCAAATTCTTTTCAAACAATCTGCAATTTTGAATCTCATCAACTTTACTTATTTATCTTAGCTCTTTAAGCACCAAATTTTGGACTGAGTCAACAGCTTTTCTCAGTGCGCATTGCGCCCAATGCATGCAGAGAAAAACTTGACTTGGGATATTTTCTCTGGAACTATAAGCATGCTGGTACTTGAATGAAAGTTGTTTTTTTCACGAGGAACACGAATCCGAGATCCTAATGACAATTCAGACTAGTTTAACTCTAGTAGATTGACTTGAGATGTGATTGGCACTGAAACAGTTAAATTTGTTTTTAACAACACACAAACATTGAAAATACCTTGAGGTTTCACTTTTTGTACAATGATACTGTTACAATCCAAGTAACTTAAAGATTGAAAAAGTCTGGGCAAAGAGGGATAAACTCTTTTAATGTGGAACTACAACCAATACTTGACTCACCCGCACTTGTAGCGGACTCCCACAATGCTCTGCTCACAGTGGTCACAATAGACGCCTTCATGCCAGTACACTGTAATAAGCAATAGAACCTTCATTATCAGTCACATCAATGGGGACCACCATCTCAACTACACGTGCTACTGTATGTAACAAATCCCAATGAAAGTACAAATTTGCAACATGCAGGTTCCCACCCAAGGAATTCTTTGAGATCTATTTTTATCAATACCTGTAGGGAAGAATTTCATGGAACACTTGTTACTACAAACTATGTGCTCAGTTGGAAAAATATCCTACATTTGTTATTCAATGAAAATAATAATAATAATAATAATAATAATAATAATAATAATAATAATAATAATAATAATAATTTTATTGAATCTCATTTCTGGAGAAAGATAAAAGCAACAAGTACATCATGATAACAACACAATGTGATATAACAGGAGACTCTCGAGCTATGGATCGCACAGTGGTCCAGCCGCTACCGCTGCCCCCCCCCCCCCCATGGTGACTCGTAACAATGATAATGTTGTATATGTAATCAATAGTGAGTATAATAAAAATTAAAAATCTTGGGTTAAGATCAGTCATTAAAAACTCAGTAAATACTAAGAGTAAGATGACAATGAAGACCATTCAGGGGACTGTCAGGAGGCTGGAGGAATCATATAAGTACAGTGCTCCCTTTTTATAACGCTGGTGTTGGGGTCCACAGGGTATTCCGTGTTACAGCAAAACCGCCTTATAACAGAGGGACCTTAAACATAGAAGTAATGGAAAAACTATTTCAGTGGGAGCTATGATACCCACCGTGTTATATCAGAAACCGCCTTGTAATGAGGTGTGTTATAAAGAGGGAGCACTGTATATGTGTAGAGGTGAAGTACTTTGAACTCACATGTGTTGTTTGCTGAGGCACTGTCTGTGTTCATGGGCTCTGGTGAGGGCTCAATGGGAAGGCCACTTGTTCCCCGGACACTGTGAATGACTGCCCCCTGTAGGCCATCGAGGATCTGCCGTACTGTTCTCTGAGACACCAGGTTAGCTATCTCACCAGCAATCTCTTGCTTGTACTGGGGGGAAAATAAGATATGAAAGAACTATCATACTCCTGCTCATGTTGTTCACACCAGTCTGAAGACACTATACACACAACAATACAATAATGTCATCTTGTACTCTTGACCATAAAAGCTATGGAGTCAATTTTTTTTTCAAAAGTTTGCAAAATATTTGAGCATTCCAGGGCCAGAATTTCAGCGAGAATCCATTCTTGTAAAGATTCTCCTAAACTTATTCTCGCAAAATTTTGCGAAATTCTGGCCCTGCATTCATGCAATGCATTAATGATCACATTATGTGGCCTGTATCATCCATGGGTTCAGCAAGCTAAAGGAATGGTGACATCACTCTTTCACATACAAGAACGAAAAGCTGTATACAAAATACAACATGGTACACTTTTCGAGTTCCCTCTTACATGTACAGTGGTCAGAGCTATTTTATAATATTAAGTCCAAAATTTCCCCATAGTTCAGGTACACCCCTCACCTTTGCCATGTAGTTTTTGAACCAGGCTGGAGGAACCTCGTCGTCTCCCACACAACTGGCAGCTGTTCCATCACGAGTCACTACAGCTGGTGTGCGGCAAGTCGTCTGCCCACCAGGCAGCACGGCCAACAATCCTGGATGTGTCACATGTGGGGGATCCTGGGACACCTCTCCTGATTCATCACAGAAAGACGGAACAGTCTGCATTGGGCGGACTGATGATTGGTATGCTTTAAGATGGTCTTCTTTGTGCAGGCGTCCAATGTCCCGAGCCAGTTTGGCATAGTATCCACCTTTTATCTTCTGTTTACGACCCTTTCGCTCACAGGACTCGCCCTGAAAATGATGTTGAACACATACTGATGAGATCTCACACAGAGATTCATCAAGTAACTAAACTACATTTAGCATCTATCATCACTGCAAATTTAACCCTTAAAGTGCTAATCATGGCTACAGTCGTTTCCTGATCACCGTTAAACATACAAGATACCTATCACTTAAATTCCAGCAAGCCTAGTCTAAACCAAAAAGCAGTCTTTGTGAACAGCTTTCCTCAGAACATTTTGCATCCAAAGTGTCCCCAGAAAAGCTGTTGATTCAGTCTTAAAGCTTCAATTTTAAAGTGAATTCAATTACAGGTCTGTCATTGTTCATGTTGAAAAAAATGCCATTTGCAGTGTGCATGTTCGGTTAATGATATAGGAAATATGGCAAGTTGATGTCATCCACAGCATGGTTCATTATTGACCGGGTGCTGCTATAACTGGACTATATTACACTGGTATTTCAAACCCAGCAATACTGGAGCAACCTTACATTCTTAAGCACTTATGTAAGTTTATGTAAAAGGATTATTGTTAGGCAATTCCAGGCTAATGCAGAGTGGTTTGCATAAGGCCAAATGGAAATAACTGTTTCACATGAAAAATTGTACAGGGTTGGCAGGTACGGAAAGTACTTTATCATAATTTTTTTTTCATAAAGTTTTTGAGTTCAAAAATAAGGATGAGGCAAACATGGTGATGACATTTTTGGGTATATTTGGGAAATATTAGCATGTTTTATGAAGCCCATGCTGGGTGTTTAATGTATATACATGTCAATATTTCTAATAAATCTAGTTAATTTTATGAACAAGTCATTTTTGTGTGTGAGTGAGTAACTTTGAAAGCTAAAATACAGGTAAGTAGGATTACATGAAACAAAGAAATAGTTTGTTTGGACCTAAACATTCATAGAATACACATCATGGGTAGTGTGTACATGTACAGTCACAGAACAATGACAGGACAGAGAGAAGACAGGAGCTTCTTGCAGCATGTGCAGTCTTCCATGCATCGTCATTGATACATGTTCATGAATGAATGCAAATGATCTATTCATTTATTCAAGACTCTTCTTTGAGCATTCATTGGTTTCATGATTGAAAGAAAAAATGCAAAGATAAGACATTTATAATGGTGATATATGTCTATAAATAGATGTGAATGATTCTTTGTTTTTTTCTCTCTTTTTTGTTTTATTTATTCAGCAATTCTTATTGCTCACTTGTTGGTTTAATCAAATCTTAAAAACAAAACAAAACAAAATAAACAACAGCCCCCCCCCCCAAAAAAAAAAAGAATAACAAAGACACAAAAACCAGGCATTTCAATAATGAAGGCACACTTCGTCTAAAATGTTCTCTGAATGTGATCAGAATACATATTTTATGTTCGGAACAAGCGGGACTTGAACCTGCAACCTTTGGCACCAGTCGCCTAGCTGAAATGGGAAACGCACATATCCACTTGACCAAATCCCCATTCCTAAAAAGAATTGTTCAATGGAGGTAGTTATGTTCATAAATGTCAAAGTCTACACATGTAACCAAACATGGTAACATCCATACCTTGTTTTTTATTAAAAGTTTGGAGTATTTTTGCAGGACTATAGGAAAATTGTGCTCTCATGTACATTGTATTTCACATCTGAGAAGAAAAAGTATTCAGACCTGCTCATTTGTTTTGTCTTTAATACAGTGAAACCTCATTATAAAGACACTCAAATATCCAACATATTCAATAAAAGGACACAAATCTTCATGGGAAAAGGTTCATTTGACTCATTTATAGTTTTTCTCCAATGCACATTCAATGTAACCAATGAAGTGTGATAGTGATGGTACAAATCTGTAGTAACCATCACTGTAAATCACTTACCGATGTATGAGAGCCCTACCTAGTTTAGTAAGTGAAATAATGCCACTCCAAAGTTTTTCTACAATTCTCATTCAAACATGATGTAACCAATGAAGTATGACAGTGATGGTACAAATCTGTGGTGACCATCACTATCAATCATTTACCCAAGTATGAAAGCTTGCCCAGTGTAGTTAGTGAAATTTATATAATGCCAATCCAAAGTGTTTGTTGACGGACATCTCCTTTGAAACTTAAAAGCTTCATACATTATTCCACCATACCGACACCGGTATTCCCAGGTAAATAGTAATGCAATTTTTAGCACCATAAAGTTGACTGGAGGTGTTATGAGGTCAAGTGTACTAGGGTATTAGCTGAGACGGATGGACGGAAAGCGAGTGCTTAGTCTCGTCAACAGCTTACGCTGGCAAGACAAAATTAGCACTGCCAAATGACAGTTCTCCATCCAGGAACCACTGTACATGAACTCTTCTCCCACCCACTAGGGAGAAAAATTGTTTTGAAATTACTCGTCTTCAGCACAAGTGACACAAAATTTTCACTTGTCCTCCCTAATGCTGATGAAGCATACCTACGTTTTGGTTTGAAAGAGCATGTTTCCATGGAAACCATTTTGCCATACGGTGAGTTTATGTGTCTGTTATGCCTACAAACTTTGAAATTTATCACATTGCAAATTTTGCCAATTGAAAGTACTTGTCCATAGAACAAGTGAAATATGAAGGTCACTTGTCTTCAAAAGGATTTCACTTGTCCTTGACAATAGGATAATACGACTTTTCGCATCCTGCCTACCACAGCAGGGCACTTAAATTGATCAGGCATTCTAAACCCCATATTCCTCCTTAGCCCACAGTGCTAACAAAATTACAATTTAAACCTCCAATAATTGTGAGCCCTACTGCTAACACTATAGGTAAAATACTGGATAAAAGATTTTTAAGTGCAGAATTTGGGGTCTGATTTCTGATCATTCAGATCCCAAGGAGGTAATAGGTCACTTATTAGAGCAGGGGCTCTTACAGACAGAAATATGGTGTCCAGTGGTACCTGCTGTATACAACCACTGGCGTGAGCAGCCACATTGCCTTTTTGTGGTCACTATGCTTGGGCATAGGAGTCAGTTTCTTTGTAAAATTTACCTGTGGTGACAGGTCACTTGCTGTATGTGGCCACTTTTTCTTTGCAGAAGAGGTGGCCACATACAGCAGGTACCACTGCATATAAATACCTAGAAACTGTTCTCATTAGCATGTGAACAAGTATGCTACATGTATGGGTAATTATTATGAAACAAAACACCAACTTCAAAAATTTGTATACATACATGTATACGCTCCTTGAATTTTGACTATTTAACATGATCCCTGTCAAAAAGAAAGCTGCCAAAACCAAAAATTGACTTCAGTTCAAAACTGAAAAAATTTCCCCATCTATTAGCAGTTAAGGAGAATGTACACTTACATGGACCCCTCGCAGACGCCTGGATGATCCTTCTGTCATACAAAGGGGTGGAAGTCGGGGCGGTGAACTTACAGCCTCGGCTACAGCCGCAGCCTCTCCTGTCTCCTCATTGGACTGCACCTCACTAAAATTCCCACAAAATAATTTTGTTACTACCACTTGCAGTGACAAAATATGGAAATATGTATACTACATTTTTTAAAAAATATCTTTAAAACTGGAGTTTGAAAATGCAACTTTGGTATCGTTGACCAAGTCAACAATGGTAAAATGCACTTGTACTTTTCCTTTACCCAACTCATGATACACATAACTACAATACAAGAAACTATAAAAAATTGTTCATTAACCGAGTAAGATCTATACACTTTTGCTCAGCAAAGTCTTAATTTTGACATTCCGAAACTTATAAATTGCACGGATCAGATAATCACTGAAAAAATTGACACATAGTCTACATGGTTTTTCAAAATATATAAATTCTTATTTTCTAAACAGCTCTGAATATACCTGTTATGTACCAAACTGTTATATATGTAAAGATGATTGATGTGAAGTATGGCGATATAATGTAATTGTTTAAAAAGCAATTAGATCGGCATGTAAAAATTATCTTGGATACATAATGTTATGTAAATATGGTCAATACCTTTATGTTGTAAATTTACATAGAATATATACTTTGTAACAAGGTGGCCCATGTGACTACAACATCATTTCAATGTTCCAGCAAGGGTATCCTTGACCGGTTGGGTTAATAACAATTGTCTACAGTTCCTATGTACTAGCTGATATGGTTAAATTAAGTGAAATCTGAATCTGAATCATGTTTATAAGACAATAAACTTGGTGGCTGTAGTCATAACAGAGTATACTGCCATGATCACATTCTTTTTAACCCTTTCCCTTGTGAATCAATATTGAGTCAATAGCTTTACTTGGCATGAGTTGGGAGCTTACTACCTATACCACATCATGGACAGCTATTGATCTTCAGTATATTATCTTGATAGGTCTCCTCTACAACTCTCATTGAAACTTTTAAAATTACTATTTAAATAAGTTGAAAGCACCAAAGCAGACATTTGATCACCTGCTGGTTTAAGGAGCAAAGAGTTATAACTATCCCTTCCTGTATAAAATGTTTTCATAATTGAGTAAAATCTTACTTTTTTATTGGTAATATTGTTTTGACAACATATGCAGTAATTTGGTCATATTAAAACTTCACCACTTCAAGCTTTATGTGCATGTAGCCTTCTTAATTTTTTTCTTAAACATAAACAGGAACAAAGTCCACCAGGAAGTAAAGTATAGTACACTGTACAACCTTTCCACCTTGAAGGCTTCACATTATTCAAATATCTCAGCAACTGCGCAAGCACTTTGACCTGCATCATAAATGTCAATGAGTATGGACCACTTAAATTCTTGCATCACACCAAAACAGGCATATATAATTTTTAAACCTAATGAATGTGTGGTACTGGAACCACATAAATTCTTGCATCACACAGAACACGCACATAGAATTTTCATACCTAATGCAGGTGTGCACAACACTGTTTATGTTCTAGAAAAGGTAAAAAAAAAAATATATATACTTACAATGGCGCAGAGGGAATTTTCGGTGCAGGCTGCTCACTGCTCATAGTCACATCTTCATCTGGTGTTTTACCACTAGGGCTGGTCTCAGCTACTGCGTCCTTTTCTTCTGATTTGTTCTTCTTGGTTGTCATAGAAACGGTTTGGTTACTTATGTCTGCTGTTGCCTGGACAGCATCCTCAAACACAATGTCAACATCTGTGGTAGTCTTGGCGCTGTATATCTTCAACTGTAGAGTGTTTCCACATTTCTTTGCAATCTACAAAATTACCAGTGTAATTATTGCTCTGTGCTCAAATCTATACTAAACTGCAACCTGCCAGTTTTAGAGCTTTCTGAATAACAACTCGATGTCTGTGGTTCACCACACTCTTTGCTATGCACAACATGTACCACAAAATAGGGTGCAATGCACAGACGTTTCCGGGCTGCCAGTATTTTTTTCCTCTAAACTCATTCCATACTGGGAATGTTTGTACTTTCGATTTGAGTTAGCTCAATGTTCTAGAAAAGAAATTAAAACTTTCAAAATTCATTTCAAAGAAGACCATGGTAGTCCTGTGCTCTGGTAGCAGGCAGTCGGAGCATTACAACTGACCCAAATAAGGATAACTCTGTAGACAGTTTCAAACATGTGCCTTATTAGTTTCAATTTATCTGTCCTAGACTGATTAATATAGTGTCTCATGGTGATAATCACCCAGACACATGGTAGCCATGATGCATGGATCATTCAGGTCTATCAGTCTAGAATCAGAAATTAGTTTTTTCTGTTAAGCTAGGCTACTTGGTGGACAGTTTTAATCATACTCAAGTCATGTAATACATGTAAGGGGACTCTGTTGTATACTTTTGCCAAATTCAAAGCAGTTACGAATTAACAACAAAAATGTGTACAAGCTTCATTTCACGATTAAAATACACAGTATCTTTGCACCTTAATTCTTATACCTTGGTGAGCAATGGTATGCATTATGATACACCTTTCAGTGAAGCACGGCATCTTATACATAGAATTGCTATTTTGATAAATCAATCGCAGCACATCCCCATCCCAAGACCACATACATCAAACCGTTGGAACTTGTCACCAACGATTTTGAAGAATGATTTCCTGTATGCAGTCATACCTTTCAATCTCTACTACATTGGACATGTATCAACTTCAGCCAAAAGCAGTTACGACACAAATGACCACATGGGCATAGCTAAGCCCATTTGTGCCTTTACACTTTCAAGCTTTTGTATCAACCGTGACAGTCCACCAGCATATTTGATGATTTGCAGTCTTAAGATGAGCTCAGCTACACAGGTAACAATTAACATTGCCCCCAACCCATACATGAGGAAAGGTACTGACTCAATCTAATTATGACCACGAATAATAATATGAAAGTAAAAATGAGACAGCCAATGACAATTTACCATTTCCAGGGTGAAATTATACAATAGACAGATCTGCGTACACATATGTTGAGCGCTGTCATAATGGTGAATACTTTACCATGATGAACACACGGAGCATATATATTAACATGTACAAATAACTTGATTTTTGCAGATGTTTCAATGACCCTATGGTGTAAAATATATGTTTATTAAAAACAACTAAACAGAATTTTTTTCTTGCGCATCCTGGAAGTTGCTGGCTCCATCTTACCCCCCCCCCCCCCCCCCCCGCACCTTGAGTTCCCAGCAGCCATAAATTCAGAGCCACATGTACACATGCCTCATCAATAGGGCACTTGTTTAATCTACTGTCAAAATATGAGACCCTGTCACCAGACAACAGTGACAATAGCCATCATGATACAAGCTTACTGGTAAAAAAAACAACCTGCAGCAATAAAGAGCACTTACTGCAAATGTATGTGCTCCATCTTATGTCCAGCTCAGTGTGTGTTTGAAGAACATGACTATGACCTTTTAAACAATTTAATTTTTGTCTAGCAGTGTATACAGTGTTTGGTAAAAGGAAACATTTTCCCATGTTTAATATGGAGATATGTACATGCGGGTACTTCCTTATTCCACCCTCTCCACCTTCAATTGGTTGGGGGAATGAGGAGTGCCCAACTCATGCCAAGGAAAGCTGTTGGCTTAGAGCATGTTATCTTGTTACAATGTTAGGTCTCATCTACAGTTTTTATCAAAATCATTTTTCAAAACTGTTGAAATCAGTCCAAAATATAATTCAAACAGATGATACTTGACCACCAGCCAGTCTTGGCAATTTACAGGGAAAAGTTTAATCATATCCACAAAAGTAACACAACAGCTACTGCCAATGTCACACATTTGCATACCTGTATGTGTGCTTGCTTGTTTATTTGTTTACTCTGTCACACTTTGAGCTCACTGTTACTTGACAAATCCCACACAGTACTAGTGCACTGAAGGCACAATACTGCTCATAACACAAAACAGTGTACGTGGAGGGCAAAGTCACTTTATCTATGTATAAACAGTGGCAACAAAATCAATATTGACCTGTGTTTATAACAATAGCTGTGCAAGCAACTTCGCAGGTATTTTATGGTTAAGTGCTCCAAAACTTCCTGAAGCCTTACAGTACAATTAAACGATGACCCTAAACTATCTCTGATATGGTGGGGGGTGGGGGGAAGAGAGGTCCTAATATGCTGGTACCTTCACAGTGTTGTCTGTAGCTGAAAATAGAAGGGAGATTTGCCCTGCCCTTTTTCTTTACTCCCTGCCTTTTTCTTTAGCTCCCTGCCCTTTTCTCCTATGTTTTTTGATATGCTGGGCAATTCCATTCATTTTTTCATAAAATTTCAATATAATTTAACTCTAGTGCTGCGGGGCCCGTGTTTATACAGTCCAAATGCATGTTTTAAAAAAAATTTAAGCAGGACTAGGGTTAAACTGATTGGCAAAATAACATATCAATTTATCTATTAACCATGAGTATAAAATGCAAATTCAGAACCTTTTCTATAAAAACAACAAAAAATCCTGTTTCTTGGACCTCTACTTTTGGATGCCATTTTTGATTGTCATTGTGTGCTTTAAAAGTGCCCTTTTAGATGAAAGGTGCCCTGCCTTCCTGAAAAGCTGGGAACAACACTGCTTCAGTAATTGTGCCCTCATCCAGCATACAGAAAACACGAAAACTCGTAAATAACAGCCAGTACTAATTACAGAAAATACTCATGAGTGCTTTCAGTATGGTAGTACAAAAAAATAAAATGCCCAGTGCATAAACTGGTTTAGAAATACCTTTTTATCCCCTCAGAAAAGGTCACCCTTGATATGGAGCAATGGGGTTATCCATCTTGTCCCAAATTTAGGGTTTTGGTACTGAGGAGATCATACAGTACATAATTTTTGAAGTAAACTTTCAAATATGGACATTAGATGGAAAGATTTCTCCCAGTACATGGACAAATCCTGTTCTGCAATCATCCCGGGATCAGGACTTGCAAGTTGGTACATCCTGGGCGTACAGTTTTTGTACCTCTCCTGGTGTACATTTTTGTATATCTCCTGGGTGTACAGTTCTATATGTCTCCTGATGTACACTTTTGTACAACGCCTGTGCACACGGTTTTGTACATCTCCTGACATACACTTTTGTACAACTCCTGGGCCTATGTTGTTCAAGGTCAAGGTCACACTTGGCCATACAAGTGCTCACGTATGAAAGCTTGGACTCTAAAGTGTTGCTGCCATTTGTGGAAAAAGGTCAACATGTCATGTATGGTAGATTTTGAGCTTTTAAAAGTGCAGATGTGTCCGGAATCAGCAAATTGTATTTTTGAGGAAATACAAGATATTGAGTGTCCAGCACTGCATGCCAGTGAGTCACTCACACAAGTTCACTGGCAACAATGCATCAACAGGAAACAGCTACCCTGTGGTGGCTGCAAAACATGTAAGAAAAAGCACAACCAGTGGTCGCCTTTTGCGGAGGTAGATGATGTTGTGACTCTTACATCTACGCAAGTTGCTGTAATGCAGCCAGTTCATAAGGGCTTTTCCAGTTAAATTTACACGGAGGGGGGAATGCATATAAATTTTTAGGGTACCACCTACATTAAAAAAAAAAAAATTTTTCACACACAACCTACAGCTATGAAATATGCTCATGACCCCCCACCATGGTAAAAAAAATATAGGTGCATTCTGCCCCCCCCGTGTAAATTCAACTGGAATAGCCCCAAGCAGGCAAGTCCAGCTTTGCAGAAATTACAAAGGTGCACATGTACCCTTTCCATAAGTACTCGCAATCCACATTTGAATGAGGATTCAATCTGGATTCAAGAAGCATTTGCTGTTCACACCTATTGCCCAATCTTACTTCTATGCGGATTACAATCCAGATTGGGATCCAGCCAGACCCCTGGTTTGAAGAAGGATCGAAGAAGCACTGGCACGTGTTGTGTGTGGGCACCAGATCTGGATTACATGTGGCTTGATGTTGTGGAAGATCTGTACGCATCTTGCCATAAGTGTACATAAATGAATTCTCCTCCTGTTTTTGTCCTTCCCAGTTGTATTATTTTCCTTTGTAACTTGGCTCTGCACTGGGCATATCTGCATTTTGTGATTTGAATGTATTGTCACCTATTCATCATCTGGGTATGGCATTTTACCATGCAGTTAAAAAAGTATGAGAACATGTGTTCTACTTTGAGATACGCCATTTTGATTATTAGGTTTCCATGGAGATTTCCCATGATTCACGTACTCCCTTGCTTCCACAAGTGATATCTGAACTTGTTATTTGGATTCACTATTTCAGGTGAGAACACACAACATGTGTTGAATCCAGATGTATCCAAACTTTAAATATTTCCCACAAAATTGCTGTCAAATGATATTAGGGGCTACTGTTTTATAACTAGTATAACCAGTACTATGTCTTATCCTGCTATTATTTACTCATCTACAAAACTATTTTGAAATTAAATGAAACCAGGCTAATGTAGGCCTACCAAGCCTTGGAGCTCTTCAATGCTGTCTTGGCAAACAACAAAATGTAATACAGCTAAGAATAGGGTGCTGCCCCCTATTAAGAACTTATGTAACTACAGTATGGTGTCACAGTATTTGACTACTTGTGCACATGACCGCATGAAATCACATGTGTGGATTTGAGTTTTACTATGCACATTTTAAGGATTTTACTACCATGGTTTAGTCATTAACAGCTTAATATCAACATCTATCAAAATCGTATGTATTGTGGAAGTGTTTGTTGAAATTTAGGGCCTTTGATGAATGTTCAAACTTCAATAGCAATGCATTCACTGCTGCCGGCCGCCATGTTGCCACTTACTTCTCCCATCCCAAACTATTTCTTTGCCCATTGGACTCGACACCAGATAATAAAATAAATAAAAACTGACACATATATGTTTTTCATTCTGTTGTTAAACAAATTTTGCCAGTACGTGTATCCATATATGTCTTGAGACTGTCATGCCAACAAAACAATTGTGTATCGTATTTTTGTGATACACAGGCTCATGATTCAACCCATATCGCAGCTTCTTGTATTGAGATGCACTCATGCATTGTTACATCCCTAGGAGACACTGCTTTCTATCCACAATTACCAGGTTGGAGACCTTGTGTACTATTTTGATTCCACAAGAGTGGTCCGTAAAGTCCAAATTTGAAATCAGACATCTGGAAGGGCCCATGCCTGATTATAAACAAATTTGGTGACTAATTGTCAGGCAGAGAAAATGTTGATATATCAGCTGATCTGCGCAGGAAGAGGTAATAACACCAATTGTTTGCAGGACAAAATGGCAGCCTCCTGTGAAGATAGAAAATTCAATTCTGGTGAAGACAGTCCACAGGAAAATAAAGATTTGTGTGAATTAAATGGGGCAGTAACTTCACGTACTGGAACCAAGTAAAAGTAGCAGGAAAAGGAAATACCCAGCAGAGGTACCAAGCTGGAAGGGGATAAACAGCTGTATATAAATGTGCGTAATATTTCCGGAAAGGGGGTGGGGTGGTGGGGAAGTTGTCCTGTCAGGTATGGTGATGGAGATACTTCATAGCAGAAAAAGAAAAACAAACTGATAGATTCTAGTGCAGGCATGTTTAAGTTGATGCAGTGGACCAGTGCAAATGTATAAAAGTTATACAACTTCCACCAAGTGGAGCAGCCTGTCTCTCTCTCAGAAGTGCAGGAAGCACTTGTTGATCAACTTTATTAATTAATTAACTTTGGTATTTTTCACCAGGAGGAGGCTGTATCAATTCTAAACCCAACTGAACTTCTGAATGTGTGAGAAACTGACGGCATCCCATTAAATTAAGACATAGCATTTGGCGAAGACACCCTTGGGTAGGAAACGCAGTTGTTCATTATGATGGGTTTAGTTCGGACTGTGTTGGATTGCTGGCAGAATATTCTCCAGCATTGCATGGTGACTGTGACTGTAGATGGGAGACTGCAGATGCTGCTGTCAGTACAAGCCAGGACAGTGGAGCTGACCTGAAAATCACACAAGCAGTAAGTTTGGAAGATTTAATTACTGATGAGGTTGTCTATGCAGAGGCCATCTCCCCTCCTGCCCAGGCAAACATAAAACACAAGGCCGAGTCAGCTGAAGCCCCATGCAGGAAGCATAGCCCTGCTGCACACCAGGGCTACAGACCAAGCTACTAAATGTAGGTGTCCATCCACTGAAGCAGTGATTCCAATGACAGCTAGCCTCTCAATATTGACCTCTACAACTAGAAGTCGGTCAGTGACCGCAAAACCCCTCGGCCAGGACGGAGGGACAGACAGAAGGACAGATGCATAGGTGATGACAATACCCCTCCAGTAGGTCAGGTTACTTCTGTTTAACCTAATGACAAAGCTTTGGTGCAAATGCAATGAGCAGAGATATCATGGCAAGGCTATTTTTCTTCAACGCAGCACTGTGACCCAGTGACCTAGTTTTAAATAGGCACCTGAAGCATCCTTAGGCAGGTCTTCCCCTGTCACTCGCCAATGTAGCAAAATGCTATGAAAATACCACTTTGGCTATATATTTTTTACAATTGGCTAATGGTTAACAAATAGGAGTGTTCCAAACATTGTATTATGCACACAAATTGGACTACAAAATTAAAATTTCCAGGGGAAGCCCTGCTTAGGACAGATTGTCATAAATAATTGGTGCAGCTACATTCAATATTTTTTTAGATATTGTGTTAATGGCATCTTTTCTTCAATGTAGTACTATGACCTAAATATGTGACCTAGTGAGCTACTTTTTGATAGGCACCTGGAGCACCTCAATGGCTCTCTGTGATAAAAATTTGGTCTCTGTAAAGTGAGTATTTCTGGAGATATGGCATGGCAAGGCCAATTTTCTTCAGTACAGTACTGTGACCTAAATTGTAACCCAGAGACCTAGTTATTACAAGGTGTCTGAGGCATCCTTAGGACCAACTGTCACAAATAATTGGTGCAGCTACAGTGAATAATTTAATATTTAGAGATATCATGGTATGGTCATTTTTTTCAGTGCAGTAGTACTGGGACCAAAATATGTGATCCACAGACCTAGTTTTCAATGGGCATCTATGGCATCCTTAGGTCCAACCAGGATAAAGAATTGAAGCTACATTCAATATTTTTTAAGAGATGTGTGAAAGTTTTACGCACAATGGATTAATTATTTAAAGCTGATTGGACTGAGGCAGATCATAGTGCAGCCCCTCTAGCAAGAGAGGCTTATGGGCACCCTGCTGTTGTTGAAAAATAGTTTTCTTCCAAGTAATTGTTATAACTGGGGTGGATTATCTAATCAGCAATGTAGTGAATGAACCTGGGGTCATGGCCTCAACACAAGTAGTGATGTATTTGTCTCAACAGTGGCTCACCCTGCTACTTCTATTTTGTGTGCCTGCTTGGTAAATACATAACCATAACCATAACCATACCCTGGATTATTATTCTGACCATCAGTAGACTGGTGCCTCTCCTACCTTCCGAACACATACCAAGAGACAGCGTGTTAAGTTGCTGACCAATGCCAGGATGTGGTGACATGATACCAGAGCCCCATACATACTCTGGATCAGCTTTAATCAGAGCAACAAACATGGATACTCGGACTGAAGACAAAAACTTTTGAACTATCAGAGTGAGACTCCAGTTAATTTACGTTATCAGAGTGAAGTTTTACTCTTAATGTTTAGATGCATACATATAAGACTAACTGACCCGAACTGTCTAAAGTCTACTGTGCATCAGGAGATACACAATCAAATGCAAAACAGTAACTACATACTACAGTACATAATTTTTGAAATGAATTTTCAAATATTGACATTAGATGGAAAGATTTCTACCAGGGTCAAATCTGGTTCTGCAACCACCCTTGCATCAGGAGGTGCAAGTTTATGCATCCTGAGCACACAGTTTTGTAGCTCTCCTGGTATGCATTTTTATGACATATTGTTTTACCCAATTCTCTCTCTCTCTCTCTTCCCCCCAAATTTTTGTGTCGTCTTAAACTCAGACACTGTGCAAGCTAGAAAAGTCAAACCTTGCATGGCTATAGCACCTGCAGTGAAGTTTTGCATATCGTTCTGAATAGTCACGATTTTGAAAAAAATGCAAATTAGGGCAATTAAAAAAAATAAGTTACTTCTGGCTTCCAACGTATTCATCCCATTTTGATGATGTTGGACCCAAATTGTAGATATTGTAACACTGCACATTTTTTGTAATTTACATGTGACCTCTAGAGGTCAAAGGTCAAGGTCATTTTTACGTTTGAAATACTCATCCAGTAATACCTCAGTCAATTTCCATCCAATTTTGATCATGTTGGACAAAAATTGTAGCTACTGTAACACTGCAAATATTTGTAATTTACATGTGACCTCTAGAGGTCAAAGGTCAAGGTCATTTTTACGTTTGAAATATTCATCCAGTCATACCTCAGTCAATTTCCATCCAATTTTGATCATGTTGGACACAAATTGTAGCTACTGTAACACTGCAAATATTTGTAATTTACATGTGACCTCTAGAGGTCAAAGGTCAAGGTCATTTTGCCATTTGAAATATTCATGTAGGTATAACTCGGTCAATTATCATCCAATTTTGATCATGTTGGACACAAATTGTAGCTACTGTAACACTGCACATTTTTATAATTTACATGTGACCTCTCGAGGTCAAAGATCAAGGTCATTTGGACCTTTGAAATATTCATCTAGCCATAACTCGGTCACTTTTAATCCAATTTTGATCATTTTGGGCTCCAAGTATAGATATTGTAACATTGCACATTTTTGTGTTTCACATGTCACCTGTAAAGGTCAAATGTGAAGGTCATTCAGACCTTTGAAATATTCCTCCAGCCATAACTCACCCAATTTTCATCATGTTGAGCTCAAATTGTAGCTGCTGTAACACTGTCCATTTTTTGTTATGTATTTGTGACCTCCAGAGGTCAAAGGTCAAGGTTATTTTGTCGTTTGAATTTTTCATCTAGCCATTACTCGGCCAATTATCATCCAATTTTGATCATGTTGGACACAAATTGTAGCTACATATGAGCACTTGTCTATGTGGGCAGGCGGGATGTTGCTGACATTTTGGAAATAAAGAATACTTTTTTACAGGCAAATTCTAATTTCTTCTGCTATCCAGATAGTTTTCATTTACATTTGACCTCTAAAGGTTAAGGTCATTTTGCCTTTTGAATGTATCATCTGGACATAATTTCGTCACTTTCCACCCAATTTTATTCATGTTGGACTCAAATTGTAAGTGTTGCAACACTGCATATTTTAGTAATTGTGCAAATTGTTCACACACACACAGATTTGCTTTCAAGAAAATCTTCCTTTTCTAGTTGTACATGTATCTCCTTGGTGTACAGTTCTGTACGTCTCCTGATGTACACTTTTGTAGAACTCCTGGGCGTATGGTTTTGCACGTCTCCTGACATACACTTTTGTACATCTCATGGATGTACAGTTCTGTCCATCTCCTGATGTGCAATTTTGTACACCCAGACAGGCATATAAAGCCAGCCTTGCTGTAAGTCAGACATGGTTGAGGGGACTGTCACAGGAGCACGAGACCTAGTGCTAGATAGCATGCAAGTGGTCTCAAGCCTGTGCATGTATATACTCGGTGGATCCTGGATGTTAAACTGTATTCCACGTGGTTTAAAACTGGAACTTGTACACTTACAGCAAAGAGAAATACTTTAGACCCTGAAGCTAAAGGATTTCCTACTTATTGGTTTCAAACAAAGAGGTACTACAATCCCTGATGTGTTATATTGGAAGGATCAACTTTCCTGTAGCATAGGAGAAGCAAGTATCTTTGGGTGGGTTTTTTTACCTGTAGCAGCGGAAGGGTTAATTTACCCTTTTCTGACATATTGTAGATTCAAAGCCTTTATAAGAGTAAGGACCATCATTGGCATGAACATGGTGGGATAGTCTATAATCATACTCATTTTACATAAATTTCAATTCAACAATTCGAACAGCTGGCATTACTGCCTCTTATTTCAATCCATTTTGCACACTATATGTTAACTTCTTGGAATGCTCTTGCATACTTTACAAAATGGGAAATATTTAGCACCACAACCATAAGGTAGGTTAAGCATGTAACATGAATTCACAACTACACACAGCCTCCAGAGATCTACAAGTATGATAGCCACACACTCAATGAAATACTTGACAGATAACTTACTGGACACAATTTGTAACCTTCACATAAATGCACCAAAAAGTGATGAATTCTTTCTTCAAAAGTAAAAAAAAAAAATTCGAAAAGCTGTTTTGGTTTTTTTTCAGAGAACACAGCAAAGGACAAGAAGTGAACTGGACCTTTCCCTTTCACTACTATAATACATGAGATGGTTAAACTATTGCAACATTTTTTCAAAGGTACATGTATATTGCCTGATTAAAATATTTAAACCAGATTCCTGCATGACACACCTATTTATTTTCAAAATATAATATGTGACACAATCATTTATGACTGCCTTGTATGGCACTAGACCTGAAAACATGGTGCCACAGGCTACATTTTGTGGAGCACTTTAGTTTCACTTGACATTAAAATTTGCAACATATACAAAAACATTATGTGAAATAGTCCTGCATAAAGTAATTCTGTAACTGCTTGTCCTGAACATTCTCATGAATTTGAACCTCAACAAGGCACATCACACAAACTGTAGAATTTAAGAACACCTTGAACAGAAGTATAAAGTGTTTCAAAATGCAGTGGGCCAAATGATGTATGGCATATATGATATTGTATGACTCATGGTCAGGTGAATGTGACTCTGCCAAACAATCAAAGTAAATAATCTTATGTACATTGATCATGCTGACTTTGCCCCATAATGCACAAAAGAAACTTCTATTTTATCAGCAAATGTTATAATCCTGTATCTGTCGCAAAATATATTGCAGACACAGTATCATAGCCGTAAGGGTCTGGTGACAACAGAACAGATATTCACATTAAATGTATGTCTTTGATTCAAAGGTGAGGAAACACAAACCACAAATAAGAAGAAGGTGTAGGGAAAACAAACTTACCTTAAATGCTTCACCTAGTTCCTCTTGACTACTTATGGTCACCTGAAGAAATAAATACAAGTGTTTGAGTTAGTGTGTTTGGAATCACTCCATGTTTGCTGATCTTGACTTTAAAAATCTATAACCAAAATTGGAAATGCAGGCATAAGTTCCTTAAAGTGCTGATTTAAGATTGAGTCAACAGCTTTCCTGGGGACACTTTGCGCGCATTGCGCGCAAAGTGTCCCGAGGAAAGCTGTTGACTAAGACTACTTTTTGCTTCAGACATGGCTTGCTGGTATTTGAATGAAAGGTATATTCATGAGGAATTTGACTCTTTTAACCATTATATGTTTAATGGTAATAAGAAAGCAGATATAGCTGTGATTAGTACTTTAAGGGTTAATATACAAGAATTGGGTGTTGGTCCTTCAGTAATTCATTTTAACATATTTTAGCCATTCACACATTTCTTTAGCCAGCCAAATTCAAGAAACATTAGCATTTGGCTAATGTTCAGAGTGGTCCCTGATAAAATTGTCACTGACATTACATGTTCATATTGATTTGCACAGAAAAGTCAAGAGAACCAACAACATGCAGTCTATGTAAGTGCTAGCAGATCACCCAAAATGGCCATTTATGCCACTAAAACTTCAAAACGGCTATTGAAAGTACTAACAAACGGCTACTAAAATTGCCCCAACATTCTGTATTTGTGTGGAGAAACTAAGACGTCTTCAAGTCTGTGCCGGTCTTTTCTAGAAAAACTGGAATCATGGCTACTACTTTTAAATCCTACCGCTAGCCTGGGTAGTGTTTTGAATGAAAGCACCTGCAGTTGGCTCTTGCGACAGCACAGGACCTGTATGGCAGGTCTTAAAGACCACACGTATAGCACTGGTACTCTCTGAATGGATTAATCTCTCAAAGGAGGGCCTATTCTACTCTCTCTTTTGTGTTTGGATAATAAATCAGAGCACAGTTTAACTAACATTTACATCACAACTTGCAAGTCAATTGGTAATAGAACTTTCCTCAAATAAAGAATGGGCCCACAATCTAGATTTTAATTGCCTCAGTTAAAAGTAATGTCATGTGATTACCTCTACCATAAACATCATGGCATCAGATCAAATATCAGACTCTGGATTCTTTTCTGTAACACCAAATGTTATTTCTGATGTGACTAATGCCCTTGATATTACTTACTTGCATAAATTTACATTATGCATTTTTTCTAATACTTGAACCTCAGTACACCTGATACTACCCACCCCAAAGAAAACATTGCTGTTTATAAACCAAAGTGTTGCTCAAATTTGGCAACAGGATACAGGCATAGGTAGCTGCAGTAGAACGAGCCAACACAGGGTCAGATCTGGGCCTTCAAAATTTGAAGCCAAATCGGGAAGTAAAAAAGTAATCGCTGGAGAATTCAACCAAACTCTTTTAATACAATTCATGCTAAAACAAATAAGCCATTTGCAAATTTCTTCAGCCAAATGAATGAATCATAGCATTTGGCTAATTGGCTCTTGGAACCAGCAGTCCATGCAACAGTCTCTTTGCCCTCAACTCCCTGCATGCTCAACCTCAAGCCTGTCAGATACGCCACATTTGTCACTACAGGCATAGGATATTGAGCTACACAATAACAATAAGCCCTTGGCAAGGAGCATGACAAATGCAGTCCTGACACACATGCCCCCCCCCCCCCCCCCCGTGCTAAAATGTTCGGCAACTCTCTAGTGCTAGAGGTAGGAAAACCATAAAGTATTCACTTCCGGGAACAAAGAACAATATAACTTTCTAAATGTGCATCAAAATTAACTTGTATTGTAACAAAAGATGTGAGAAATGACTTATTGATACATTTATAGATATCAAGGCTAGAAACAGGTTTAAAGAAAAATACCAACATGCACCTCCAACACAAGAGAGTACCGGACAATTTAGCATTAGGGGGCGCATGTGTGGAATAGTTGTTGAATATCTACTTACCTCATCATTATCTTCATCCATGTATTTGATTTGGATATCTTCACACTCAAAGTTCAGCTTCAGCTGCAACAAGAAGAATCCGTAGATAAAGCAAGCTAAGCCCAAATTATACAGACATGTGGTCAAGGTACAGTGACAATAGATGCCTTTTCTCTAATTATATTGTCAATATACTTTTTTTGGTCCAACTAGTACTAGACTGGCACTAGGAATTTTACAACTGTAGCCAGTTTGACTAAACTTACATTAACCTCTTAAGCCAAATGCTGATTATGTTAGTAAATGAGTAAAAATTCCATTTTGAAATTATGCTCAATGAATTGAAATTTATAATTCAGCACAATAGGCTGTACTATGAACAGAAATATATATGTATGTATATATACATATATATTAATATGGAATTATCAGATATTTGGAGCCACTTTGGCTAATTGGTACAAAGTTCTACTCAGCCAAGAAGCCATAATGGGGAATGTGAGAAGCCGCCAGACAGATAGAACCCAATTGGAGGTTGCTGCAAAAGCTCAAATCTAGTTTACCCCCTCACCTGTGGAACATGCGACAAACAATATGTTGGACAAACTAAACATCCAATTCCGAGACAGATTAAGATGATAGAGCCATTTTCACATTCACATAGCTTGTAAGTGTGTACAAGCCAAATTCCATGATTGGGCAAGGCTTTTTATCAGAAACTTAATCAGGTGGCCACCATGTTAGAGCATAGTCATGCACTGTTGACAGCCCAACCATGCTCTGCTGGCATCATGGCTATATTGCACCTGTTCATTTCAAAACTGAGTCCTCGAGACCTCCCCCACACTCCCACCAAATTTGGTGAAGATCTGCCACAAGTTAAAGATGCTATTGCTACAGTGTTCACAAGATTGTAGGTGGCGCCACCAATATCTACAAAGACCCTAGATTTTTATAGCCTTTTTTATAGTCCTGAAAGCTGTATTGGACTAACTTGAAAACTGTGGACAATACCGTGGCCACAAGATTTTCACATTTTGACCTGTATAATACTATAGGTGGCACCACCAACATTGATGTCAACAAAGATTTTTTATACACTTTACAACTCCTTGACATTATATGGGCCCATCTCAAGAATTTTGGGGTGCAGAGCATTCACAAGATGACCCCAATATTCAAACTGGCCATTTGACCTTGACCTTCAACAAGGATTAAAAATTGTTATGTTCAAAATTTGCCCCCACAACCAGCTTTCCATATATAGTCTCTCTGTTCAAATTGGGTCATAACTTTTCGAGTTCTTGATGAAAAACAATAAACTTGGACAAGCGCCAAACTCCATAATTACTGGGTCACAGTGACCCAAAAAGCAGGTCACTAAGTACAGTTTTATGTATTATGTAATCTAAAGCAATTTTGATCTGGAGGCTCAATTTTCTTTGCCATTGATGTCCAAGCCACACCTAGCCATCACAAAACCATCTTTTCAACTTTACAGGCTAAGTGACCTCACAAAAATACATCCAGGTCACTGATATTACATAACATTCTACCTTTGACCATGGTCTGTATACATGTATCATATATAAGTTTGGTAAGTCTAATCCAAATACGTTTCCAAACATGGAATTTTACATCTTGAAACACATTTTGGCTCATAATTTGTCAAATTACAGGTGGCACCACTAGTATCGTTACCATCTTTGACTTTGAAATCCCCCACAATCCCACCAAATTTGGTGAAGATCCGCCACAAATTAAAGATGCTACAGTTTTCACAAGATTTTCACATTTTGACTGCTATATTACATAATATAGGTGGCGCCACCAATATCAAAAGCTGCCTAGATTTTCATACACCCCATAAGTCCTGAAAGTTATATTGGGCTAACTTGAAAACTGTGGATGGTATCGAGCTAACAACCAAACGTTTACAGACAGACATGAGCGGTTGCATAAGCTCTGCAACCTTTAGTCAGAGCTAAAAAGTAACAATTCTAATCCTCAATCAAGTTCATGTTGTGTGTCACTTAAATTCATCCTTGCAAAAACAGCACATGTGCTCAAGAATGTACATAACCAAGGGGGCTTCTGGGGTATGACCACTATATGCACCTGAGAATGTCAATTAATGGAGTGAATTGTTTACAGATTTCTGCCTGATTTAAAATATATTTTCATTAGGAACAGGAACTAAAATTGGTCCCACACAACCCATTAACTCACCCCTGCCAAGCAGGTATTTAAGTCCACCAATTTTACAGTGATGCAGACTAAGATTAAACAGGCTTCTAGCCTCATCACGAGCTTGTAGACTCATTGCTATGATACTGTAGAAGAACTTGTAACAGGTTTGTGTGACCGTATCAAACATCTAAGATTCTCAAAAAAATGATAATTACTTATTAGAATTTCAAAATTAAAAGTATTATCCCTGGGCACTACAATGTTGACCTGGCTCATCAGCATCAACATGCAAACTTGGCAATGTACAGTGATTGGGGAAAAGCATATTAGTACATAATAAGTGATGTCAACTGTCGAGTACAAATGCAAACATGGCAGATGCATCTGTCAATTCTATTGATGTGATCGTCCATTGTTATACATATGTTTAATTTACGACATTACAGCCATGGTACAAGCATCTATTCTAATGAAAAAACAGCTCTGGAATACTACCACTGGGCCTGTGGCACAAAAATCTTGACCAAAAGTAGGACTACAGTGTTTCCGCTAGAATTTTTTCAGGGGGTCACACCAAGGGAAATTCATGGGAGAAGACTAGACTTTAACCAATTCGACACCTAAATAAACAAGATTTGTGACCATTTCAAACTTGCTCAGAGGATATTGAAGGTTTTGAAAGGGTAATCTACTCCCATTTGGAAGTTAACAGAAACACTGGACTATATAGATAAATATATATATACACACACACATCATAATAGCATAAATTTGGCCTACATGGGATCAGGTCCCCTAAAGTAAAAAAGGCTGTATTCAGACCCCAGATATTTATTGTCACTATTTTTTCATATAATATATATATACATATATATATATTTTTTTTTTTTTAAGGGGGAAGCAGTTGATTTTGACATTTTCTGCTTTTAGACAGACATCATCCTGAGTTTAACAGTATCACCTTTGGTAGAATTCTTTGAGGTACTTGGATGTTTAAAATATGGAATGAGCTCCCTAACAAAACAAAAAATGCTGCCACTCGGAATGAATTTAAAAGACTCACATCATACTGGCATTTCCATGAATTTTGTAACTGTGTCATGAACAGAGGGTAGTATTTTTCTAGTTCAATGAGCAACCAGTCTCATCGAGGCCTTTTTTTAATAAGCAGCATGATATAATAGCCTCTGAGGCTCCTTGATAATTTCAACTCTGGTCTGGCCTTAACGTGACTACAATCTGATGCTTTGTGGCCTGCTGCTACTTTCATTTGTCATATGATTAATCTATTTATTTGTTCATAAGTTATTGTCATTTGTAGTAAAGATCAGAATGTCTTGACTCTTGTGGAAAATTTATTTCCATTTTATTCTCTTTGTAACTTGTAAGTTGTGCGTAATTTCATTGACTTATCCACGTTTTTGTATAGCCTCTGGCTTATGTCCACCTGTTTGTAATGGCCCGATGGTAAACATAGTCTTGTATCTTGTATTACATTAAAATAAAACTGTATAATAAATACTTAATCTACAGTCTGCAGACAGTGTAGTGTTTACCCAGTTAACGAGACTGATTGGATTTCACCTTGTACTTGTCCCATTTCCAGTCAGGCCACCAAAATAGATTTGACAAGCGACCACCTTTTGGCAGTTTTGCTGAGTCAAGTATATCCAGGTTACGTGCAATATCGCCCTGTTGTGAAACAGGTCCCCAAATGTCCTTGCCCCTTTAAACTATAGGTTGGTCAATGCAGTCGGCCATTTCTTTCTTCCGTCAGACAGGAAGAATTTCGCCAATTACTATTTTTTATCACTTTGTCTTTCATCTACAGTGCTCTATTGAACCAGATCAGACACTGGGTAACGTGAGAGTAAATCTATAATCAAAAGCACCTTGATAATGATTATAAATTATGACATTAGCCTAAGTATCCTGGAACTGGGTGTCTATGTGTGCATAATGAACCAAAACATACCATCAGTTCGAAATCAAGCCAGCTGATGTCGTAGTTAAATGCCAACATATTTTGTATGGATTCGCTGTTGCCTCCTGGAAAGTCTATGTTCACTACCACAGTATCTTCCATAGTGTTCCTCGGTTCTCCAGCTTGACGTTCTCCCTTCAGTTATCTTTTCTGAGTGACCATTAAACGCAAAATAGAAGCATGAACACAGTCATACCCACCACAAAACCTGCAATGTTTTGTTTCGTCAGACTTAACACAATGCACAGAGGGAAAGGTATAGATCCGAGAATACGATTTAGTTCCACCACAAAAACAAATTGTCTGATACTTTCCCGCATTTTCGCTTAAAATTATAGGATTTAAGGAAAATACAAAAGGGTTTGAAAACTACAGTACAGATACTGTCTGTGAAACTCTGCAAAATCATGAGTTCTTTGCAGCAACAACGGGACTGCGTAAAGATATAAGTATCACTGTCTCGCACGTTGGTCCCTGAGTGACGTCATTTGTCAACTCGCTCGAAGCTCCCTGACTCACTCAGAAAATAAACATTTCAGTAGTCAGGACTCAGGGGCATGTGCGAGCTGATCATAGGCTATGGAATCATCATTGCATAATTTAATAAGTCATTCTTTTCCATTTTAAACATTGCAATACAAAATGGATTTGCGCTCGGAAAAATATGCCCTGATGCAGTATCAATGTTATTGTTATCCCAATCATTGTAACTCACCGTTTGTCGCCACCGACGGACACTTGTCTTGATAACATTGTCACTGACCAGCAACAATGACCCGGCGTGAGGGTATGATTTTGTCAACATTGCAACAAAGTCATAACTATAACGTACATTTTCTTTCCGTCACTTTACAGATAATTTAAACAGGACAAATAGTGGCTATTTTCTGACAGTAAATATGGTTATGAATGTAGGCCTGCACAAAAGCATAAGTGAATAGAAAGAAGATTTGCGTCATAGCAAATCTGTGTGCATGTATACAAAGGAAAGTTATTGTCCGCTACATTCAAACTGAAATTGGAAAAAATGCATGCGAGAAACCATGATGAAATTTTAAGAAAAAACAACTGGAACAAAAAATGGCTCTTGGCATGGAAAAAATATCATCCACCCTGCATCCCACAAAAAAAAAAAAAAAAAAAAAAATATTCTACTCAAACACTTTAACTTCCACTAAGTTCTTTAACCAACAATTTGAACTGCTTCCAAGCATAAAATCAAGCAAAAAGTGTGTTTTTTTCCTTTTTTTTTTTTTTTTTTTTTTTAATTTTGTAATCTGCCATTTGACTGGTAAGACTCCACCTTACTGGAGCTAGATTGAAGCAGAGACATGCATACAGTCTGTATGCATGTCTCTGATTGAAGGTGTATGTATTCTGGTGTGCATGATGCATGCATAAATGTGAATTGGTTGAGTTATTTCTGGCCTGATCAGTAAGTTGCCATGCAAACCATTGAAATATGCAGTCACTGATGCCTGGCTACAAGATGCCTTGGAACTTGGAAACCATCTTGCAGCTCTCTGTAAGGATGCAGTTTATGCCATGCGGATATTTTAAGTGTAACCTTTCATCCACACAGCAGGATATACCACAACCTACATCAATGACTAGCCCCTCTCTATTTGCAGCCAGCATACAGGCTGTGAGGTACAGAGACATGAACATGTATTTGCTCCTTCAGTTGTATGTTTTGTTTTTCATCTATATAGGCCAAAAGATTCATGCTCAAGTCAACATTTCAAAGAGACATATTGATCTTTCAAGACCTTAGCTTGTTCCTCACTCGCAGAGAACTTGTTGCCTGTCAACTTCCCCATACCCTGAGCCACACTTTTCAGCCACCAGATGTCACCAGCTAGCAAACCAGACCAATATGTTGCCTGGCAAGCTTGCCACACCCTGAACTGAACTTTTTTGCCACAAAATGCCAAGGGCTACTAGACCCATATTTGTGGGTTTGAAGATTCAATGGCCCTAATTTGCATCTGTTTCAAAATGTCTGTTCCTCTTAATAAAAAGGCAAGACTCTACATATGTAGATATAATCATGCCAAGTTGGGAGTTTCTAGGTATAAAAATGTCCAAATGAAATGTCGGAGAAGTTGCTGGTGGAGAGAGAGAGAGAGAGAGAGAGAGACAGACAGACAGACAGACAGACAGACAGACAGAAAGAAAGAAAGAAAGAAAGAAAGAAAGAAAGAAAGAAAGAAAGAAAGAAAAGTTTAATTTGGCATCAAGCAGCTCAGTTATATAATGTTTTATTTTCTGTCCAAAAGTGTCAAGATGCTTAATTGATTGGACACAACATGGTAGTCCATTCTACAACATGGTAGTCCATTCTACAACATGGTAGTCCATTCTACAACTTCATTGTTTGGAAAATAAAGCTTTTGGTACTTGGCCCCTTGAATCTGAAGACTGCCAGGTAACCACTACTGGATCATGATAGCAATCAGACTGCTTCGATGTAAAATCACTTGGTTTGCTCTTCTTCCCACATCCAGCCAACTCAACTTTTGAAAGGTGATATTATGGCCTGAGTCAACAGATATCCTCAGCAAACCCTGGGCACCTTGTGCACATGGTGTGATGAGCAAAGCTGTTGACTATTGGCATGTTGTGCCAGTAAGTCTTCATTAAAATATTCTTTGAAAATATATGAAGGGTCAATATCTAACAAAATGGATGAAGCAGACGAGATTTGAAGTGACTGCTTGCTGTAGACCGCTTTGACTGGGAAAGAATTCAAGTATAAAGATTGCCCAGAGCACTATAAATACTAGACCTATAGTTGCTGCAAAAGCAGACCAGCTTTTTTGACAGACTTGAAATCTTTGCTTCGATTTTTAAAATTTTAGGGAAACCGAACAGAGCAACTCTAACTATAAAAATGGTGCATGAGGGTGCGGTACTTGCCTGCATAGACAGTCCTATTCGCCCGACTATTATTGTGACTGTATGCCAACACAAACATTGTTTTTTTTTTTTTTTTTTATATATTTTTATTCTCCAACAAGGTACAATAAAACATGTAACATAGAATCAAATTAAAACATAGTACAATCTGTCCTCGATGCATGTGACTTTGCATGATACCTTAAAGTCTACAAAGTTTGCATGACCAGGCAATGCTAGAATGAAACAAGATATCTATAAACTTGGGGTGAATGCTAAAGGGTTGCCATGCTGCTTTCGAATATTAACTGTACATGCAAATTCATTTGAATTGATATGGTATTTATGTGCAGAATGTTGCAGGGTTGTTAAACCCATTTACCTTGTTTACTATGCAAACTTGTTTGAAAGGAAATACTACTTTGCATAAAATTTAATAATAGTAATACATTCAATCCTCATGTTTGAACTAATGGATTATATCAAGAAAATAAGACATACACAATATGGAAAAAAACAACAACAAAGCATGACAACTGCCCTTGAATTATCAAAGTGCAAAAAACTGAAATTTCACCAACTAGTATATGACTTATGATGACCCGTGGTGGGCAGAGCCAGCCCGAGGGCTCCGAAACGTTGAGCACTCGAGCTAGCAACCCCACCTAATGGGACATGCATTTTTACACAATAGATGTAGATAATAATACAACTATTATTGTAGTTACACAAAATAAATATCCTGTTACTCCAAAAATGCTTTCCATTTTTTATCATGTTTCTTCAATTTATCATTCTTCAATGCCACCTTATACTCTATTGTTTTAATTTCAGTTACTTTTTTCAAAAAATTCTCTAAATTTGGCCACTCTTTGTCATGGCATAAATACAGATAATATTTTGCTATAAGAAAAATAAATGCCCAAAAATTCATACCTTCAGTTTCTACTCCAATCAAAATTTCAGCTTTTGAGAACTTAATGTCACATTTCATTTGATCTTTCAACCATTTAAATACATCTTGCCAAAATTGTTGAACAATTATACACTCATAAAAGTAATGTACCAGTGTTTCTTCCTCTTCGTTACACAATGAACATAGTGGACTGTCTTTAATGCCACATTTAAACAATTTAGAATTGGTGAATATAATCCTATGGAGAAATCTATACTGAAAAGCTCTCATTGGTGCTGATATTGTACATTTATAAATTTGTGAGAAAGATGTTTCCCAATATTCATCATCAATGACACTACCAGTGTCTTCCCGCCACTTATTCAAGGCATTTTTAGGAGGTATAAATACTTTTTCAATCAAAATAGAATAGAAAAATTTTGAAGCTTTTTCAGCTTTTAACACTTTGTCAACTAAATAAGTATGCGGTCCAAGACTATCTATCTGAATCCCTCTTATTTTACTTTTCCATTGTATGGGTATAGCGGATAACAAACTTTGATAAATCAAAAAATTGGTTTGAATATTTGGATATTTATTACAAAAAGCAGTATACGGTAAAAAGAGACCAGTTTCATCGAGCAGATCAAGCACCTTGTTTATGCCCTCTCTACTATAACTAGTAAAGAATATAGGTTTATTTTCAACTCGTATCCACGAGTTGTACCATAAGAACTGATGTACAATGTCTGTTGGATTTTCTGGTACAAAATAATTTACAATGCACCACAACTGTATTACTTCTTTCCAAAATGTACTGTCCAAGTTTTTAAAAATAACTGCGAAGTCTTTAATATTTATATTACATTTCCAAATATTTTGAAAATATGGTATTTTGGATGAGATCATAGCCTTCCACTTTCCATTATTATTACCAAGAATTCTTTTAATCCAGCTTAATTTCAAAGCTTGATTTTGAGAATAGACGTGTACCATTTTGAGACCACCTTCCTCATATGAACCAATCACAGTTTTACGTTTAATTTTGTCTTTACAATGTCCACCCCACAAAAAATTAAACAAAACTGCTTCAACTTTTTTGAAAAAATCTAGTGTTCCTCTTTCACTAGTAGGGCTTGGTACAACTGTCATAACATAAATTAATTGTGAGAGGGCAAATGTCTTCAATACAGTAACCTTACCATATAAAGAAAAGTTTGTTTGAGACCAAATATGTAACTGATTTTTTATCTTCTGTAATAAAGGATTGTAATTTAGGTTTGCCAATCTATTTGTACTAGTACTTAACATAATTCCAAGCAACTTAACTGAACCATTGGGGGTATTTGTCCATTTAATTTTTTTTGATGCAACACAAACATTGTGCTGTAGGTGCATCTTATGAACCACAAAAAAGTTGCAGAATCTTAATTTATGCTAATTAGGGGAACTTCAAAAGTTTAAATGTTGAAGATCGTCAAAAGTATTATAGATAAAGGTACAATTCCAACTTCAGTTTATAGGTTTGTGCTCTAGACGCATCCGATGACCCACAAACATAATTGCAGAATTTTAATGAAACACAAAGAAATGTTGTAAAATTTAAATTTATGCTAACTAGGGGCAGCTGGAAAATTTAAATGTTGAATATCGTCAAAAGTGTGATAGGTAGCTGTACCATTCCAACTTCAATTTATAGGTTTGTCTCCTAGGCGCATCCAATGAACCACAAATGAAAGTTGTAAAATTTTAGTCTATGCTAATTAGGGGCATTTGAAAAGTTTACATGTTGAATATCTTCCATTCTGTTATAGGCACAGCTGCCAATCGTAATTGAATTTACAGGTTTGGGCTGAAGGTGCATTCAATAAAACAAACAAAAGTTGTACCATTTAAACTTATGCAGGCTTTAGAGGCACACGAATAGATTTGCCTTGAAACAAATCTTCTTTCTGGTTAAAGTTTCATCTTATTAGAATGCACTAAAAATTAAACATTTGTAATTACAACAAACGAACCCATGACAACACCGTCACTCCTTACACTTGATCGTTGTATAGAGTGATTTGGCACTTCGAACTTTAAGACGCATGACTAAAAGCGAGTGTCTTTATCGCAATTTGTATGTGAATTATTTATCTGTGCATTGAATAGGGAGGAAATGAATCAGAATGGCTGGCGGTGACTTCCTGTGGTTTGCAATGTCTGGAAAAGAGCTCCCTTCTCTTCCACATTGCCTCTCAACCCATCCTCCCCCAAGATTGTTAGTACACAGGCCCACCACAAGGTGTCATCCAAAGCACGACCCTCTGAATTTGGATTTTTTTTCTCGATTTTGGCAGGAATTTCCCCATGTGGAAACTCAGAAAGTTGTGAAAATAACGCGATTTTAATTGGAAATTGTCTATTTTCTCTTTTCACGCACTGTTCGCACATGCGGGAGAGGAGTAGTAGTAAGTAAGTAAGTCAGTCAGTCAGTCAGTAATGATTTTATTGACATGAATACAGAGGTCAGTACTGACTTATGTCATACACATGATACAGCGAATGAAGGTGCACGCAGGTACCAATATAATATACAATAGAACAAGACATGCAAAATATGGACGGATGTAGAAAGTTTGCATATTGCACCGTGTTTGTTGAATAGATAAAAATGAATAAAATTAAACAGTTGTAAGTTAGGTGTCATACCATGCATCTCTAACTTTCAAATTTCTACCATTCTAACCCACACCCCACATTTGCAATTTGTGTCACCGCGAAAAAGAGGATCTTCCGCATTTCATGTTTAAATGTAGTACAACAAGCCATACTAGAGTCAAATATATATTTATGTTGGAAAATATTCTAAGAGAGTACGGTATGGAGCACGTATGGTACAAATACATTGGTTCCTCACGAATAAGAAAACTTTGTTTTTTACTTGGCGAACAAGCATTTGACTTTGGAAAAAATGTTGGGTCACTGTTTGATTTTATCTGTAAAAAGTTTATAACAGAAGCGTGGCATTACAGGCGCGAGTCACTTAGCGACTCCCTGAGCCCGACCTAATTGTTTCATTACTTGATTGGTGTGTATAGTGACGTATTGTGTTCTTTTTATACTTGTATATATTTGGACGCACCGCGGGTCATGCCCTGCCCGCGGTGCCCCCGTTGTAAAGGGGTAGTCTCATCAATAAATTATTATTATTATTATTATTATTATTATTATTATTATTATTATTATTATTATTATTATTATTATTATTATTATTATTATTTATATAAAATGTAATGTTTAATTATAATAAAATAGATAATATCTCATTCTTGTAGAATAAACTGGACTGAAATTTACATGCAACAACATCGAATTTTAAAAGAGAATTCCTCACGCAAGTGACATTATGGCTGCTGCGTAAGTATAGATTAAGCCTGCCAGCAGTGAGAACTCTCTCTCAGAACTCAGAAGTGGTTTATTTGACACAAATACATACAGGTGAGGTACAAATACGCATACATAACAGTTCTAGTGATAGATAAGGGTACATTATACAAAAAATTAAGAGGTTATGTCAGGATGACCCAAGTTAAGAACATGATGTCCGCTATCACTGGGGCCACCTAGGATATGAGTAAACATAAAACAACTTATTTCTGCAGTAGATTGATCATAATGGAATAGCAGTTAAATGAAAACGAAAAGACAAGACGCTTTAGTCGTTGCACACAAAACAATCTGGAACGGTACATGTTTCAGGGTATTTACTAATGAAATTAATTTTAGCGTATTTTAAAAAACCAGATATATAGAGAATGTGTATGAAATTTGTCTTTAATGCAAGGAGGTGTATTTTTAAGGACTGAAGGAATTAAAAATCTGATAAATTTTCGGGTTCTATTTCTTTTTGGGACAAGTAGTTGCATGGATTCTTTGTTTCTGGTTTGGTATGGGTGATTTACAGGTGTCTGTGCAAAAATATCATTGAAATATGCAGGCAAATTGTTCTGTAGGTATAGAAAATAAACTTTCAGAGCTATAAGTTTGAATAAGTCTTCGACTTTGAGAATGTTCAGTGTTTTAAAAAGTGGATCTGTATGGGCGTTATATCTTGTAAGACAAATCAGCCGAACAATAGATTTCTGTAAGTTGAAAATGCGGTCACATGAGAAGCCCCATGCTAGGATGGCATAATTAAGATGGGGTAGAAAAAGTGAATTATACATGAGTAAGAGAGTGTTTAGAGGTAAATACTTATTCAGTTTTCTGAAAACACCTATCAATTTCTAAAGTTTATTGCCAATTTTGTTCATGTGTGGTTGCCAATTTAAAGTCTCGTGAATGCGTAAACCTAAAAAGTCAAATTCGTATGTTTTTGAAATTGAAGTATCGTTGATTTTTAAATCTAAAATTTCATTTATTTTTCGCTGAGGGAAATGGAATATCATATACTTCGTTTTTGCTATATTCAAAGATAGTTTGTTAACAGCTTGCCAGTCGTACACTTTCTGTAATTCCTTTTTGATATTATCTGACAATTTACCGTGTGTATTGGTGCTAATCGAGGAGTTAAAAGAACAGAGAGGATTTACCAAAGTTGTGTCGTCCGCATAACGAATAGAATCAAATTTTGATGAAGCAAGGTGCATATCATTTGTGTATATTATAAAAAGAAGAGGTCCAAGGATATATCCTTGGGGTACCCCAGTTTGAAGCGGAAGAGGGCCTGAACATACATTATCGAAAGAGACATACTGAAACCTGCTAGTAAGAGAATGCCCATAGATTAAAAACCTGTTATAACTAAGACTGGCTCACTGCCTCTGAGTTTGACAGGTAAAAGTATAGGATTATGCCTATGTTTATCATGATCGCAGAGACAAGAATCGGGGGGGGGGGAATGGCCGAACCGAGCCACGCGAACCACCCGGACGGTCACACCCCCCCCCAAAAAAAACAACAAACACCCCCCCCAAAAAAAACTAAACCAAAAACAAAACAAAAAAAAACATAAAAAAAAAACAAACAAACAAACAAACAAAAAAAGACAAAACAAAAAAACAAAAAAAAACTGTTCTCAAGATTTACTTTCTTCACATATCACAGCAACAAGTTTTCTCTTATCCGTCTCAAGTTTTTATTAAATTTCTGAATTT
This sequence comes from Hermodice carunculata, assembly GCA_964020975.1. Lineage (NCBI taxonomy): Eukaryota > Metazoa > Annelida > Polychaeta > Eunicida > Amphinomidae > Hermodice > Hermodice carunculata. The sequence goes on along the minus strand of OZ026618.1, from coordinate 21,263,999 downwards.
GTTGTAATTTTGGCTTGCCTTACTTCAGGAAACAGATTACTCCATACGTTTGGCGCCAAATACATAAAGGAATGCAACTCATGTTTGACTGTATTTAAACTGGGCTGATGCAAAAACATAGGCACTGACCTATGCAAATGATACGTAGTTTTGTGGGCGCTAAGGGATGGTTCAACATTATCATCATTTTTGAATTAGTACAAGTATTTGGGGGTACTGAATCTAAAAATGAAACAAAATAAAATAAATTGCAAAAAAAATAAAAATCGCACTTTAAAAATGATGATTTTCTAAATAAATCATACCAAAATTGCACAAAATAGGCCAAGGTTTCATGAGTCGAGTTGAAATCATGGTAAGCAAATCGACGTCGCCTTTCTTGCACCTGCCCCATTTTTTGTGCTGGATTTACTTACAAACCAGCCCCCAAAGGAGTGTAAAGAAGTGCGCTCTTTTTACGCTCTTCATTTGTATCCAGCGCACTTCTGTGGAAGTGCTATAGACGGGAAAGTTTTCCAAATGCACTTCTGTCCTCCTTGGTACACTTCCTGTGCACTTTTTGAAGTTTTATTAATTATGTGTGCACTTGCAGAATTTGACAATTTGCAGGAGCGCACCTCCAATGCACTTTTTAAAGTTAGTTAACATGACTGAAACGATCGAGTACTTCTGGGACATGATCCTTTTTCAAGCACAACATACGGTTGTTGTGAGGGCACCTGGCTATGGAATCATACACAATTCTGATTCTTTGTAGATGATATCTAGCCTTTTAAAATTTAAAATGTCATTGAAAATGTGAAAATGATGGTTATTGATCATTTAAGGAATATAAATTTCATTTCAATAGGTCAAACCTATTTTTTTTTTGAAATCTTAAAATTTTATTTGTATTATAATATGAGTAAGGCATTATAATTATGTAAATTTCAGTTCTTTAAGACAATATTCGAATGAAACAATAAAAATCATTCTTCCATATAAAACTAAAACACGGAACTTAATGGAGTTTTAATAACTCCTGCGTATACTTTCCATGAAATATTGAAAAGTATGGAATTAGGTAACAACCGGTAACATCTGTATATCTAGTTTTCCATATCATGAACAGAATTGTCCGGGATTTATCCATGTACACGTGTGTCAATATAGGGACAGAAAGTGTGGTATTCTTCAGTGCACTTTCAGATTCATCAAGGAAGTGCAGCTAGTGCACTTCAATTCAGCTTGCAATTGCATGTGCACTTCCAGCTTCATTTGCATAATTGAACCCGCATTTCCCAATAAAACATGCGGCCTACAATTTGTCACTTGATACATTTAGAAGTGCGTGCACTTCCAATATACCTTTCCTTGCACTTCTATGTAAAGTGCATTGTGCACTTTCTGGAATTCTTGGTGGCTTGGGAGTGGCTTAATGGTGTCATGTTAATGGACAAAAGTTACAGTGACTCAGCATTAAAAAAAAAAAAAATTGAAAATGGCTAATATAGTTTTGAAAATTTCTGACTCATGTGGCACAATCCAAAGGCATTAACCAATAAAATAATTTTAGTTAAAATTCAAATTGTACCCAAACAATTGTTGTTTTGAAAGTCAAGTAAGTAATAAAGTGTTGGTCCGAGACCGGTAACAGAAAATATATTGGGTCACAGTTCACGTGGCCCGTGGGGCGAGCGTCACCTTGAATTACCAAAAAAGAAAAGGAAAAATAAAGTCTTGATTTGATGGGTCCACAATATATCAAATGTTTACTTGTTTGAGTTGTTGGTTTATTCTGTTCGCATATATCTTAACCACAGGTAATTCTAGACTGTTCTCTTTAGTGATCTGTGCTCAATGATTCATTTAGATGATGAAAGACTGAACTTTGAAGTCATTTGTAAATAAAGGACATACCACGCTGTGTCTGGTCCAAAGCCAACGGCGAAGTGACACGTTAACTGAAGTTAACTTTCCATCTTACTTAATGGTCAACAATTCTCTGTTTGTTTCAGTTTGCATATTTGTATCTATCTGTTTTCAAACAAATTAAGTCATTGAAATTATTCAGTCACAGAAATAACGTCGATGAGGAAAAGGGAGATAGCCACGCCCACTTATTTTGAAGGATTGAAGAGGCCCTCTCGTTCGCTTATTTTGAATACTGCAAGGGGTCCCAATTTAAATACACGTCCACAGAAACAAGCAAAATGGCTGACTTCGAAAGAGAACTGAAGAAGGTCTTCAAGTTTGACCGTTTGTAAGTAAATTAGCTGCAAGAATCATTCCTTAATATGTGAGAGATTCAAAGAGGGTAGCTGTTACTTAATTTTAGAGCATTGTCGCACAGTAAAGGTCAGAAAATAGCACGTATTGGGAAACAAAATAACATCGATTTGCGACGTCATTTTTGTCTTGACTCTTGTTTCGTTTCGGTTTCAAAATTGTGTTCGTGAAAAACTGCACATCTGTATTTCATGCAAATTTTTAAGCGTGTTCCTGACGCATCTAATTTTTGCTAGAATACTGTACAAGAGAGTTAGAAAGAAACAGGGAAAGGTAAATGACGGGTAGCTCTCCTTGCTCCATATGATGGGGCAGATATTCCGTCCCATGTCAAGACTCAAGACTGACAAGAGTCAAGGCCCAACCAATTTGTGTTTGTGTCTGTCAAACTTCTGAAATTCTGTTGAATTTGTTTCTGATACAAATTAAGTCTATGCGCGGTAAGAACTGGCTATTCTTTAGAATTGGTCCCTGGGTCGGCCCTTCTTCAGAATCCACCACCCCTATACTTCGCTTGCTGCGACACTTCAGTGATTTTCTATAGTACTTTACTTTAGTAGCGGCTTATTCTGTCATGAAATCGGTGGTGGATTCTAAAGAAGCTCCACTGATTCATGAGATTCGAATGGTGAGCCGCCATTTACAGTTAGTTACCAGTTTACTATGTGAACAGTATGCTCTTCCACGCATAAGTTATCACACATTATATGTCGAAATGCGAAGCTATCTCATGCCTGTTTGCAGTGGTGTCATAGTTATGTTCTGGCCACACTTGCTTGATTTTGAACTTGGAATAGCTTCTGGTCCATCATCCATTTGAAAAGTTGTTTTTGGGCACTTGGCTGTAGCATTAGCCACACATAATGCATGGTAAACTCAGTGAAACTTCAATGATGTGCACTGCAGGCAAGTGCTTGGACCAGAAATGCCATTACTTGAATGAAAGACCTTTTTACAAAGAACATATTACCCATATATGCAGTTGAGAGTTCAGAGATGTTCAACTTTAGTCTCAGTTGGTAGTGAAAGAGTTAATACAATCTTCACTAAAAATCTACATGTTATCGTGTTTCAGGGAGAAACCAGTAAGGGACCATCTCAAACATGTCTACAGTTGCCTGGCTATCGCCATGCTGGCTGCGGCAGCTGGTGCCTATGCCCACCTCTTCTCATTTCTACAGGTAACATTTATACAAACTGATTATATACAAGGAGTGCTTGGATAAAAACAGTGCCCCCCCCCCCCCCTAATAACGCTATCCCACATGCAACCAAAAAGTGGTCACATTAGAGAGGTGTTCTGTCTTAGGAGATACATGTACAACAATGGAAATACAATGGTACCTGCTTTTTATGATCACCCAATGCCAGACAAAATTGCTCACATGAGGCAGATGGTCTCTCATTGTAGGTACAGTAGAACCTGCGTGTGAGTCCACCTCTGCTAAGGGACCTGTCTTAAGGGACCACTTGTCAGAAAGGACCATGTTTTCACAGGTCCTGTGGTTGGTCCCTTAAGACAGGTTTTGCTGTAAATTAATAAAGAAACTAAAATGGATAGCTTTGCAAGCAAATCTCTCTGGGTGCCTATTGGAGTCATAAGTTTGAATATTTTGCCCCGTTGCTATGGTGTGATAATATTATGTAGAGTGTTGACATCTTTCAACTACACTGTTCTGTGGTTCGATCAAAATTGAAAGCTGCATTGTGTCTGGCCATTTTTATAGGGCGGAGTAACATGTCTGGGGAAGATAATGACATCACATCACAATGAAAGATTTTTAAAAATGACATCACATCATGATGTTCACATTGTAACACATTGTTTTGTGACATCATCAATCATGGGTCATCAGGGACAATCTGCTAAACAGCAGTAGTAGAGTAACCAGGCAACCTGTGTATTGTCAATCTATGTAATGTAATTGGCTAATGCAACTACCATTGTTTTTTTCGCCAATAGCTGAATAGGATTTTTTTTACCCATAACTTTAATAATATATAACATATCAATAAATCCACACCAGGTGCACAATTTCAACATCGGGTCTCTAAGTATGTAAAATTTCAATGTTGTAAATTGCATAATGGCTACTCTATTGGGGAGGGGGTGTCAGTCCCTCCAACTTTGGACAACTTGACATCAACTTAATATCAATCAAACAAGTGTGTCACATGCTTGGTAAAGCTGTCTGTCAATCAAACAAGTGTGTCACATGCTTGGGAGACCTGGTGAATTTTAAATCAATTCAGCCATACTGTGTGGTACCATGGTGGCTAATATGTGTTTGACATCATTTATGTTCATAGTTACATCATAATACAGTTACAGTGTCTACAAATGTCCATAGCAAAGTTATCCTGCTTTTTAAAAGGTAGACATATCTAACACAGCATTCAGTTTTTGTTGAATCACAGAGCAGAGAGTTGTTGGAACAGAGACCAACTCCTTGTAAATAGTAACCAGAAATATATATGTTTACTCAGGAGTTGAACAAACTCACTAGGTTCTGATGAGGCCAGCTGAGGACAAAACTGGGCAGGCATTTTAGCACAGGATGTGTACGTTCATTAATGTGTGCCATGTATTTCTGTTGCATTCTGAAAATGAAGGCAAATTGTAGGATTGTTTCAGCGTGTAGTGATGACACATGGATTTTTAGGTATTTGTAGTGCAAACAAAATAATTTTGCTTTCATAAATGTGATTTGTGTGGGTGAACAACTGAATAATAGGCAAGTAAAATATTAATGAAACTTGCCTTCATGATTCAAACAAGGAGTGATGTGTCTGACAAATGCACTTGTGTATACACAAGTGACAATGTGGCTTTGCTGGTTTTCAAAGCCAGGAGAGCTCTTGGGACAAGTTTGTCTAGGAAGCTTGAAATTTCTTCTCTGAAAAGAGAATACAGCGAAACCATTGCTTCCCTAAAAAGCAATCAGATACTTGAATTTGTCACATAAACTAATCAAGTAATAAAGAATTTAATCTTTCCCCCAAAATTTACGTCTTCAAGTGAACATGTCAGATGTATATTGTTATTATGAGGTTTCACTGTACCAAGGTGTTTTTCATTATTATTTTAGTTCCCTGAAAAGCTATCAGATATCTGAATATGTCACATTAAATGAATCAAGTAATAAAGAAATACACCTTTTGTCCCCCAAAATGGGTATCCTCAAGTGACCATGTCAGATATGTGAGTGTTGTTATCATGATGTTTCACTGTACCAAGGTGTTTTTCATTGTTTTATTTTAGTTTGGCCTATTGACACTTCTTGGAAGCATTGGTATGATTCTGCTTCTTGGCATGACCCCACATAATGCAGAAAATCAAGGTAAACGTCTCCTGTATCTCACTGGATTTGCATTCTTCACTGGCATGTCCCTTGGTCCAGTCATGGATTTTGTCATTGAAGTGGATCCAAGGTATGTAATAAGATCAGTTTATACGGGTATATTAAGGATGACACATTGAACCTTTAAAGCACTGATTTAAGACTGAGTCGATAGCTTTCCTCGGGACACTGTGTGCAAAGTGTCCCAAGGACAGCTGTTAACTAAGACTGCTTTGTGCTGTAGACTAGACTTGCTGATATTTGATTTAAAGGTATGTTCTTGAGGAATTTGAATGTTTTAACCATTACATGTTTGACGGTAACGAGAAAACAACCATAGCAGTGATTAGCACTTCAAAGGTTACTCATGTTTTTATTTTTGCTATTTAAATGCAGGTGATTTCCTGATGATGTGAACTTATTGCATGAAATCACTAGCAGTATTTCCACTGTTTTATGCCCAGGATCAAGAAGATAAATATGAATAAACGATAGTGTGGAGGGTCAGTTTTCAAGGTGTGACAATTTAAAAGTAAACCACAGCATGCACATAATATATCAAAGGCCACTGATGGTGACAGCATAACCTGAAGTGAATGCAGGGTGTTTATCAGGGCATGTAATGTATTACAAAATGTGGCTATTTTTCTGGCTTGAGGTGGCAGATCTGTAGCCAGTACGCAGTGAGACTGGCAACTTCAGATCAATATTACCAACTTTATTTTTTCACAAGTACTGTAAACCTACCATATCTGTCTTAATAAGTGCACACACCCCCTTTTTTCAAAGGAAAAAACCCAGAATACCCATAGTTTCAAAAAAGAATTGTTGAATTGTTATTGTTACACTTAGAATCTACATTTTTTTAGCTTTTGTGGATAAATTTTTTTTATAGCGCACTGTGCACTTATTAAGATGAGTACAGTATATATATTTTCTGACTACCACACATCCATAGATTTGTATCCATATTTTTTCCCCCGCTGTGTTGGAAAGTTTTTCAGATTTTATTGCATCTTCATCTTTGGTAGGATTTTCACATTTTTCATGCTGAAGTCAATTTTTTTTTTTTTGAAATTGAAATCAGAGAAATTAAATATATATATATATATATATATATATATATATATATATATTTGTCCAGGATCAAATTCAATGGTGTGTCCTGAAATAGCATATAGTTATAAACATTTTTAAGTTGATCCTAACAGGTGGTTCATTTTCTTTATAGAAATTGCTCCAAAAGTCATGAAAGGGGTTGTCAGAAAAAAATCCTTTTAACCTGGATATGATAGTTTTCTTTTGATGTCCATTGATTTTGATGTGATAGGGTAATTCATTTGTTTGTGAGGAAAGATACAAATTGCATAAGTTGAGCAAAAAACCATTCCGAAAAAGTCATGGTGAAAGAAAATATTGCCAATTCTTATGCATTTATGGCTGTAATATGACACATACTCACTTCTTCTGTCCTGTATTTTTATCATTGTGTAAAGCAAACTTGTAGCTCAACCTCTATGATGTTGTCATTAAAAAAACAAACTTATTTTGTGTGAATTCACATGTGGCTTTCCATATTTATTAAAGTGGATTGTGCTTATTGATTTGCATCTTCAGAGAATTTCAAAGTAGTCAGAACAATGGCAGTGATTAGTCTGAATTGGCCCATTCTTCTCTTCACATTGTGGCTAATGGTTTCCTGTTCCCTATGAGTGACCCTTGTCAGTGGCTCACCTGGTTGTCAAGGGTCATGGACTAATGACTGTGCAAACAATGACATGGTTCATTATCATGCCCACAGGTATATGAAAATATTTTGCATGCAAGAGCATCAACGCTTCTTATCTGGTAATTCCACAAGGCCAATATCTAACTACCATTGGGAACCAATATTATGCATACCACTCTGTATACATATGAATAAAGTGCATATTCCTTGCCTGAATATGGTAAAATCATATATGTGTGTTCCTTATCTGTTATTTTCCCTATTGAATGTATTTTCAATGTGTTTTCAACCATATGGTACACAATACACTCACAATAACGTTGGCCAACGCCTGTTTTCTATAGCAACTTGGTCTCTTTACCTTCCATTTTCATGATTGCAATATGCAAATTGGAAAAGTAATATTTTGTGTATTGTGCACCATATGGTTGAAAATGCACTGAAAATACGTTCAACATGGAGAATAACAGATAAGGAAGACATGTATACACAGTGGCATGCATGACATTGGTTCCCATTGGTAGTCAGGTATTGGCCTTATGGTATTACTAGATAAGGAGCATTGATGCTCTTACACGCAAAATATTTTCGTACACCTGTGATCATGCCCATGCAAACCAACCCCATGTGGTCAGCACTGATGAAACTCTTCAGTGTAAACAAAAGTTTTGAGCTCAATTTTCTGATATAAATTTTCTGTTCACAATCAGAGTTTTTGGGAGCATGTGTTTAAAGGACAGGTAAAACACCAAAAACCTTTGCATGGCCAATTATGAGATTATAACAGTTTTTACAAGATAAATGCCCTTTCTGTAAGTTGTCAAAATTTCAAGCTTTTTAACTGAAGTAGAAATATGAGAAAAAGACAAAAACACACAGGCATGTGGACATCCGAATGTCGATGTGTCATTCTGGTTTTCAGACGCTAAACAGAACAATGCCACCCGCCAATCATATTTAATATGCTGTCAGGTGGCTACAGGTAGCAATGGCCCATGGCAAAAGGAGAGTGGTATCACGGCGCACCACGAAATCAGGCGTCATGCCAAAAGTATGTTTGTGGGCATGGAAAAGAGGCAAACATGCTAACATGTCATAGCCTTAGTGGTTTACTTTATAGGCATCTTGCTCGTTTTGCGTTTTAAAGAAGCAGGGTATCCTCCAGAACTAAATTTTAGGGTATGGAAATGTGCCAAAGGCATGTCACATGCTGAAGCCATATACCTGGGTGTGTGTGTGTGTTCTGGAGCCCTCCCCTCGAAAACCATTAAACTTAGATGCTGCTTTAGAATCAATTCTATGGCACTTGTAGAGGCTAAGGGAACCAAAAAGGCTTTGAAAGTCTTAATTTTCAGCCCCAGAATGTACCAGCTTGCATCGGTTTGCATGTTACTTTCAAACATTTTACGGTACGGAGTCTTACCCTCAGAAAATTTTAGGGTATGGAATTTTACCCATTTTACCCTCTGGCAGAAACCCTAAGAAGGGAGACTTTAAACATTCAGGAAGAGCGGGAATCGTCAGACGATATCCCTTCAAAGGCCATACCAAGATGGATTACCCCAGTGTTCCTGCACACCAAAGACAGGTGTCGAAAAAAGCTGGCACTTTAATCAACAGTACGCACATACATAATAAGATTTTATTGAAACCCAGGCATGAGGAAATAAAAGTACAAATAAACATATTGAAATAAGCATAAATGTGAACAGAAGAGAAAACACACAAAATAGCGATACAAAACTCAGTTTGGAAAGAAAAATGAAACTCATTGAGAAGATAAGTACAAAATAATGACAAGCTAACTAAGTAAAGTGTACAGACAAACTTACTACATAAAGTATACAGATAGGAGTAAATACAATGAAACACTATCCCTAAAAACTGGATAAAGAGGCAGGGGATGATCAAACCCGTCATCCATCCACTGACCACGAGCGGCCATTGACTGCCCCACTGAAGCAAGGCGAAACAACTTTTCTTGTCAGGCTTGAGGTCACGGGGCCACCTCCATGATGTCACGCTTTGATTGTCAGCACCAGACTGTCGCTCTCGCCATTTGACAGATCGCTGAATGTTTGCAGTACTTCAAAGGCTCCCTTTTAAACATGTGATTGGCCAATAATTGATTGAAAACCTCACCAAATGTTAAGGGACAATGTTTACTACGTTTTGTACAAATATCAGCTCAACTTGAGTAAATGGTATTGTTTCAGAGGCAAATGATCAACATCAAAGCCCTTTGAAGCTCGTTTTCTCAGAAAGGATAGTATGACGAGAACCCCACCTGAGAATGGTTATTCCAAGAGAACAGCTGGGCGAAATTTAATCCGGCTAATGGCTTTTGATTCTGTAATGTCTGAACTGCAAAAAGGATTCGGCGATTTTCAAAATTATGCTTCCTTCTTTTTCTATGAAATGAAGGAAATGAACATCCTGGAAATCAAAGGGAAAATTGAAACATCAAATTTTGAGGATGGATAACAAAAAAACTAAACCAAACATAAAAAATTGCAAGATCTTTTTTTGTTGCCAATGTGTCAGGATTAAGATGCAAGTGTAATTATAATTTTATCACAAATAGTTAGTGACTTATATCAACATTTATGGGGTGGATGCTTTGCGGTCAACTTTCAATTGTTTGTTCAACAATTAACATCAGAGACACCCAAATACGGGACATATAAATTCTTTGGAGGATGATGATTACACTCATGTATTATTTGTTATCCTAACGCAAATACATTTTGAGCTGGGATTGATTAGAGTTGGATTTATTTTTGGTGTCTTACCTGTCCTTACGTATCAAATTATCCAAAAATATTGAAAAGTGATTAGAAGTTATCGGAAGGTACTGGCTACAGATTTGCCACCTTAAACCAGTAAAGATGTTGGGATGAGTTTGAAATTCCAAGATTTCTACTTCGAAACAGTGTATGGAGGAGTTTGTGATTTGGGGTGTGCGTTATGGGGATAATTTTATTTGTGTGTGTGTAGTTTTGTGAAGTAAGGTGAAGCAATATAGTAACTGAAAGACAGACAATTGTTGCAGTGCATGTAAAGAACAGCATCAGAAAATTTCCTGATAAAGTTTTAGGAAGTATAAAGTGGTATGTGGATCACTACGTTTTCCTGTAACAAGGGGGTGGGGGTGGCAGGGGCGTGAGAGTGCCAATACAATAATGCAAGTCTTATGAGCTGTCAATTGAAGCTTGCTGGCAGACAGCCAAGCACCTGGCCAAGTCGCCTTTTGTCAGATCAGCTCTTTTATAAAGCTACATTCTCTACAATGGGGCCTATGTTTATTTTAGGGCTACGTATAAGTGAACATGCTTGAGTACAGTGCATTATCAAAGCATACACTGTAATACAACTAAGATACAGAATTGTAAATTTCTAGTGAATAAGTGAAATGGGTAAAAATTAAAATGGAAGATCAAACTAACTACCAGAGTAAGTGTACAGTTTAGAGGTTCCAAGTTATTTTCTTCCAATTCAGGAGATGTTCCTGATTTATTAGTAGGAATTCAGGAGATTGCACAAATGATGGGGGAGGAGGGTATGCCCCACTCCTGGTGTGAGCAATTTTTGTAAACAGGGCTCGACAATTTTTTTAAAAAATCTCGGGTCCACAGGGCAAGTAGATTTCAAAATCCACTAGCCCATATGCAAAATCCACTTGTCCTGATAAAACTTCTGTAAACATCGTTTTTTTTTTCTAACAATGCTAAGGCCTAGACAAACCATTTACCCTAAAATGTATTGGCCGCTTATCGTGGCTTGCAAAAATCGCAAAAAATGTCAAATTTTACGATTCTAGCTGCAACTGTTTGACAGTGAAACTGGCAAAATATCAAAAATACAAATTGAAAAGTAAGCTATTTGCATGGGGTGACTAACGATGAAAAATACATTGTAATTTCTGGGACTATAGGAGTCCGTATCCTAACTTAAATAACGATTAAATAGTTGCATAGACTTCAGGATCCTTTCTCGCTACCTCTGATGCCGTGATGGGATGCATATCGTTTGCGTACCTACCATGAAAGCTATCGGTACATCGTAGTAAATTTGCATATATAGTATTGGCAAGTTCCTCGCAATAAACAGTGTTCTTTACTCAAATTCAAACGAAAATTTTAATATTTCAAATCAGAAATCGAGCGTGCACACCATCAACATCTTTCCTGCAACTGTACACAAACAGCTGCTTTGGCCATGTGGTCTGATGCACAACACATCACCCGATTGGTTAATTGAGTCACATGCAAAAATGAGCCAATCACAGCTCGTGTTACAGTTTTTTCATCATGGTTTGTGATAAGTGAACATGTGTGAATCTGCCGTAATTTGCGGAGAACACAAAGACGGGAAGCTTTGTTTATATTGGAGCATGCAAAAATAAAGATTCCTGTGTTTATTGCAGCAATTATTTGGAGTCACAGGCAAATATGCACGGGTATGGGATAGTGGGAATTGCCGAATGTGTCCCAAATCAGTCCGTGAGACTGTGTCAGTTCAAGGCAGATCCACTCCACGCTGTCACTTGTGTGTGACTGGCAGTTGTGTGCTGTTTTTGCCTGGGAAGTCATCTCACGGCACCTATTTTTTCCAACACTGTTAGAACACACCGATAAATAGCATTTGATGTTAATTTGCAGATGAGTTCACCATGCAAGTTTTATTATTTTTTGACGGATTTTAGTAAAAAATTCCAACTATCCCGCAGGGCTAGCACTTTTTTATTTCCACTAGCCCGAGCCCAATTCTGACAAGCCCCTGGCTTTCGGACATGCGAATTGTCGAGCCCTGGTAAATATACAGTTATAATGGTGCGTTGTGGTGGTTTAAAATTTTTAAAAAAAGCAGCTGTAAGAAACCGAATACGAAAATGCATCAATTTAAAATGCTATTTACTATGTACAGTTAGTTAACAGTAAATACACAAAAACACTGTCACAACACAACACAACTTATACAAAATGTCAACTTTTTTAACAGAAAAAATTGATAGTTTGGGAGTTCTTTTTCAAGATTCGGGAGAACATGAGACCTTACAGAAAAAAGTTAAATTTCAGGAGATCTCCCGAAAATTTGGGAGATTTGGAACCTCTGTAACTTAGACAAGGACTGGTGGATAATTCTCCATATGAAGGGAACAAAGAACAGAGACTTCAACTAGTAGTCAAAACATGGTACATGTATAGAAGTTTGTTTTTATCAAGGTGTGATCAAGTATTGTCACCAGTATAGTGATGAAAAAAACTGCGACTTTTTGGCATAATAACTAAAGCCTACTGTACATACCCTCCTCTCCCTGCCCCCCTCTAAAAAAATTACAAAACTGGAAAACAAAAAGTTTGCTGCTGGATTAGCCACAGCTAGCACAAATACTGCCAGTGGCTTATGAATGTCATAGGTGAAGAAATCTATGGCATAAAATAAATGTGTCCTTTTTGCAGTCAAATTTGAAGTAAAATGTTCCTTGCAAATTTCAAGAAAAATTATGAACAGTTTATTTTGAATGTAGGTGTTTGATGTGTTTAGTTCAGTGTATCATTATCAGAACCTTCCTAGGTGGGCCTGCCTGTGCCATCACTGTGTGTTTTTGTGTATTGTATTATTATTCCCACAGCCGTCTTCATTGCCTCCTAAGCAGACCCAAGCTGCATATTTAATCTACTCTGCTGTGGTGTGCCCTTCTTTGACAGGGTCACTGTTTTAACATTGGAATAGTGACTCAGTTTCTAATTGGCTGAGTATGGTTACTGTGGTAACAGGTTTCAATTCACGGGGGACCAGAGGCTGCTACTGGTCTAGGCAATAGTGGTGAACTACCTTATTGGTGTCTCATTCTAGGGGGAGGGTCACAGCATAGTTTTATATCCCTAACTATAAATAAATCCTGTTGAAGAAGGGCAGACCAAGTGTAGTAAGACGGAACTTAGTCTGCTTTGCAGGCAGCTGTGTTTTTGTTCATTGTAGTATCATTCCCACAGCCTTCCTCGTTACCTGTCTCATCTTGTGTTCTTGTTCATTGTAGTATTATTCCCGCTGCCCTCCTCTGTACCTGTCTCATCTTGTTTGTGTTTGTTCATTGCAGTATCATTCTCATAGCTTTCCTCGGTACCTTTCTAATCATGTGTTTTTTTCATCTTAGTATCATTCTCACAGCTTTCCTCAGCACCTTTCTAATCTTGTGTTTTTGTTTCTTGCAGTATCATTCCCACAGCCTTCCTCGGTACCTGTCTCATCTTTGCCTGCTTCACCCTGTGCTCTCTGCACAGTGAGGATCGCAAGTGGCTCTACATTGGAGGTGAGTACAGTGGGGGTGCCAGGGGTAATGGAGGTTCCTGATATAGGAAATGAAAACGCTTCAGTACATGAGATAAGGTACATGGTATACCATTCAAATATGATATTTCAGAAGGCTTCACATTGTGAAATCATTTTAAAAAGTATTGTTCAACCAGGTGAGTGCCACGGAGGCAAGTGTGACGGTTTGTATGTTAAACAGTCTGACCAGTTTTGCCCAGTGCCGGGCTCATCAGAGACTGAATTAACGGATGCCGTCAGTTCTTTTTGTACCGTACATAAACATTGACCCTACTGACGTTAGTTACGTGGGGTTGTGACGCTCAATAAAAATTTGAGTCAATAACTGTCTACCCTGTACGTAGGACAGTAGACCAAGGTACACATGAATCTGGCCAGGTATGACATCACATGGCCGGAGTGTTAAGACTGTAACCCAAAGGCAGTTTAGGTCAGCATTTGGCTTAAGTAAGATGAAGTTCTTACTGGATAATGTCCATATTGCATACATGTGTTACGGACTGTGTAGATCATCATTAACTGTGAATGTATGGGGGGGGGGGGTCACTGGTATAATTGTGCCCTCCACATCCTAGAGGGATAATATATATTCTCTAAACAAGGTGCGATCCGTTAAAGAACACAGAATATGCATTCTGTTGCATTGTGTAACAAACCATGTTATGGGGAATAGGTTCAGGAATTAAAAAGTTAGCATAAGACTCGCCAAGTGATTTTAAGAAGTATGGCGTACAGGATGTGCTGTCACTATGCTGTGTGGACAGTGATTTTTTTTCTCTCTGTGCTGTAATAAATTTTAAAAAAGGACCAGTAAAGAATAGAGGCTGTCCATAGTTTGATCAGTTTGGGCACACAACTGTTCTATGTTCTTATTGCTGCCCATTGTTTTATCATTTCAGGCACGCTGCTATCTGGACTGTCCATGCTTCTGTTGCTGTCTGTCATGAACCTGTTTATTGGCTCCCAGCTGTTGTTTGAGGTGAACCTGTACCTGGGCCTGGTCATTTTCTGTGCTTTCATTCTGTATGACACACAACTTATAGTGGAAAAACGTCGTATGGGAGACGAGGATTACATCTGGTATGTTGCATTCAGTCAAACTTCATAGTGACAGCATCTGTTCCCTGCAAGATGCATCTGACAATCTGATGAATATTTTTAACAAATGGGTCACATAACTGGATTTGACTTCAATCCCTTAAAACTTGGGTCATTAAGTGAATATGTCTGATATATGAGTGTCTTTATAATGAGGTTTCACTGCAGTTTTTAATCCTTTCTCCCATGGACTAAAACTGATCCAGTCAGTAGCTGTCAATATAGAATGTATGGTTGCCTTTGGATCATTTCTCATGCTTGGCATTTTCTTAATTTCTTCTGATTTTTTAGAACTTCATAAACTATTTTGGTTGATGATATGATTGTGAAATTGGTTAAAAAATGAAAGTTTTGATACATCAGCCATTTTGACCAAGCAGGAAAAAAGAGGTCATTCTCCACGTGACACTATGTATGGCTCATATACATATCAACTATGGTCATCATTCACTTGGCCAAAACCAGTGTGACTGTGTTAACTTTTCGTTGCCAGTCTCCCAAAGCAAGGAGGATATGTCCATACTTTTTTATGCCCCCCATGGGGGGGGGGGGGGGGGCATATAAAGTTGCCTTTGTCTTAAAGACATAACATTAACTTCACAAAGGCAAGAAAGGAGATTAAAAGAGGACTCAACAGTTTCATTAAGAAGCATAGTAATAAGAAAGGAATCTGTAACAAGGCATTTGATGAATGGAAAGTTAAAATAATGGAAAAAGTGGATGAAAAATTAAATACATGTACCTGAGAAAATGACCTCTTCAAAATTGGAGACAGATTAAACAAGTGCTGCAGGATTCACATTGTACCCAGGAATTGCAAGACTTGCATGACAAGTTTGTCATCACACCTGTTGACAAAGCTAGCAATAACATTGCACTAACTTGTAAACCATACTACATTAATACAATACTGAGTGAATTATATAATGAAAGTTATCAACAGGCAAGAACCTGTGATACTGTTATCAAGGACCAAATGGATAAAACAAGGAGTTGAAATGCTTTGTCTCAAATGAGGACAAGAAATTACCAATTATATATATGCAATTGTCAAAATGCATAAAAACCCTGTTAAATTCAGGGTCATCATTGCAGCAAAGAAATGTGTTTCGAAACAAGTTACCAAACAACTCACTAAAGTTCTCAAACTTGTCAAAAATTGACATACTGACTACTGCAAAAAAGTGAAAATGTACATGGGAGTGAATAGAATGTGGATTACAGATAGCGCAAGTGATATTCTACTAGACATTGACAAAATCAACAATAAAAATGGTGCCAAATCAATTCATACCTTTGATTTCTCAACATTGTATACAAAAATTAACTTGACAGATCCAAACAACGTGTTAATTTCAATGTTGGATAAAGCATTCAAAGGTGGCAATGTCAGTACATTAAATTATCTGGTGCTGAAGCTAAATTTGATAAAGGTAAGAGCAAAGGATTATCTTACACGAAGCAAGAGTGTGCTCAAATGATAGAATACATTATCAACAATGCATACTTTTGCTTTGGAACCAGAGTCTATCAACAAATAATAGGCATATCAATGGGAACAGATCCAGCCCAAATATATTGCCAATCTTTATTTACATTATTATGAATCAAAATGGATGGAGGAATTGGCGAAAACAAACTTTACAGCTGCAAGAAAATCATATTCTCACACAGGAAGATTTATAGATGACTGTGTGCTTTAAACAATGGGGATTAAATAAAGGGAAATTGGAAAAACAAATATCCAAAAGAACTAATGTTAAATGTGGAAAATTATGAAAGTGATACAAAAGCTACTTTCCTTGATCTGGACATAGAAATAAAGAACAACCAGTATGTAACGAAAATATTTGACAAGAGAGACCAGTTCAAATTTAATATCTCCTACTCAGATCTGACAGGAAACATTTCAGAGAAACAAGCATATGGAGTTTTTATCAAACAAGTGATACGTATTGCTAGAAACAGGCCTTCAAGTTTGAGGAGTGTGATTTTTCACTCACGGGAAAAGCTCTCCTAAAATATTTGAGGTGAGCTCTTAAAAGCACACCTCAAACTTGCATTTAAGTACTCTGACTATTGCAATAGCTCACCTACAGCTCACCTAGAATGATTTCAGGTGAGCTTTTTTCAACTCACCAACAATTTTAAGATGTGAAGACCTGTAGAAACACAACATTTTTGAGTGATTTTGTCAATAGAGTCAGAACTTTGTTGCAAAAATCACAATGCAAAGGTTATAAAAAACAACTACACAAAACTCTGTTGAAATTTTTCCAGAGATATGACCAAATACCTAAAAAAATACAACACTAACTCTAGAACATTAGTCAAACAATGTCAAGATGGAGCTTGAAATGACAAAGTGTAGTCCTCAAAGTGTTTAGAGTGGTAAGAGGGAAAGTACCCGGGGTAAAGTATACTTAACCCACCTAGAGAATTTTCTAATCCGTCTTAAGTCGGAAAACCATGATCATACTCACTTTTTGCAGGATTTCTTTAATTTCAACCATCATGCAGTATAGTGGAAGAAGTGGCTACTACCTTAGTACACTTTACCTCATAACACCTCTAGTATAGTGGAAGAAATGGCTTCCATCTAATACCTTAGTACACTTTACCTCATAACACCTCTAGTCACTTTATGGTGCTAAAAATTGTATTACTATTAACCTGTTTATACCAGTGTCTGTATGGTGGAATAGTGTATGAAGCTTTTAAGTTTCAAAGGAGATGTCCATTCCACATTAAAATTGTCACATTTGTGTTGTGCCTATCTCCAAAAACATTTGGGGTACAACTATGAAACTTTGTGGAAACATCTATCAATATATGAAGGCATACACCTGAGGTTTTGTTTGTTTCTTGGGGTAATTATACAGTCTTAATTAATCATTAATTAACTTAGGGAAAGTGTAAATTTGACGTTAGACTTCGTCACATTTGTGTCGCATGTATCTCAAAAAGCATTTGAGCTTCAACAATGAAACTCTGTGGAAACATCTATCAATATATGAAGGTGTGCACCTGGGGATTTGTTTGTCTCTTGGATTAATTATACAGTGTTAATTAATCATTAATTAACTTAGGGAAATGTCAATTCAGTGCTGGACTTGTCAGATTTGTGGAGCATGTATCTCAAAAAGTATTTGAATTACACCTATGAAACTAAGTGGGAACATAAATCAACATATAAAGATGTACACTTGGGGTCTTATTTGCCTCTTGGATTCATTATCCCACATTAATTTATCATTAATTAATGAAAATGTTGATTCAAGGTTGGGTTTGTCAGATTTTTGTCGCACATATCTCAAGAAGTTTTTTGTATACAGCTATGGAACTTGATAGAATAATTAATCAATATATGCCATGTGTAGCTCATAAAGTGTTTCACATATAGCCATGAAATTTGATAGGAATATCATTCAATAAGTGAAAGTGGGTGTATTAATATTATTTGATTTTGTATGTATTGGCACTGCTGCATAGTCTACACAGTATATTAAACCTACATGTTCTCTAGCTGATTGTACGTGAAGTTACAGTGTATAGACTAAGTCAACAGCTTTTGATCTCAAATGCTGGCAGTGTTGGGACAAATGCCATTAACTAGAAAAAACAAAAATTTTAGCACTCAGTTATTTGAGCAATCAGAAACAACAGTTGTAATTCAAGTTGAAACTGGTTTACATATCACGGGTGATATTATATTGTCAAAACGATTTTGAAGATGCAAGTGTCACATAAGTATAATTATTATCCATCTAAAGATTTCACAAGATGTTTGAAGTTTTACACTGGTTACCTGCAATATTTTTTCCAATGCTGATGGGGACAGTGATAGGTGGGAGTATCTGTGTCCTCTGGACCTTTTTCTAATTTTATTACTGGACACTTTTGAGTGGCAATGCTCAGCAATTTTAAGGCAGCAGATTATGGTGCACTGTGTAGGGATTATAAACTGTTTGAAATCATCACATGTTAATTTCAGTCTTTCAGTGCCAAATTTCGTACAGAGTCAACAGCTTCTCTCTACATGCATTGAGTGCAATGCACCCAGTGCACCCCGAGAAAAGCTGTTGACCTGGGGTATTCTCTCTGGAACTATAGGCATACTGGTACTTGAATGAAAGGTCTTTTTACGAGAAATACGAATATGGGATCCTCATCATAATTCAGACTAGTTTGACTTAAGTAAATTGACTTCAGTCCTGATTGGCACTAAGAGTTAATGCATTGTCAAATTTGTGACAGACAATTGCCAGTAGCAAACTAATTTGGATCTGATCATTCTCTGGAACACAAAAGTCTATAGATTTTGAAACTTGATATGTTGTTTTTTTCCAGGCATTCCGTTGATCTTTTCCTGGATTTCATCAACATTTTCCGCCGCCTCATGATTATCCTGGCCAATAAGGAAGGCAAGAAGAAGAACCGGCGGGACTAAGTTCAGCGCCACCTACAGGATAACTGCCTTGCACATTTCTTTTCCTAGTGAAATATTCCAAGATGAACACTTACATTTAAAAACACATTGTGCCCATTTTGTGCCGAGGAAAGCAGTTGACCTGCGGCGACCCATCACGATATGTCCTCTGTACAAATCTCACAAAAGACAGGTTCTTTTAACAAGAAATTTAAGTAGAAACATTAAAGCAGAAGACAATTTATATCAGGGTGCTTTTGGGCAATTTGAGCAGGAAAGGGTTATAAAAAAGGTCTTTAGAAATGTGCTAGACAGCAATCCTTATAGTAACTAACTGGGAAAAAATACAACTTTTCCCCTACTGATGTTGTAATTCATTAAGAGTGTATTAAACTTCCTCCACCCTCAGACTCTGGATAAAATAATTGAGCAAAGACAATTTTGTGAACTACTCATTTAGTCATGCTAAAATGGACAGGAAATAGTAGAAGGGATTGTTTACTATAGACTACAGGCTATCTATATATTTGTAAACCAGTTAATCTCTACATCTTCATTGCTTCACATGTTACTCAGGAAATGTCTTCTTAAAAAATTTAATGGCACCATTAAATCAAGAAACTTGTCATGCATGTCCTATGTACGGGGGGGGGGGAACTTTTTTTCTGTTTAGTGAATAAATAGGCTTGAAAACATTTAAGAGAGTATAGATGTACTTGGCTCAAGTATGTTTTCAAATTAAAAACTTGGGCGTTCAAGACACACCTAATACTACAGTGGTACCTGCTATTTAAGACCATCCCTACTGTCAGCAAAAAGTGGTCTTAAAATGCAGGTGAATTTAACAGAGAAAGGCAGCAAAGGCTGGTCTAGAAAACAGGTGGTTTTTAAGAGCAGGTACCACTGTACTGGACTTCATCCAGTTTGATCAATATTTGGAATGTTTTATATGAAATAAAGATGAAGTCTGTTGTTTTGGTTGAACGTGTAGTTTGAACTTGAGCATTATTTGCAGGAGTTGCTTGGGCCTGTGATACCTGATTGTCAGCTCTGTTATTTCCACCAGAATGGGGACAAAGTGGGTGGATACAATAGCTATATGATAGCCAAGAAAGGTGATGGAGGAATGCTAAATAAAATATTTTGTCATTTTATCTATAGAGTTCAGTGAAAGTACATGTATATCCATATATTCAAAGATGTGTTGATTTCAGCCTTCAGTATTATGCTTTATTTTGGAACAGGCATAATCAATACTAGATTAAGCAATAGAATTTGGTTCTGGGCAGGGAATACTTAAGTCCACGGGTTTTCTTAAATGACAAGTGCAGGCAATACATGCTTTGCGTAGGCATCTATCATAGTCAATACAAACTGTAGACATTTACCGTAGTAAAAAAAAATGTAGACATCTACTGCAGTGAATACAAACTGGCTGTGGCCATGCACCATGCACAATACAAGCTTTCTACAGACATCTTCTGTAGTCAATACAAAGTGTAGACGTGTACCATGGTCAATACCAACTGTAGACATATACCATACACAAAACAAACCTTCTGTAAGTTTTTACCATAGTCAGTACAAACTTCCTGTAGACATCTACCATAGTTGGTACAAACTTCCTGCAGACATCTGCTATTGTCCAGGATTAAAATACACCATCATGCTGCTAGAGAAATGTTTGTCCAAACCTACGTCTAAAACTTCCTCCATATCATGTCCTGATTTCTCTTTGTATGCATATACATTTAACATGGTAATTGCAGATTCAAATTTTACATGCAAAACAGCTTATGCATAGTGGAACCATGCCTAGTCTAAAATAAGGGGTACTTGCATTGCCTGACAAGTGACAGTGCCATGAGACTTGGCTGGTGATGTCAAAAGCAGATCAAGGGCCTTGGGACTGTAGTATGGAGTGGGATAATGAAGCAGGGTCCCCAAAAAGGTTTGATGCTGTCTTAGTGCACTAGGACATAGAAGAGAAATGTACTTGGGTGTAGTATTTAGAGGATTTGTGTGTTGTTGTACATGCCTATGCTGCAGTGCCACCTTGTGGTTGTTCAATAAACTCGTTGCTAAACTTGTGCAAGCCATCTGCAGGGAGCATTCATTGCACAGAGCAGGAGAACAGTCTGTGACGGAACTATTAGGTGAAAGGTTGATTACTCCAGAAGGGTTCAACTCTCTTCATTCAAACAGCAAAACTCACGGAAATGTGAACAGTGTACGGATGAATGTCAGTGCCCTCCTTTTTTAATCCAACTCTTCAATGTCGTGAATTTGACATCCTGGTCTAATTCCTTTTGGGAACCAAAACAGTTGGCATTCATTTCCATGTTGGCAGGTGATGTGGAAGTAACAATTGTACTTGCTATTTGAAGTACTGATTTTGTGATATTTGTATGCAGTATTGTGTTGTTTTTATAGTACCCAGCATTCTGTGTTTTAATTGACCAATAGTGGATAGTTAAGCCCTATAGGACTCCACATTTAATTTATTTAGCATTGTTTAGCTTTAATACACAAAACTACCTTGAATATTGTGCTATCATGGTAACAGAGAGTCTCTTCCCAGGGAATAATTTGATATCAATAGAGATAGCATTTATTTAATTTGTGCTTGGTGCAAGTGGAAAAAAGGAACAAATTATTTACATTTCACACAAGACAGGCAGACCAGTAACCTACATGTACATAAAATTTATGACATTTTTGAATACAAATTATTCCCTGGCAGGTAAAGAAGAGCTCAATAGAGTGAAACATCCAGCATCAGGATTGATCTTATCTGCACAACTGGGTAGACTTCTTTGAAAATCTCCAGCTAGCCGTTCCAGTGATTTCTCCCAGGAATATATTCACTATCGCTTCATATGGCAAGTGTCGTATGATGATTCTTTTTTTTTTTTCTAAAGGCAACTGTTTAATAGTTAAATGCATTTTGTATAATTAATGAAGAAGACTATCAAAATTCAGGAAAACGAGATCTTTGCTTGGCACATGACTAAGACCTTCATTAAAGCAAAAGGCTTCAAATTTATATATTACACAAGCTTGATTGATGAGTGATTATGGTCAGTGACAATCATGATGTATGCATACTTTCAAGAAAACCGATGAAGGAAATAGCTTTATAGCCTCAGCATCTCATCAGTTATTCATGAACTAAGTATGTCAAGGAGTCTGAAGTCATTCATAGGGTGACATGCCCCACTTTGCTAAGACCATCCCATGTTTATACAACTTGACCACACTGGCATACTAATCACATACCTATGGTGCCATGTGGGTGTCATATTCTTAGCAGGGCATACATACTGATGGGTTTTACTGTCCATGCATTTCAAGAAAAAGGGTGTATACAGAAGTCGCAGCTCTCAATAAGGCTGAGTATGAGGAATGATGCCGTGCATACTGTTTACTGCTGTACTGTAACTTTAGCCCTCTGCAACGAATTTGCCATGAAGTTCTTTGACCGCTTTTCAGATTTTGGAATTTCACGTTTTCCATGCTTATAAACTGATGCTTAAAACTAACCCTAGTCTATTGATAACTTTTTATAATAGCAGTACATGAAATTAAGATGTTCACATTCGGATTAAAGGTGGACATATTTCCATCGCATGGGCTTACTGAAATATAATTGTTATATATTACAAACATATTTTCACGAGGAATGCTTTCAATAAAATAATTGTCATATATACCCAAATGGAAGATTTTTCTTTTCCTTTGAACACAAGAGATGCCACTTTTCAGCTTTTACCAGAATTTAAATATTTTTTTCTATACTTATGCAAAAACAAAACTTGTCCATTTTGTCAAAAGAGCTGAAAACCGATTGGGGAGAGCAGAGGGGATTTCATTTAGTATTTCCGAAGGGTAGAATCTGTCAATGTGGCATCACCATAACAAGAGCACTTTACTTGAGCACCCTGTTTGTGTAGCTTGAAATTATGCTTGCACGGAGTAAAGGTGAGTATAGCTAAACTTCTAGTTGCTTCAGTTGAATGTGAAACCTGTTTGAAGACTTTCCATGAAGTCACCAGTACAATCTACAGCTACAGTGGACCCATAGTCATGAACCTCCTTTTCCTAATGTATACATTTAGAACCAATCCTTGTGCATGTAAGGTTTTTTGCAAGTCCCCTTGCCAGTCAAACATAGCACACGGATTGTTCACTGCGACCCATATACTTGGCCTACTTTGAATTTGTTGCATGCATGTTGAACTATATATATATATATACTTCAGCCTTATATATATATATATATATATATATATATATGTGTGTGTATATATACTTCAGCCTTATATATATATATATATATATATATATATATATATATATATATATATATATATATATATATATATATATATATATATATATATATATAATAGGCTCGGCGGATTTTCTTTGAGAAAATCACTGACTGAGACTTCCCACCAGTGTTGTCCTCTCGTATTCATGTTTTCGGTTTTGTGAATTGGAGAAAGAAACTGTTACCTGAAAATGAACAGTAAATTAACTTATCACAGACCCAAATTTGTGACCTGGGATTGTTGCATGGCAAACATATGGATTCTGACACATATGTGTAGTTTCATGAAACATGAAGCCAAACTTGAAAGAAATAACATGCATTAGCATTGTCTTGCCCATTGATATATAAATGGAATTATTGGTCATTTATACACTTACTGAACGCAGCACAAATTGGAAACTAATAAAAAAATCAGGAAATGGAAGCAGTCCAGTTTGATGAACAACTTTGGTGGGGTATAATTAACATACATTCCTGCAAACTTTGAAGAAAATAAACCACTCGGTGGCAGTGGAAAGGTGAAAACGAAGCCCATGGGCCTAATGCTTTGCCGGTAACTCTCACCAAAACATCATTTCGTAAAATACAGTCCCTCTATCACCTGGATGAATTAGTCAAGGTCATCTATATTATGCAACCTCAAACTTCCACATGGTACACATTTGTGGTACATTTGGTATCATTCACATTATTCTTCATAAAGGTATTCAATTTAATGTCCATTTCGGAAGTTTTTATCACCTTGAAAAATAGCTGGAGGTCACGCAACATATAAAATTTGACCATTGGCCTAATGCATATTTGGTTTTTGCAGTTCCATCTCAGTTTATTAGCACAATAATAAATTTTGTGTGTTTTGATATCTGTGAGGTTAGTTCCAATGACTACCACCAGTGGCGCCACCCTGATTCTAGCAATAAACTTTTGCCCCGTATAATGTTCATGTCATAGTATTTGGAGGAATGAACATAAGCTGATATAATAACCGTCACAAAAAAATTCTTGGAATACATGCCTTCTGTGACCTTGAGAAAGGTCAAAGTTTTGTGTATGCTCATCATTTTTCATCATATTTTATAATGTTAGGCTTCTTTCCCAGCATGTTGAATTTAGTGTCCTTTTCTACAGTGCTTGATAACCTAGGTCAAGGTCACTCATAATTTTGCAAAACTTGACTATTGACCCAAATACATAATTAGTGTAAATTTTCTAGTTCCAAATTTACTACATGTATCACAAAAATGAGATTAATGTGTTTTAATACTTGTGATAGTAGCTCCGATAGTGTTAATACCACTAGTGGTGCCACCATGACCACATGAAAACAAGAATCTTGCATGTAAAATATTAATAGTGGTACATGGGGATATGTCTAAGTTCAGATGTAATGACCATCATGAAAAAAAAATCATTTTCTGAAATGCATTCTCTCTGTGACCTTCATAAACTTGGTCAAGGAAGTCCATATGCAATATCAAACTTTAACCTATGATGCCCATTTTGGTATATGTATTTGGTATCACTAGCCTTTCTTTCTTAACTTTGAAATTAGTGTCTTGTTATGAGTGCTTAATGACCTTGAAAATAGGTCAAGGTCAGAGCAATTTATTTAATTTGACCATTGGCCTGACTTATATATGGTGTAAATTTTGTAGTCCCCCCCCCCCCCAATCTCAATTATCACAGTAATGAGTTTGATGTGTTTCGGACACCCATGATAGCATTATTACAATCCATACCATCAGTGGTACCACTAAGATCCACACTCCAGAAACTCAAGTCTGTGTTTTTCTGTGATGGCATATGGCCATATGTAACACTAGGTCAGAAATAATAATAATAAACTTAATTCCTGAAATGTATTCCATTGTTGACCTTGACAAAGTAGTTCAAGGTCACCCATATTGTATACAGTAGTCCCTGTCATGAGAGACCTGTCGTGAGACCACCCTCTCATGAGAGACCGCTTTTCAGATTCCCAAGTCCTATACTTCCCATGTTAATTTACCTGTCGTGAAAGACCACCTGTCTCATAAGACCACTTTTTTGTTGCTGTAGGGGTGGTCTCTGGTGACAGGGACCACTGTACTAGACTTTCACAAGATACACATTTAGCCAGATTGTTTCTCAAACTAATTTCATAAATCTCAGCAGTTAGTAACTCCTATTTCCCATTCACCTATAGGTTGGGCCTCTAGTTTTGTTCTGTCTAACATATTAGCCTCCAGAATATTCCCTCCTAATTTGATAAGGATCCATTTAAAACCAAACACACCAAAGTGTTTTAAAGTTTTTCATTTTATGCCCCTGCATTACATAATCCTCTAGGTGGCATCGCTAATAATAAAAAGCATCCAGATTTTCATGCTTGGAACATGTCAAAAAACTGCAAAAGCCTACTTTAAAAGTTGTAGATGCTAACATGTCGACAGTTGTTTTATGTAGGGACAAACAGGAGTGATTGCATAAACTCTTCAACCTGTGGTCAGCAGAGCTAAAATGTGTCGAAGCAGTGCCTTTCACCAGCGCCTGTGAAGGCAATATTTATTTTACACTCTAAATGCTACATATATTAATTAAAATAAACACAATTTTTTAAATGACAACTGTTTTATTGCTGTATAATGTACATACATGATATCATCTCTGAAAAAGTGACAAAATGAGCATCAGAAATACGCTACTTGCCCCATACACGTGAATCTACTTGGGATCAAGTCATTTTGAGAACACCCTGGACCTATGCAAATTTATGACAGAGCCCAATAACAGCAAAAACTATATGATTTTAATGCTGTTTATGGTTTGTTAATATGCTATATTTCTTTAAAGAAGAAAAAGAAAAAAGAGCCAAAGGCTAAGACAAATTCTTCTCCTCATATAAACATGGAACAACATACTTTAGCAATGCTTATATACCATAATACTGATGCTGTCATGTGGACAAGTTTTTTTTTCTCTTATTTTTAACTCTGCAAATTGGCAATAAATAAATTAAAAAAAAAAAAAAATTAGATGGATGTTTCTTTGAGCCTATATGACAGCTATACATGCTGATAAAACTACACATATTCATACAGGACTTACTGTAAATTAAACAAATGTACTTCTGCTGGGCAGTAAGCCTAGTATCCACAGTGAAGTCTACTGAGTACAGTGGAACCTCGTTAATCTGAACACCTTCGTACCCCTGCAAACTGTTCAGATTAATGAAACATCTGGATTACTGAATCACTATTACGTGAACAATTCTGATCCAGAAGAAGTGTTCAGATTAATGAGACATACCGATTTATGAGGTCCGTATTAATAAGGTTCCACTGTATCCTTGTCTATCTGCATGAGTTGAGGGCACAATTACACCAACCACTCAGTTACATACTATTAAAGCTACATTTCATCAGTGTAGCTTGATTAGAAAAACACTCATGCATTTCCAAATCTTCCCCCAAGGCCTTCAAATACTCAACGTCTTATAGTATGTAATGTTTAAAAATAACAATGAATGCATGTACTTATGCATATAAAGGTTTAATTATGTGTAATATTGTCTGAACCATTCTTTATGGCCCGTGACATGTTTTACAATGTCAATCTTGAAATTTAGAATTTAATGAGGCATTGCGGTTTTTGACAAAATATAAGCAACTCCGTAACAGAGTACAAGACTAGACAAATGGATTTAAACATAGAGAATTCCACATGTAACAGCACCAAAAACACATTACAAAGGATTTCAAATAATTTTTGATAAGCAGTAACACAAGAATAACTTCAGGGGATATCCCATTTGATTTCAGTTCAAAATATGTTAGAAGTTCTTTTACATTTCTCCTTTCATTTGTACATGTACAAACTCTCAGCAATTTCCTCCAATTTATATACATGTACACACATACATACATGTGTGTATATATATTATATACAAATGTACAGTGGTACCTGCTGTATGCAACCACTGCCGTGAGCAGCCGCATTGCTTTTTGTGGTCACCGGGCTCGAACATAGGAATCCATTTCTTTGTGAAGTTTACCTGTGGTGACAGGTCACCTGCTGTATGTGGTCACTTTTTCTTGGCAGAAGGGGTGGCCACATACAGCAGGGACCACTGTATATGTTTATATTTGTGTGTGTGATAGAAAGACAAGTATTGATGAAACTGGATACATCAGGTGACAAAGGGCAAAAAGTGAGACATTGAGACACATTGATATACATTTGTAACTACAATCACTGGGACTTCAGAGATACAAAGGGTCCGTCTACTGAACACTGTGTGTCACTTACTCGCTCCAGGTGTAAATCCGACTTTAATAGTTCAGTGCTCTGGTGACATTTTACTAAATATTCTCTTGAAAGGAAGTGAGGACTTGCCAGACACTGATAATGTATTCATCTTTGAGGCTGTTCAGACATTCTTATCAGAATCTAGACGTTTCATCTACTAATTTAGTATATGATCTAATTATAAGTCTCCACTATCTGGCATCAATTGTATTATTCGTGTACAAGCCGTGAATTTAGTCTTCTGTTCTCGTCCAGTGTGTATTGTATATATTCCTGTGCGTCCTTTTATGTACTGGAGAGCCTCCAGATTAGTCTTTGTGTACTATTAGGCAATCCAGAGAAAATAAATATGTTTATACTATACTATACCCCAAGAGTATATCACAAACAAGAACAATCTGGCAGCACTCAAATACATTACATGTGGTCCCTGATAAGTCACAGTCTCTAAAACTCAGCAGATCCCCATTTGACCTTTCAATCTATTGCCTCATTCTCATCTACAATAGTACCTGTCTTGAAAGACCCCTCCAATGAGAGACCGTATATCTTTTTAAGACCGCTCTCTCAGAACACTGTACTATCTTTTCCATGTTATTGTACCTCTAATGAAAGACCACCTGTTTTGAGAGACCACATTTTGACCCCCTAGGGGTGGTGTCTCAAGACAGGGATGACTGTATTCCCAAAAAACAATGGAATGGCTTCAGTTTCTGTCATTTGTATCCATGTTGCTGGCTTCAGGGTGGTCTTTGTTCAGATGGTGGAGGGGCAAAGACAGTAAGCAGTCTGGTCCTCAGGCAACCAGTATTGCTGTACAATGGATTCTCCAATACACTTGGCACATTAACCCTCTGAACCAACAACTGTTGTTCACACATTAACCCTCTAAACCAACAACTGTTGTTGGCACATTAACCCTCTGAACCAACAGCTGTTCTTGGCACTTTAACCTTCTGGATCAACAGCCTTTCTTGGCACATTAAACTTTTAGATCAAAAGCTTTCCTTGGCACATTAACCCTTTGGATCAACAGCTTCCCATGGCACATTCTGGGTAATCTTTAATGGAAAAGAGTTGCATGCAGATTTATCTGAATTAGATTCCTGAGGGTCAAACCTATATGTGTCATACGGGAAAGCTTAAAGACAATTCAAGTAGCCAATAGATCAAGGGGCAGTGTGTGACACATTGTTTTATATGTG
Source organism: Hermodice carunculata (assembly GCA_964020975.1). Lineage (NCBI taxonomy): Eukaryota > Metazoa > Annelida > Polychaeta > Eunicida > Amphinomidae > Hermodice > Hermodice carunculata. The sequence continues at coordinate 21,234,970 of OZ026618.1, read as the reverse complement.
AAATTCACCAGGCACTGAAGAGATCTCAGAGTTCTGTTGTATTGATAGTGAGGTGTGACAATTACATCGCTGCATGATGGTAAGGTATACATACAATGTTCTACTGACAATATTCAGCAATATCATGCTCATGGTATCTCATTTGTACATGCATTTTACAAAGCTCTTGTCATAAAAAGATTTATACAATGTTTTGTAAAAAATCTGGAACTAAATAGTATGGCATTAAGTATGCACAGAGATGGATGAATTCAAAGTTCCTGAGAAATCTGAGAATGGACACAGGGCTGGAATAATACAATGGTTGTGGATGCGATGTCTGTTGTTCCTGTTGAGATGCCATTTTCAAGGACATCTTTTCTTTGTACATCAGATCACCTCAGGGTATGTACCTGTAATTATAAAGATAATCTTAGTTCAGTACTTTTCTGCTTCATTTTTTTTGGACAGTAAAGTATATTTTGAATTTTAAAATCTGTACCCAAATTTCAAAGAAAAGGGTAACTGCACTGAAAAATGAATCCGTAATCTTTCATTATTCATACAGAAGTTATTTTTATATTTCCTCAGTCAAATAGAAATAAATTCAAACTAGGAAAGATGATTTGCTTCATAGCAAATCAGTGCGTGTGTCTTCAAAGCATATTGGTGTGCCAATGTACAGCTATTTGGTAACACAGGAGTAGAAGTTGGAATGGCGTCTCTATCTATTATAGCTTTGAAGTTATTCAAGATTTAAAATTTCTAATGGTGCTATTTAGCATAATTTAAATTGCTACAATTTATTTTTAATTCATAAGGTGCGCAATGGTCAACAACCCCCTAGTGGAAGTTGGAATGACGTCTATATATTATAGTGTTGAAGATATTCAAGATTGAAAATTTTGAATAGAGCTAATTAGCATAATTTAAATTGCTACAACTTTTGTTTTAGATTCATTACAAGCACAATGGTAAACAACCCCCTCGTAGAAGTTGATATGACATCTCTATCTATAATAGTTTTGAAGGTATTCAAGTTTTAAAATTTTTAAATGCTGCTAATTAGCATAATTTATATGGCTACAACTTTTGCTTTAGATTCATTATATGCGCAATGGTCAATAACCCCCTAGTAGAAGTTAAAATGACATCTCTATCTATAATAGTGTTAAAGATATTCAAGTTTTAAAATTTCCAATGCTGCTAATTAGCATAATTTAAATTGGTACAACTTTTGTTTTAAATTCATTAGATGCGCACTGGTCAATAACCCCCTAGTAAAAGTTGGAATGACATCTCTATCTACTATACTTTTGAAGATATTCAAGATTTAAAATTTCAAATGCCCTTATTTTGCATAATTTTACACATCTTCATTCCTCTGTATAAAACGGTCAAACTACTTGTATGGAGGTACAATCATGCCAAGTTTGGAGTTTCTATGTATAATAGTGTCAGAGAAAAGTGTCGGACAAATGTGCTGGTAAAGAAGAAAGAAGAAAGAAAGAAACTAAAAAAGATGATTTGCTGCATAGCAAATCAGTGTGTGTGTCTTCAAAGCATATTGGTATGGCAATGTACAACTATTCCATAACACAGGAGTAGAAGTTGGAATGGCATCTCTATCTATTACAGCTTTGAAGTTATACAAGATTTAAAATTTCTAATGGTGCTATTTAGCATACTTCAAGTTGCTACAACTTTTGTTTTAGATTCATTACATGCACAATGGTCAGGAACCCCCTGGTAGAAGTTAAACTGACATGAACATGAACCAAATCGGATGAAAATTTACCAAGTTATGGCAAGATGAAACTTTTAAAGGGCTTAATGACCTTGACCTTTGCCCTTTCAAGGTCACGTGTTCTTATAAAAATGTGCAGTGTTGCAATACCTACAATTTGAGACTAACATGATTAGAATTGGATGGAAAATAGCCAAGTTGTGACTGGATGAAACTTTCAAAGGTTCAAATGACCTTGACCTTTGACCTTTAGAGGTCACACATGAATTCTCAAATATGCAGGGTTACAATAGCTACAATTTGAGCCCAACATGATCAAAATTAGATAAAAATTGACCAAGTTATGGCTAGAAGAAGGCCACCAAGGAAAGAGACCTTTAACCTTGAAATGACCTTTGACCTTGAGATGACCTCTACCTGAAGTGAACCTTGACCTTAAAAATAACATTTTGGCTTAAAATTGAACTTTGACCTTGACATGACCATTGACCTTGACATGACCTTGACATTTGAGATGACCTTTACCTTGCTATGATCGAACTCCTATACACTCGGGACCACATCTACTATAGTATATAAGATATTGATTTAAAACTTTAATTAGCCTTCATTTGCATAATTTTCAAAAGCATGACCTCTCATTATAAAAAGGCCAGACTTTATCCATAGAAGTATAATTGTGCAAAGTTTGGAGTTTCTACATGTAATACTTTTCAAAGGAAATGTCGGACAAATTTCCGGTAAAGAAAGAAAGAAAGAAAGAAAGAAAGAAAGAAAGAAAGAAAGAAAGAAAAGTGTGCCTTGACACACACACTTTAACTAGGAAAGATGATTTGCTGCATAGCAAATCAGTGTGTGTGTCTTCAAAGCATATTGGAATGGCAATGTACAACTTTTCCATAAAACAGGAGTAGAAGTTGGAATGGCATCTCTATCTATTATAGCTTTGAAGTTATTCAAGATTTAAAAATTCTAATGGTGCTATTTAGCAATTTAAATTGCTACAACTTTTATTTTCAATTCATTAGGTGATTAGGTGCCAATGGTCAACAACCCCCTAGTAGAAGTTGGAATGACATCTCTATTATACTGTTGAAGATATTCAAGATTGAAAAGTTCAAATGCCCCTAATTTGCATAATTTTAAACATCTTCATTTCTCTGTATAAAACAGTCAAACTCCTCGTATGGAGGTACAATCATGCCAAGTTTGGACTTTCTATGTATAATAGTGTCTGAGAAAAGTGTCGGACAAATTTGCTGGTATAGAAGAAAGAAAGAAAGAAAGAGAGAGAGAGAGAGAGAGAGAGAGAGAGAGAGAGAGAGAGAGAGAGAGAGAGAGAGAGAGAGAGAGAGAGAGAGAGAGAGAAAGAAAGAAAGAACAGTATGTCTGTGTGCCAGAATGCATGAGCAGGGATCTTGAGCATTTCCTGGACTGTGTAATTAAATTGTATATAAATAATGTAGCCCAAAATGTTTTTTCTAAGAGCCACTGAACTGACTGGTGTCCAGAAAGAAAACATTAACTTATAATTTAATTACCAAACAGACATAGCTATTCAATCAATGCAGCCAATGTTTATATGACAAAATTAACTCATTCAGTGATGAACCCAAAGGATATGCTCTTTGCTAATTCTTTCAAATTTGCATTGCTAATACAATGTGTGAAACAAATAAAAAAGGTCAGAATATCACAAATAATGAGCAGATATTATATTCTATTATGATTGTCAGAAATTTTAAATCAGAACCCCCTCATTTAAAAGATAAGAATACTCAGTATATCCCTTTGATACAAATTTTACTGACAGTAAATGAAGACTTCTGTCCTGAATGAGTCCAGGGATGCCGCATTTTCAAAGGGTCATTTTGATGTCACATCTTGTAAAATATATACCAGGATTATGGCTTGTTTGCAATTTAATTGAGATGTGACACCCCTGTAAAAAAATATCCCAAAAGTCTTACAATGTTGATAAAGGCTCTAGATTATGAGTGAAATCTATTGGGGGTAATAAAATACACATAAACTTAAGAGGAAAAGGTAGGGTTTATTTTGATGTGGTTACACTTGCCAGGACTTTGGAATAAGCTGGCCATTTGATACCAATCATTCACTGTCACTGGTCATGTGTGTTTGGTGGGGTGGTAGACACATAGCAGGGCCAGCTCCACAGTAAAATGGTCTCCCTTTAGCCGGATAATTTTGTAAAAAATTCAATTATTTGACGCTACAAAAGTGAAAATAAAACCCATATAAATGTCTACAGCAGCACCCATGTGAACCTGTTTACAAACACCACTAATTATAGCAGCTGGGTTGAGTGGCAGGGCAAAGAGGTCAGTGATAGGCTGTTTGGCTCACCGGCACTGTGGTCACAACAAATGAGACGGCCCCCAGAGCTCAAGTTAGGTTTAATGGACTGTATACTATATAACATATTGAAGATTTAAAACTTTAATTAGCCCTCATTTGCATAATTTTGAAAAGCATGACCTCTCATTATAAAAAGGCCATAGAAGTATAATTGTGCCAAGTTTGGAGTTTCTACATGTTATACTTTTCAAATGAATTGTCGGACAAATTTGCCTGTAAAGAAAGAAAGAAAGAAAGAAAGAAAGAAAGAAAGAAAGAAAGAAAGAAAGAAAGAAAGAAAGAAAGAAAGAAAGAAAGAATTCCTAGAAAAACAGAAAAGTGTGTGCTGACACACACACTTTAAAGAAAGAAAGAAAGAAAGAAATAAAGAAAGACAGAAGAGAGAAAGAAATAAAGAATTCCTAGAACAACAGAAAAGTGTGTGCTGACACACACACTTTAATAAAGAATTCCTAGAAAAACAGAAAAGTGTGTGCTGACACACACACTTTAATGAAGAACTCGAGGAAAAACAAAAAAGTGTGTATTGACACACACACTTTAATTTAACTCATTCCATACTATGGTGACAGGCCTTGGTCAGTGGTTCTGGCACTGACTTAAGACTATAGGCATGTTGGTACTTGAACAAAAGCTCTTTTCATGAAGTATTTAAATATGCAATTGTTGTCTTAAATCTAGGTAAATATATGGAAAAATCAGGGACTGGTATGGAATGAGTTAATAAGCATGTCTTTTGCTATAACAGCCTGAAATACTACAGGTACTCTGCTCTTTTTACATTTGTAAGTAGCACATTGAGCCTGTTCCCACTGATGAAGACCACAGGGTTCATTGAATCTCTGATTCCTCCTATTTTTTTTGCTTTCTGTAACATGCCAGAACCATGAATTCTGGGAATCATTTTTGCTGTTTCACACCAATTCTAATCGGTATTAAGTATTTAAACTGTTGACAGAAAATAATTAGTGCATATTGTCCCACTAAAGCAAAATTGGTCCAAGTCAAAATTGAGCACTTTTGATGTTGTATATACCAAAGGATAAGGAAGACCCTTCCTCTTGATGTTTACAGCAATCCATCTTAAAATCAGTAAAAATTAGCCCCTTAAGGGACAAAAAATTGAATGCAAAATAGCCTAAGTCATCTAAATTTTTTTAAAATGACCGAAGTCACAGAACACTTTTGTTTAATCTTTCTGAAAAACTGACCATTCATTTATTTCATGGGCACCAATTATATGAACGATCTTAAAATGGTGTATTTGATGACATGTTGGAATTGAGTCCAAAAGGTAGCTATAGTTAAATACTGATCAATATGAAGGTAGGCCTAAGTCAATTCCTTTTGGTCAATGTCATGCCTGTGTCATATTTACATACATTTTGGCCTAAGTCAACCAAATTTTGACAAAAAGTTGATCTTTTTATGGCTATATTAGGTGCAGTATAACAAAACTGTTATTGGTCATGACAAACATGCTAAAGCACTTCATTTCATGATAAAACCGAAAACTGCTGGTTAATAACATGGAAGTGGAACAGGTTTTTTTTCGGTTTGCTCAAAACCACCATAATGACTTGGGCCATTTTTGCTTTAGTGGGAGGACATGGATCTAAGTAAACATTTATTGTAAACACTCACACAGCATGCTTGTTGAGCTTGATTTTGCACATTTGTGAAAATCCAGGTGCTCGAGGCTACTCATCTGGGGGAGTGCAAGGCATTGCTACACAGGAGGGTCAAAACTGAGACACTGACACACCAATACCCAGCTCCCTGTTTTGGGTGCCCACCTGCCTTGAAAAAACACCTTTTCGTTATACTGTGATTAGTGCTCTTTGTCTTATTTACACCTCCTATTAAAGACCACCTGTCTGAAGAGACCATGATTTAGTCAGTCTGTGAAGTGGTCAAAACAGGTTTCACTGTCTAACAGTTAGGGTATCCCAAATCATGCTTACCCCTCGAAAATTTGAAATTTCTGCTTAAGCAATATAAAGCAGTTTACATGTCCTTTGTATGAAAACTTCTGAGAATTAACTCTTTCAGTGCCAAATTTTGGATGAAGTCAACAGATTTTCTTCGTGCGCATTGGACGCAATGCATGCCAAGAAAAACTGTTGACATGAGGTATTCTCTCAGGAACTGTAGGCATACTGGTACTTCAATGAAAGGTCTGTTTACGAGGAGTACCAATCTGGGATCCTAATGATAATTCAGAGTAGTTTGACTTAAGTAGATCGACTTACGATGTGGTTGATACTGAAAAAGTTAAAAATTTCTGCACACTACCACATGGCACAGTCCAATTTCAGCAAATCTCCCCATGTAGACTTTCACTTTTCTTTCTCGATTTTATCAAAATGCTAACCTGTGAGATTGGGAAAAATTTTACCAAAGATGTGAGAAAGTGGGATTAAATATGCCATAACTACTGAAATTTCAGTAATCTCACTGTCATTTTCTTATGTCTACCGACCTGCTGACATTTGAAATGACCCTACCAATTTACAGCATTGTGTTAGTATGCTGGGTGTTTCGTGACTCTGGTCAATCTATGTTTTATTTTATTTTTAATAAATTTACACATTTTTAAAACTGAAGCAGCAGACAGACCAAGCCTCTGAATGAACCTTTCAAATGTCAAAACCTCAGATCTTCTCAATCTTGCCATGGACTCCAGCCAGGCACTCTTCAGACCTATCAAATCAAATACTGTATGCTTGAGTGTACTTTCATTAATCTTGATACAACTGACAACAGACATACCTTGGACAGAAAAGCATCCACTAGTGCAATGGTGAAATCATCACAAGTCATCGTACCCTTTGGTCCAGCTGTGGTCATTAAGGCCTGAAATGGAAAATGAAACTTGACTGGTGCCTGCACAGTAACAAAGAAGTCACAATGACCCACAAAATCTGACCAGTCCAGTTCACCTTTACAAATGTGTCCTGTATCAAATTGAAGCAGGTTCCATCACACGTCTTGAGATACTCCATTGAGGAGAAATACAGATCATAAAATGAAAAGTTGCATGAAGTGACAACCCACAAACACTTGTGTAATATTAACGTTTCCTTTGATAAAGGCAGGAAATGGACCACGTTCTGCCTGTTTTCATAAGCACGATAATTATGACACTGTAATCACAGTACATGTACCAGGAATGTACAATTGTAATCACACTATATTGACCAAAACTGCAATCAAATTATATACATGGTGTTTTCAAACACCAAATACATGTTGTAAAATTTGAAGTCAGAACAATATAATTTCATGAAGAAATTAACCTTTAGTGGAGTTTATGATTATAAATATCAATTCTTGAATACTCACCCTGCTGAGGGCCAGGTATAGCTTATCAGGTCCTAATGCATAGCCAGCCTCCAGTATGCTAGTCAGAGAGAAAAAGTACATAATTATTGAGATTAACTTTGTAGTGGGACTGTCAGGCTTTTACCTGTATATCTTATTTTGGATCAATAAGGATTTTTTAACCGCCAGTAACTTTTGTGACATTTAAAGCCATGTAATTTTGCCATCACTTTTCACAAATTCAAGGAAAATCACATTGAATAACAAACCTCGATACATGCATCACTTTCCTCAACCACCTCTTTGAGTTGTTCCCAAATAAAGTACAGTGTAGTAGGTTTCACTTGGCTAGCATAAGATGGCTACTACTGTATTTTTTTGAAAGAATTATTCTCATTGTAAACATGTATCAGAATCAGATGATGCAGCAAATTGATAACAGTTTTGGATGAAAGTTTCATATTAGACCATCCTTACTTCATATACACTGACTTCTGTTTCAACAGGGGCAGCTGTATTGAGTGACACCACAAAATGAGCTCCCCTCCAGAGGTAAGTTGTATCCATTGTTCTTACAGTGTAAGAAATATGATCTGGACAAGCATTTTCAAGATATGGTCAAGTTGGCATTTACAATTGACTTTTTGGATTTTCATTTTGAATAAATAGCCATAGCATCAAAATGTTATATGTTTGTCATTATCAAGACACACGCTGAGGTTTCTCAATGAAGTAAGGTAAAAATTATATCTTGATCACATATTAATCAACAATTATAGTCTCTGAATTTGGTCAAAACATGGTTCTAGGGATCCGAGAACACTAATATTCACTGTGGCCTTCAGCCTTTGTGAATATAAATGTTTTCAGGTGCCCAGAACCATATATTGACCTCACTCAAAGAATACCGGTATGTTTGTATAGTGAATAACTAGGCCAGTGGTTTTTGCTTTGAGTGGTAGTTAACAGCAATACACACACACACACACACACACACACACACACACACACACACACACACACACACGTGGTTTTTGCTTTGAGTGGTAGTTAACAGCAATACACACACACACACACACACACACACACACACAAAACCACTGACTTGCAAGGAATATTGTTGCTGGAGTGAAGGCTCTTCAAGTGAAAAATATGAAATACATGTAATAATATACTCTTCATTTTAAATCTGGGTCCTTAATGTACCAGGGACCAATACAGCAATTTGTGTGAATGTGGAAGTTTACATACGAAGCTGGTTCTTGTGTTGTGCTGGAGACTGCATGGTGAAGTTCCTGATTGATGGCGTCACACAGAGCACGGTCTACTTTTCCTGTTCCATTAACGTCTATACTCTTGTATAAACTGCCTGCTTGCTTGATGAAATCTGTTCAACAAAGACAAAATGCACCCAAAAACATGAACTGGATTTACTATACACACAAATACAGTCTGTCTTTAAAGACCACTACTGAGGATGACAAAATTATGGTCCCTAAAGACAGGCGGTCTTTCATAGGAAACAAACTAACATGAGAAGTACTAAGCAAAGTACATGTATCGTGTCTAGAGGGGGTTTAGAAACAGATGGTATTTGATCTAAAGACATGAACCACTGTACACCTATAAGTTGAATGTAAACAATTTATGTACTCTTGTTGACCTACTAGCATAGTGATGAATGTTAATATAAAATACTGAACCTGCATATACTGATCTTTAGGTTGATTAATGTTTCTGTTTACACTGGCAAGGCAAATTGAATGTTGTTGCAGGTGAAGGTTTAACCCTTCCCCCCGAAACCGGCCAAAACTGGCTGGTGGTCAAAGCTGATGGTCAAATGTCATCTGCTTCAGTGTTTTCAACTAATTTCAACAGTAATGAAAGACAATTTTGACTGAGAAATATAGGTGAACCCTATCAAGATCACATGCCCCAGGTCAACAACTTTCCTTGGCATGAGCTGGGCACTAAGTGCCCAACTCATGCCAAGGAAAGTTGTTGACTCAAGTGTCAATTCAAGGGGGAAAGAGTTAATCTCACACATGACCCTGTGCTAAAATATCAGAATTCTGATTGGCCAGAACTTGCCTGTTACTACTGTTGACAGACACTGTAAAGACCAACAACAAGCTCACTCAATAAACATCAAATATAACACAGGTAATCTGTACCAACATTCTCAAGAAACCCGAATTGCCAATCCTGATGCAACACTGGGAAAATACAGACAAGCGAGAGATCCATGGACTGTAGTATGTTCTGCTGACAAGTAATGCAAAGACCAAAACAAAAATTTCATTTCCTGAAATGCAATCCTTTTGTGACCTTGAGAAAGTATTTCAAGGTTATCCACATTGTGCAATATCAAATTTCCACGATACGTACTTGTTGCATATTTAGTATCATTAGTCTTATCCTCCCTCAACATATTGAATTTAATGTCCTTTAATGATGTGTTTCAAGACCTTGACAAATATGGCAAGGTTTTATGCATATTTGGTATAAATTTTTAAGTTCCATCTCAATTTATCATTGTTTTTGATACCTATGACATTACTTCCAATTAATACCACAAATGGCACCATCATGACTTTACACATCCTATACTGTTGTTTTGTGTGTGTAATGTTACTGTAGTGGTATATGGATATATGTTCACAAATTAAGATGAAATGGCCATCACAAAAAAAATCATTTCCTGAAATGCATTCCATCCATGACCTTGAGAAAGTAGGTCAATGTCATCCACTTAATGCAATATCAAACTTCCACATCATACAAACTTGTGGTACACTTGGCATCATCAGTCTTACTGTTTCTCAAATACAGTGAAACCTCTTTTGAGAGACCACTGTAATGAAATACCACCTGCTTTTTCAGACCATGTTTACTATGTCCCTTTTGCTATCTTTCCCATTTTATTACACCTCTATTGAGAGACCACCTGCCTTATGTGACCGCTTTTTGGCTTGCCCTAGGGGTGGTCTCTTAAAACAGGTTTCACTGTATTGAATTTACATGTAACTCTTTCAGGGACAATTGCGGATACAAATGTAATGTCAAACTACTGTTCACAAATTGCTCTGTACAAAAACGGATGCCAGATTCATGTTCTTTGTAGCAATACCCTTCATTCAAGTACCAGCATGCCTGAATTTATAAAGAATATAACAGCGCAGGTTAACAGCTTGGATCAACGCACTTTGGGCACAATGGGCCTAAAAGGTGCTGAGGACAGCTGGTGACTCTCAGTCACATGTTGACTGCAGGCCTTGTTCTTCTCCCAAGGAGAAGGTAATTTTGTTTCCTGATAGGGTTGTGGAGGTGTCTTAACATATCTATCAAATCATTTCCATGATCATTGTTCCTTTTAACAGGATCAGGAAGTCCTATAGGAATACAGACCACACAAGATGAGCTTCTTTCTCAATATTAGTTTCCAGCATGTTGCACTTGGGAGGTCATACCTTGCAGCACAAAACAGGTGAAGACCCCAGATCGGAAGATGTCAAATGTCACCACCTCGTGTTTACGACAGCTGATCTTCTTTAATAGCCTGTCTCTGACTCGATCTGGGAAGCCACTGCAATGGAAAATATTGACTTTCACATTAATTTCAACACTGTGAAAATAGTCCTATTCTATGGTGTATATTTTCATGGGTATTTTTACATATGAAGGAAACTTCAAATTACGATTTATTTTTGCAAATTAACTCTTTAAGTGCCAAATTTTGGACTGAGTCAACAGCTTTTCTTGATATGCATTGGGCCCAAAGAACACAATGCATGCCGAGAAAAAATGTTGACCTGGGATATTTTCTCTGGAACTAGAGTTATGCTGGTACTTCAATGAAAGGTCTTTTTATGAGGAATATGAATCGGGGATCTTTGTGATAATTCAGACTAGTTTCATTTAAGCAGATCAACTTAAGACATGATTGACACTGAAAGAGTTAAAATATTCATTAGCATCCTTTCAAATACTGATATTGTACATCCCTCAGTGATCCATATATCAAATTTTTTACTGATATTTCTGTGAGCCTTTTGTTTCAGTAATTCTTCAATTATAATTTTGGCAACTTCAAATGGATTTGGCTGTACATAACTACTTGTGACTAATTGCAAATAACCTTCCTTCTTCAACTGTTAGGTAACAGATTCAACCACCAGGACTACTTCTCCATGGTTGTCAATAAGGTATATACACATAGGCATTACAGAAATAACCCTCTATTTTCAACTCCATGTAGATTTTTGAATCTTCATTTCATGATGTGAGGCTCAAGTGTCCTGCCCCAAGTGTCCTGTTGCTTTTTAAGAAAATGAGCAAAATTACCCAGATGTTTCCTTGTGAGTTATATAGGGGCCAATTCTCACCAACTTCTTATGAAGCATTTGAAAAAATGTTCTTTCTACATGAACATGATGCTCCATTTTGGGTAAAATGTAGAATTTTGACTCTGTATTTATGAAAAATATAACATTTTGAACACAGGGTCCTACCCTCTCATCAAGCTTACCATCTTTTTTTCAGATCAAGTATCCCCCCCCCCCATGCACTCATCTGACATTTTCTCTATTAAATCATTACCAATATGTGTATACTCATCCACACATTCTCTCCAAAACATGTACATGTATAACCTTCAGACAATAAAAACACCATACTTGTAAAACATTGTATTTCTTCTTGTGTTGTTTATAAGGACAAAAGATTTCTTGCCTGTGGGGTTGTAGGTATATTATTGTTGACAGATATACAGAGCCTCCAAGCTAGCCTATGTTAAAAGTGGGACATCTCCTTGTAGTTACTGAAAAGCAGCAGGTCAAGTGCTAAAGGCACAAAACATAGCTAGAGGGATCTGGGGGCAGGCTCCCCCCAGGAAAAAGCTGAAATTTGCACCTTCATTTCTTGCATTTTGAACCATTTTAGACACCATCCTAGATATATTCTACATGTATATTGTACAACAACACCACAAACAGTACAACTTTACAGCCACTGATGAAATTACCCTTTTTTAATTTTACAAACAGTGAGACAGTGGGAGACCTTGTAAAAAAAGTCCAAACATTCAAGCTTGCAAGCACAGAGCATTCTTCATAATTCCTTAAAATGACACTAGATGGCACAGCAATCAGTAACTCTTGACAAACACCACATGCATTCATGCTATGTTAAATAAATACTTTTCTAGGCATTTGGTAGCTTGGGCAGAAGGGTATGAAGAAGGTTGAATGACATATTTCATTTTAATGAAAGACAGGTACCAGATTATGTTTGATAATCCTGTGAATAAAAACAGGTCTGTCATAAGCATCTCAAAATCCAACACTTCACAAGATAAAGTGATTTCAAAATCAAACATTTTTAATATAAACACTGTTAAAATTTGAATTAAGTAAAACCAATACATCTTTTGTGTGTCTAATCTCATGCAATATGTCAATTGTCAGAATGTTATCATGAATTGCTCTCACATACTACAGATGTGTACTAAAAAAATACAATGAAAGAATGGGAACTAACTAAAACTGAAAAAAAATAATAAATATATTATAAACAAAGAGGATAGATAAGTCTGCATTCACAAATTGATAATGTGGCATTTGGAGCCTATGTTGCAAAAATATGGAACAAGTAAATTCAGATTCAGTGTGGAGAAGTGACTTTCTTGGGGGGACAAGCATTTCTCTCTCCAGCTTGTCCTGGGACAAGTGGCCAAAATCCTTAATGTCAAGCCATCCTTCAAAGAAGGCAAGGTCTTTCAATTCAACTATGATGATGCAATACCATATATTAGTAATTACTTGCCTTGAGAGTATTATACTTGCAAGGCATGATAATGTATGGGATTCTCTATTTCTGTATGGGACCTCCCAAAATATATGCAAGAGGTACCCAGGAAAATTAAAGATAACACCAGAGGTAAAACCCTGCTAATGTTGTTCATACAAGACAGTAATCATGGTGGACCACAAGACAGCAAAGTTGTTGCAGCCAACTTTATTTGGAACTTTTCACATGAATTTACCAAGCCCAGTGCACAAAAATACCAAGAACAATTATGAAAGGTTCATTAAGCTGGATGTGAGTTTGCACAGCGATATTAGCAAAGTGCCTAATACCTAGCTGTTTTTCAGTGTCTGGTGCTCCACAATGCTGACTTGATCGTAATGACTGTCATATCCCGCAAGCTGAATATATTCTATTTTGTGATTTAGTTTTGATCAGAAAAATTACATTCTTCTATGTTTTTTGTGGTTTCCATATTGAAGCAAATAAAATATAGAAATTTACATCCACATGTCTCTATTTATTCTTTCCAGTATTTAGGATATAGGGGATCCCAGTGGCACTATGTTTTGTAGCCTAATTCCAGAAAATACGTGATTTTGGTCGTGGGGGGGGGGGGGATAATTGAAGTTTTGGAATGGATTTATTTGTACAGCATCCCTTACCTAAACATGGCAAACTTTTAGGGTGGGGTTGTAACCAAGGAAACAAGCCTATGCTGAAGATAACAGAGACGCTAACATTGGGCAATCCATTTTAGGGACAACGGACAGAAAACGAATAACAAAGAATATAGCAGCAAATTGTGAATTCTCATGTGGCCTAAATGTCAAAAATCATCAAATTTTCAGCTTGGCCACTTATGTTGGGAATAAATATTCTTTATTTCAACCAAATGGTGGTAAGACTGCTGTTTTTTCCACCAGTGTGTCTCTGTCTTGGTGGTTCATTATCACCATTGTCGAGCAACAGGGTAGGATATTCTGGCAACAAATAAAGATGCATGTCCCATATTGACCACAAACTCCCTCACCTTCCTGACTTCATGATCTCCTACCTTACCATGATTAACCCTTTCCCCCTTAAACAGGCCAAAACCGGTTGGTGGTCAAATGTCGTCTGCTTCAGCATTTTCAACTGATTTCAACAGCAATGAAAAACAATTTGACTGAGAATTGAAGATGAGACCTGTCAAGACAACACGACCCAGGTCAACAGCTTTTCTCGGCATGGGTTGGGCACTTAGTGCCCAACCCATGCCGAGGAAAGCTGTTGACTCAGTCTTAATTCAAGGGGAAAGGGTTAAAGCACCAACCTGCACAATTTGTTCAGTAGTTCTTCATAGATGGCACCATTAAGACCTCTTGGGTGGCGCCCACTGCGAATATTCACTGAAATCAAAGGTCTAAGTATCATACCAGGCTTACAGGGTACATAAACAGCATCTTATTGGTTTGTGCATGTCAACAAAGAGGTTTGGTGTCAACATGAATAAAGTGCCAATCCTATACATCAGCTGTGATCACTGGGTGCACCTGTATTTTGTAAATATTCATGTTGCCTATAATATTATTATCTGCCTGTGTACTTTTTTAATTCTGTTTTTTTTTTAATCTATTAATCTTTTTCTTCCTTTTTTTCCTGTAGATATTGTTGATATGCTAGTTTTGTGTTTGTATGTGTTTTGACTATGTCGTGTAATGTATATCCATTCATGTCAATACAGTTATCTTATCTGTATATGATTAACCATTTTCACTCCAAAAAGAGTCGAAGCCATCTCAGATATAAATGCAACATTTCAAAACTAGGTAGACTATTGCATGCATGATACACCTAGCTCGAAGACTGGTGCATCTGTCTGCCTGACATAACAAACAACTTTAATGTAGAACAGTCAGCATTTCTGAACTATGTGTAGTTGCCAAAAGACAATTTCTGTATCAAACGATAAATAAAACTCATCTACATTAACTTTGATGTGTAATATATAAACTATTTTAAAATGACAGGTAAGGATAATATATTGAAGTGTGATCATTAAACAGTACAACAATATGATAAGATGCTATGCTATATATCAAAGCAATATATGTAAAACATAAACTTTCATATCCCTCCCATCAAGAAGCGAAAGATATATTCTGATGGGCCTTGCCACATATCACAATAATCAATCATCTTCTGCAGCAAGAACTGTTCCATGCAGATGTCATTTTCATGCAGACATGCACAGTGATAAACACTCCATGCTTTAAATGATAAATAAACAAGATGAGAAATACATGGATCAAAATTCTAACAGCACTTTTATGAAACAACAGCAGTCACCCTACTCTCCAAATGTGGCCACAAGGTGTTTGATATAGATACTTTATTCCATTAACTTTCACTTAAGAAAATAATATTTAGCAGAAACACTCAATGCATATATAAACATGAAGCTCTACTCAGCAACATTGCTGTTAATGCCTTGCTACCCGTAGCTCAAGCAGCTAATGTTCAGAATTGCAAACACAGGACAGTCAAAAATACAATAACCTTCTAAAATGGTCAGTAACGCTTTACTCAATACCTTGTCTTATCAACTCCAACTCAGAATATTTATATTTTGTGTGAGTAAATAATTTTTTGGCACAAAAAAACATGACAGTAATTTTTTTCTTTAAAAAAAACATGACAAAGTAATATTTGTCATCATTCAGAACAATTATGCCTTTCCAGGATAAGTGTCCCTATTTTAACCCAAAATCAACAAATCCTTGCCACAAGCAACAGCCAGCAAGTTAGAGGTCAATAGGTACAGTCAACCTCAAACAACAACAAAGATACATGCCCTATTACTTCTTCAAAGAGGGCACAAAAAATAGCTACATGCCCTACTACTTCTTCAAAGAGGGCACAAAAATTAGCTACATGCCCTTTTACTTCTTCAAAGAGGGCACAAAAATTAGCTACATGCCCTATTACTTCTTCCAAGAGTGCACCAAAATTTACGTTATAGAACCAACTTCATTCAGCTGAACTGAAACATTTCTTTACTTCAAGAAAAACATACTGCAATATTTTGATAGCCAGGAATAAAAGCATAAAACACTGACTGAAATAAGAAATATATGAATGCAACAATTCTTTTAACTCTGTCAGTGCTGAGTGAAGACTAGGTCAACAATTAAACTTTCCTTTACATAATTCCAGTGCTCTCTGGCCAAGTGCAATGTGGATATAGCTATCCATGTGAATCATTCATAATGTGTGTCAATGTAGATATGCTGGTACTTAAATGAAAGGTCTTTTTAATGAATAACTGAGATGAGCATAACATTTGCTGTGAATAGCACTGCAGTGTTAAGAGACAGGAGTGCTGGGATTTGCCAAAAATTTATGTAGAAAAAAAAGGAATGCTTCAGAGATAGAGTGAATTTATATTGAGACATATAAAAAATATATTTTTCAAATACATACCTGATTTTACTATAAAAAAATAGAAAAGTCCCAAAAATTTACAGAAAATCATCACACTTACAATATTTAGTAAGACCTGTCACTCATAAATATCACTACACTGTTTTTACTCTAACTGTAAATATTGTCTTATAGCTATTAAACTTCATATTTTTAATTGCTAGCACCATACCCATGTAAACTACAAATTAAGGCGTCCATTATTTAAAAATAAACATTTGCAATTCAAACATTTAACCCCAACTGAACATCATAAACCAAGAATCAGTGGGCATTAAAAAATTTCCGGAAAATATTTTTAGAATGTTTATAGGAACATAACCATGATAACAGGACATATGCAATATCTTCACATAGAACTAAAGTACATTAGAACCTGTCTTAAGGGACCACCCATCGGGACCTGGCCAGCATGAAGGGGGGGGGGGGGTTAAGGCAGGGCTTGAGGTCTACATAACTAATTTAATGGCATACATAAAAAAGCGAGAGTAATCCTGTGGCAAATTTCCTGCAATATTCACTTGATTATAATAATAACAGTTTACTGAAACCTCCATAGTTGGACAAAATAAAACACAGGCACACCTAGATATTCACAGTTATATATAAAAGACAAAGTACAAATATATATCAGTGACAGTTCAGTTTAAAACAAGTTTTTAAAGTTGCTATATATAAGCTTACATAAAATTTTACATGAAACTACACACACAAACACCGGGTTAATAATTCAGACAGCACATGCTCCTCTGACCATGGCTTTAAAAAATTCAGACAGCACATGCTCCTCTGACCATGGCTTTAAAAAATTCAGACAGCACATGCTCCTCTGACCATGGCTTTAAAAAATTCAGACAGCACATGCTCCTCTGACCATGGCTTTAAAAAATTCAGACAGCACATGCTCCTCTGACCATGGCTTTAAAACATTCAGACAGCACATGCTCCTCTGACCATGGCTTTAAAACATTCAGACAGCACATGCTCCTCTGACCATGGCTTTAAAAAATTCAGACAGCACATGCTCCTCTGACCATGGCTTTAAAAAATTCTTGTACACCGTCAAGTATCTTAAAGAGTTGACCATTGTTGCCTTTGTTCTCTTCTGCTCTGTCATCACTACATTACTAAGAAGCTCAGTGTTCTTATAAAGGTACAATGGTATTAAAACATATGGCTCTCCACTTTCTGGTGGTCAAATGTCATCTGCTTCAGTGTTTTTAACTAATTTCAACAGTAATGAAAAAACAATTTTCAAGGAGAATTGTAGATAAGCCCTATTAAGATCACATTCCCCAGGTCAACAACTTTCCTTGGCATGAGTTGGGCACTCAGTGCCCAACTCATCCAAAGGAAAGTTGTTGACTCAAGTGTCAATTAAAGGGGGAAAAAGTTAAAAAAAAGGGGGGGGGAGAGGAATGACGAGGTTGTGGCATAACTTATTATATAGTAATATAGCCAACTATCATACTATAAATATGTTCTCACTGTATTGAGTGCAATGTAGTCAAATATCATGCTGTAAATGCGTGCAACTCAATTTCAACAGATTTAAATTTAAGCATCATTCCACCATGTTTAAAGTATCTTGCCACCTTGCCATGCTCATACACTGCTGGGATCAAATAAATGCAGAACGGACATGAGTCAGCAATTGAATAAACTGTTACATACATTAAGCAAGCATTATAAATAGTTGACTTGAAACAGTACTGCCTCTAACAAAAGAAAAATAGCTTCTGTTTTCCATGCTGTAATTTAACAACCATAACAACTTGAACATAGAATGGTAGCTATACAGTACTGCTACCTGGTGGCAAAATTGGTCATTACCAGCATGCAAGTCCAGCTCAGTCACCCAAACTGATCAATGAGGTGTGCGTTATGTAATGCTTTGACAACTGGGAAACACAAAGATAAGTATAATAAAGTATGGGCCTGAAATATAAATGTAATAGAAACATGCATAAAATCAACAATTAATACATACCCTTGAAAGCCTTTCCTGCAAATCAACAATAAAAAAGCAACAAAAGTTCAAAGTGAGCAAATTATTTCACAGCAAACAATATTAATGTGATTTGGGTGTTAGAGTGCTCTGTTAAAACTATGCAAATAAAACTTGTGATTTATGACTAAATGCCTTTTAGATTTACGTATGTTCCCATCACAAGTGGAGGTTTCTACATGAATGGAGTAAAATTGTATGGAAAATGCACACCCATGTTATGAGGGAAAATGATGTTGGCAAAACATGCCTACAGTAATTGCAGAAATCTACATTAATCTCTACACTATGCTGCATGTTTATCCTGATTACACACAGGTACCCATAAATTGCAATACAGTGGTCCCTCTCTTGAGAGACCACTCCAATGACAGACCACCTGTCTTGAAAGACCTCCTTTACATAGTACTTTTCATATTATTTACGCCTCTTATGAAAGACCACCTGTCTTGACGGACCACAATTTGTTTATCTCTAAGGGTGGTCTTTCAAGACAGGTTTTACTGTACTAAAAACCATGTTCATTGCTTGTACCACTGACTGACACACGATGGTTCCTTATTTTCCTTTTCACAAATGCATTTGAGAGCTCCCAAAAGTCAACAATTTTTTATTCAGGCTCAAGATCATAATACAGTTTTTCCTGACCACTCATTACATTTTCCAGAACGGGTAAATTCTACAATTACCATATTCATCCTAATGAGTGCCCATTCCTTAATAAGCACACCCCACATTTTATTCAAAGAAGGACTCCCAAAATATCCCATAGTTTTTAAACGAGTGGTAGAATTTATTGTTACACTTAGAATCTACATTTTTTCAGCTTTTGTGGATTTTTTTTATAGCACATTGTGCGCTTATTGAGATGAATATGGTATAAGAATTTGATGAAGAGTACACGCTTTTTTTTAATTCAAAAACATCAAAGGGGTCTGTTTGTCCTCCAAAACACAAATAAACCACGATACAGCAAAACAAATATTGAGATAAAATTTTACATCCCCCCCCCCATTAAAGAATGTGATAAAATGCAGGTCTTCCAAGTCAATGCAACCCTTCTTAACTTTGCATGAATACAGGATATAAATGTGACAATACTCATACAAGTGTTATGTAAATGTACATTAAACCCTTGCATCCTTAGATTAAATATTGAGTCACCAGTTTTCCTTGACAAGGGCCAAGTACTCCACAACCGAATCTATGCCAAGAACAAAATGATACCCTGGTGGGGCTTATGTGCAGTTCACATTCAGTTTTTTTTTAGAAGAAAATGACGTCAAAACACTGAAAATGACTTGATGTGCAGTTAGTTTGAGGGTGTAAGGGGTTAATGTATGGCAAAGATATCCTAGTGAAGTTTAATAACCCCACTGCAACACACATTACAAAATGATTAGTTAGTTTTCTATACAATACCACATAACAATAATATTTATTCTGATACCAGGAAAGTAAGTAGGATCATTTTAATGATTTTTGTAGACACAGGATCTGCCTGTAACTTACCTTTGTTGTGGTTGAGTATGTCATATGCAATGCGTACGTTGTTCTCATAGGCAGGACGACTGTGATGTGTCAGTAGCAGCTGTTGATGAGCTCTGTTCACTAAATTTGTCTTTTCTCCTACCGTCTCAAAACTAAAAACAAATTTTGTGCAGCATGTAAGTCTGAACTTTGCATGTGAGAAAAAAGGTAGTGTCTGTAATACAATGAGCATAAAGCAGCAGATATAAAAGTCTACTTGCTCTTGAAATCACATTTCCTCAAAATTGACTTTTTATCATTTTTGCTTAATGGTGCTGGTGATCTCCCAAAATACCAAGTAGCTTTGTTCTGACCTTCTATTTCTTTATTTCTTTATTTTTTTTTTTTTTTGTGATGAGAAAACCATACACCAATTTGCTCATTGCTGTGAGCATCTTTTACAGGTCAGGCCATCAAGCCATCTGTCAATGATGATGACACGACGACGACGGCGACAACTTTATTAAGACCTCCATGAGGGGAACAAATTATACACAGAATAAAATAAAATAAGATTGGTACAGTGATCACATATATCAAATCAATCGATTAAAATGAGATTGTTTGGCGCCAATATGGTATAACTGTCTGCCCTGTTTCCAACATGCGTAAAAGCCCTCAAGACAAAGTCCGCCCATATTAGAGGGCCTTAGTCAGGAGGGCAGTTCATAAATGTTCCTCCAACCAGGGTTCAATAAAATTATCATTACCTAAAGCTGAGACTATGGACAATGAGTACTCCTGGCCTCGGTGTAAATCCACCAGACCAGGGAGCTGGGAAATGTTCAACAATGCATGTAGTTCCATTGTTCAAGCAATACCTGGTCTTATTATGTTTCTGTTTAGTTAGCAATATGTGTCACAATTATATTCATGATTAAAAGAGCAAATAACCCAACACATGTTAAATCAACAAGGTGAAAAGTACATTTTGTGTCGAGCTTGTGCAAGTTGAGACAAAAATGTTGAATTTTCATTGTATTCCAATATTTCTGCTATTCTGACAAGATGACAAAGAGCATACCTTTTGCATGACTGTCACGTATACCAAAAACACAGTGAGGGTGCAACAGCCTATTTCTCTTTCAAATTGTTTCTGTCACCTTTGACTATATAATTTGAGAATTGTTATTTTCTAATGCATGAATTTTAATATGTTGTGACAGCCTTACTCAAAAGCCATTTGATCAATTCATATAAAGTCAGCAGGAGTTAAAAAATTTAAGTAAGGACATACCTTTTTTGTTTGGTGATAAGCTATTTGATCAATTCTTACAAGATCAACAGGAACGATAAAACTTTAACTTAGGAAATCATTTTCTTTTCTGTTTGATATTTCATTTCTTTCTATGACTATCATAGCATCAAAAATGAAGAAATTGGAAGGGTCTGCTAAAACACATTTAACACAAATAACATGAAATATACATTATGACAGATAGCCTTTGAATAGTTTTATACCCTTACAAAAATCAGCTAAAGTGGAACCTCATTAATACAGACTTCATTAATCTGAACACTTCTCCTGGAACAGAATTGTTCATATTAAGTAATAGTGATTCAGTAATCCAGATGCTTCATTAATCTGACCAGTTCACTGGGGTACAAAGGTGTTCAGATTAACAAGGTTCCACTGTTTTAAAGAGAATCCAGGATGGTGTAATTTTTAAATTACTCATTCACTGTGGCCACAAGGCATTTTACACTAAATACAGTTCAGCCTTTTTGGCTTCAACATAATCAACAAGATCATATATATATTCTGTATACATGTACATGAACTTACTAATCTGCCAGGAAAGCAATGGGGTCATCAGGCCTGTTCTCAATGATCTTAGTCAGCACTTCCTTGATCTGTGAACTCACATTATGACGATCTGATATAAAAAAATGTATGTGCACAATATAATACTGATATATATATATATACACATACATACATACATATACACATACATACATACATATATATATATATATATATATACATATATATATACACATACATACATATATATATATATATATATATATATATATATATATATATATATATATATATATATATATATGTATATATATATATATATATTTAGGACACACTGATAATCAGTAAAGATGAAATATACTGTAGTTCTAGAAATTTTCACGCTCAATTTAATTTCATGCTTTTCGCACTACCACTCAAAGCACCAAATTAAAATGCAAGAAAATAAGTTGCATTGTATTTCACTGCATTGATGGCATTGGATTGCGTGAAATTAAATGTGCGAAAATTCTGTAATTTAAGAAAAATTAAGTTTGCGTGAAATTAAACACGCATGAAAATTCCTAGAGCTACAGTAATCAATAAATATGAAATATATATAAATCATGGAGCAACTTTATGCTTAAAAATACAACTGGTGAGAAAACATAAAGAGCACAATCATAAAATGCCGACCATTAGGCCTTCCACAGGTCTGCATCAACATATGCATACTGAAAATGGCCCATGCTTGCAATGGTAACAAGATTCCTGCCGAGCTGCATAATGGTGAACATTTAGATAACTGCTAGATAAGATAACTGTTAAGGCAAAAAGGCAATCATTTGCCTATAGACTGCTCGTAGTGTTCACCACAGACCAATAAAGACATCTTTTGATGTTTTATGATCGTATAAATTGGGATGATCCACACAATGTGTATCAAGTCTATTTTCAAAAGTGTTAACTGATGGGGCTCTCACTATTTCTCGGGGAAGCAAATTCCAGTCATTCACTATTCTTTGAGAGAAAAACTGTTTTCTCAGTCTATTATTTGTATGTGTTTTAACAATCTTAAATTGATGTCCACGAGTCATATTTGAACAAGCTTATGGAAGCACCTTATCTAAATCCAAGCATCTTATTTAAAATAACATTAAAATCCAATAGGTTGGGTATGCATTGCTTAACTGATCTAAAGGGTCAATAAGGTCCACTGACTACTACTGAAAATACGAATGCTCCAGGGTGCACTAATGAATAAAAAAGCCTATACATTTCTTTGTTAATCTACCCCCATTCAGGGGGTGATTATAAATTTTCTGGCATATTTGTTTTAAATACATGAATGCTTTATAAAATATGGGCTTGAAGAATCCTAATTTAATAAAAATACAATAAAAGTTTTTGGCAGAACATTTTGAGTGCCCCCTAAATATTATGTCTAATAACAGAAAAGAAACGTCAACGATGTCACCAACTGGGACTCATAATACATTGTGTATGAATATGTAATGCATGCTTCAAGCACCAGTCCACAAACATTGTGTATATGAAGGCCAAGTCACTCTGGTTATTAACAAAATGTACAATGTGGGACTTCCAATTAAATTATTTCCACAGTAAGTCATTGAGTACAGGCCCCATGCTTACTTTTAATTGGCACTTGACTCCCTAAGACTTCGCCTATGAATTCTTTAGTGCTACCTTTGATTTTATGCACTTTTTACAAGAACCTCCCAGTCACGCATCTTTGGGGGTCAACACCTATGAGCTTGTATAGCAGGGGGTAACATTGCTAAAATATGTCAAGCAAATCTCACTTTTAAAAGAGCATGTCAAACGCATGCTAGGACTACCAGTCAAGCCGTCAAAATAGATGGGTTTATCATGACTTCTCTTGGGCATGATAAAATCTAATGTTGCACTGCACAGCAACTTTAGTCTTCTTAAAACTTTTTATAAGAGCATATCAATAAAGCATACTACATAAATGAAAACATGTACTACACAGCCCTGTACTAAAAACTCGATTTACTGATATGAATTTTCTGTGTTCACACAGTGGAACAGTTCATTATTATTATTATTATTATTATTATTATTATTATTATTATTATTATTATTATTATTATTATTATTATTATTATTATTATTATTATTATATTAAAAGGTCCATGGATGGGGAATAAAAGCAAATATATTGAGATATATATATATATATAAAACTAAAATATACATGTAGAAGCATTCCAACATATTCAAATAATAATAATAAGACATGATGAGGTAAAATGTATATCTATATACTATTCAAAATTTTAGGTCCATGATATTTTATTGAAAATGTTGCTATGTTAGAATGCACAGGAAAACAATGAAGGATGAAATGCTGCGTTTGATCACAGACAATCTGAACATAACCAAAAAAGCTTTTGACACAAGTAAGTCTTGTTCATAGTCATCTTTTGATACACTGATACAATTTACATGAGATTTGTGACTGCAAAATTTTCATGAAAAATAATTAATATCAATATATTTCTGTCAGAAAGTAAGTTTTAATTCTACCCGATCAAACTATATACAACAGATTATGGAAATTTCACCTTTGGGTGGGTTTTTTGTTCATTTGTTTTTATACATTAGAAGAATATCTCATGGCTGCCTTTTGTATACATTGAAGATAACTTAGGCCTATATTAGTTATGGGGCAAGTTGCTGTGGGGATAACTTATCAATGGGACAAATAATATTGTTATTGGGATGACCTGGTATTGAGACGAGTTGGTGCTGGGACAACCTGGTTATGGGACAAGTTGGTATTGGGAAGACAATCGAGAGTAAATCGAGCAGATTTATAATGCAAGTAACTTCCATACGATATTTTGTCGTGAATAGGGAGTTTAAAATGTGTACATATTGGAAGATGGTCGCTAACATAATCCGCTTCCACAGGGATGATACTTCAAGAAACTACATTATTAGCATCACAAGATGTACACAGGGAATAATGATCATTTTCTAGATAGTATTACATAGAATCAACCTTTAGTGGGCGGCACATTATGCCACATATCAAGAGAAGTTAAATCATTAGAGACTGGCTATTTTTGTTGAAACCAGCTTTGTTGCAACATTTTCTGTGAAGTTTTGAGGCCCAGGGTGGTCTGGCATTAAAGTCCCCCAAGATCTTAAAAGGAGCAATGACTGCTTATCTATCTTGAACTTGAACTTTATTGCTTCTGACATTTTACAAAATGTATGAGCACCAAAAATAAAAGCCATTATGGATAGATCAATTAATACTTGCATAACAATTGCTACCCAACAAACAGCAGCTGATCATTGCTGTACAGTCCTGTATAAATAGCAACAGCCAATAAGATTTATCTCATCTGCCTCAGTGCCTGTCTATTTCATTTGTGGAATACCATTACCAGCCTGAGCTTCAGGTCTGAACTGCAGACAGGCCATCCTCAGGCTGAGAGTGGCTTACAAGATACAAGACTTTATGTGACTTCGGCTAGTACACACTGTCAACATTAACCCTAGGCTATTGTACCAACACATAAAGTCAAAAATACAAATTTTGTTGTAAAAAAGTATACATACAGTTTGCAAACAGGGGGGGATAAATAAAATACACATATACTAAGGTGCCCAATTGTTGGACATCTAAGCACAAGGTTGAGTTCATTGTCAGACTGAAAATTCAATAACATTTACTGATGTTGTTTGGCAGTGCCGCTGAAAAGACCAAACACTGTGGATTGTTGGTGCATGTTCCTTGTCAAATCACACTCTTTAGAGTGCAAACGCGCACACATTTTACAAGAGATAATCGAGAAAATCCTGCCATGAGCAGAAAGTTAGGTGTGCCCAAATGTCGGACATGGGAAGGTACTTGGCTCCATGTTATTTTTATTCACCTTCTGGCTGGAAATTAAACTCCAGTCCTTGAGGGTAGAACCTCTATATTTTAATACATAAATTCGATTTACAACTTTATTTTGCACACTGCGTCGCACGCATGTTGAATAACACTTGCCGACTATAATGAAGATTTTCTATGTAAAAGCTGACACTGCATCTGAAAATATCCAAATTTCAAAAATGGTCAACTTGTCTTCGATACCACACCAGTCTCTCGGTGCTCATTAAATTAATAAAAGTTTTTACATGTCTTGTCAATGAATGGCAAAACTATGGACGATTTCCAACAACTGAGTTAATTCTTTTTGGGTCAAAGTGCAAGGAAATCCATTAGGGATTTCCAATTAACACACAGAGGCATCACCATCCATGCTTCCCCAGAAGTCTCCTATTCAGGTGTACATTTAAACCAATGTTTGAGTTGTAGTAAAACTGCCAGTAATATCATAAACAAAGCAAACTCTCGCTTAAAATTTTTGTACCGACAGGCCAGAAGTTTGAATAAGCATGTAAAGAAAATATTATGTTCTGCTCTGATCAGCTGTCATTTTGACTATTCTATCTCCTCTTGGTACCATGGCCTGCCACAACAGTACAAAAAAAAAGCTTCAAATTACACAAAATAAAGTCTTGCACTTCATAAAGGGATGGGGGCCAATGGTACATGTGGGACCATCTGAACTGGCATCAGAAGGACTACTTAACATTGAAAGCAGGGCAAAACAGCTGTGTCTTACTCATATGCACTAGGTATATAATGACAATTGTCCTTCTTATCTCAACCAGTTTTTTACTAGAACCTCACAGACTCATACTCATAATACACGCAAAAAACAAAGAAATTTCTTTCTCCCACCGGTAAACTTGGTCCAATTAGCTTCTTTTTATAATGTAAATGCTAAACAGTGGAACTCTCTCCCTTTGGACATTAAGACAACCCTTTATCTGGCCACATTCAAACAAAAGGTGAAAAAATACTTACCGCAAAAAAGCATCACAGACGAGTTATCTTTATTTACCCATTAAATTGTCAATTTAAAACTAAATGAAGCTGGCTGGATAAGCACCTTATTCAACTCATTCATCACAATTACTCATTTCAATGGCTTACCCAAACCATCAAGTCTATATATATATTCTACATAGCTACAATTTTTAAGGTATTTTAGTTTAATTTCATTTAGTCACATGTACAGTGAGATTTATGCATACCTTTATATATACGAAGTGGTTACCGTTATGGTAGCCATAAACCTTATTCCACCAGCTAAAGTTACGGTAACCGTGATCATAACATACTCCGGCTGCAATGGTTATTTATCCAGCTATGACGTAATATACTGAATAGCCAATCAGATCGCAGCTCAGTTCAAGCCTGTGAGTACACTACCCTGCTCAAATTCATTCTCGCAGCGATGACCGAAGAGAGCGGACGCCTCGAGATGAACCTGGGATTTTAATATCTTTGATCAGGCATGGATTTTTGACTTGTGTAGGGGCGGACCATTTTATACTGAGGGGGGTAGGTTTTTTTCCTGCCGAACAGACTTTTTTATCCTCAGGAAAATTCAGCAAATATTTTTCTCTTGCATTTTTATATGTCCATTAATAAAACATTGTGAGTAGATTATTTTCCTCCCATTTGCTGAACAATTTTATTTAAAAAAACAACAACATAGCCCCCTCCCCCATATCAAATGGTTCGAACGCCCCTTACCTGGGCCCCTTACCTTTCATCGTGTGAAGATTGCAAGTTATTATACTGATACAATGTAACTCCGCTATTTGAACCAGGTTGTAAACATACTTGAACAAAGTATGTGCCGCAGTTTAATACACTTTACTACATTTGAACAGTATAGCCATGATATAGCCTACAATATCAGCTATTTCACGTAAAAATATCGGTAGATCAGTACAGTTACGGCAGCCATAACTTCAACCCTCTTTCTGCGGTGCTGTTATATTTACGGCATTAACAGCCTGTGCCCTGTACGGCTGTATGCATAGTAGCTTCTCAGTGACCGTGTTATTGTTACGGCAATCACGTGACTGCCGTAATAATAAACTTCCAGCACACAGTTACGGTTATCGTAACAATATCCACTTCCTTATGCATGTATATATATATTAACTTATTGTGAAACTATGTTTACATCAGTGTTATTCGCCAATGTACTGTAAAAGACTTTTTATGGGGCCCCCTAGTATGCATAGTAGCTTCTCAGTGACCGTGTTATTGTTACGGCAATCACGTGACTGCCGTAATAATAAACTTCCAGCACACAGTTACGGTTATCGTAACAATATCCACTTCCTTATATATATAGATTAACTTATTGTGAAACTATGTTTACATCAGTGTTATTCGCCAATGTACTGTAAAAGACTTTTTATGGGGCCCCCTTGGAATAATAAAACAGTAGGTTTTAGGGGTTACCCCAGCAAAATCAATGCTTTTATTGTTATGTGAATCACACTGTTTTTATAAGTATTGATTTTCAAATTAAAAGAAGACAAAATTGGGCACGTCTCTATAATGAGTCTGCA
This sequence comes from Hermodice carunculata, assembly GCA_964020975.1. Lineage (NCBI taxonomy): Eukaryota > Metazoa > Annelida > Polychaeta > Eunicida > Amphinomidae > Hermodice > Hermodice carunculata. The sequence goes on along the minus strand of OZ026618.1, from coordinate 21,206,500 downwards.
GTACAGGGTATGGGGCTTGCAGCAAAATACTATCTGCTATTTATCTTTTCTTTTATATATCTTCAAGTGCTAATAAATTTCGTCAACTGGTTGTGCAAAGCTGCTTTAGCCTTCAAGTTCTTCCCCCAGGAATTTCTTCCAAGCTAGTGTTGCCTGGAAACAAGCATCATTTGCTGAAAAAAACATCCTAATATCGCTCACAAACTCTTTAGTTGCAATTACAAGGCCAAATCGTCACTTTATAAATCAGAAACCAAAAGCAGTCTCCAAAATCGGTCCAGTTAGCCATGCAAGTATGACTTCACTGGTATTCTGAGGGCACTTGTGCGAAAGCTCACCGAGAAATTGTTTGTCAGTTTCCAATCCTTCGGCTGGGCGCCTCCTGTCCGCCATGTTTTATCTTTGTGCACCAGCAAATTCGCCCCCCTGCCTGTAGGAGCACTTCTCTCTCTCTCTCTCTCTCTCTCTCTCTCTCTCTCTCTCTCTCTCTCTCTCTCTCTCTCTCTCTCCCTCTCTCTCTCTCTATCTATCTATCTATCTATCTATCTATCTATCTATCTATCTATCTATCTATCTATCTATAAAAGTCCATATTTGTCTGCAATTTTTTTGGGACACGATTATCCAACAAACCACCAATTTGACCAAACTTGCTGTGACCGACCTACCGAGGGTTTGCAATAGTCGTCATGTTTAAAATTATGCAAATTAGTGTCAATTAAAATTGTAAAAACTCCATATCTTCCAAACTATTGCAGACAGACACAAAATTTCAATGTGTATATTTAGGTTTAAGACTTGCCAAAATCGTGTACAGTAAATGAAAGTTATAGGCCTAGAACTTTAAATTATGCTAATTAGGGGTATTAAAAAATTAAAAACTTCAATTTAAAAAGGTTTTTGGCAAAGCCACATCCAATGAACCTTGAACCAAAGTTGTAGAATTTTAATTTATGCAAATTAGGTCAAAAATGCAAATTTAAATCTTGAATAGCTTCAAAACTATTATATATAGAGGTGCCATTCCCACTTCAATTTTTCGGTTTGTGACATAGCCGCATCCAATGAACCATGATCCAAAATTGTAGCCTACAATTTTAATTTATGCAAATAAGATACACGAAATTTAATCCGGAATAACTGCAAAACTATTATACATACGGGGCCATTTCAACTTAAATTTGTCTACAGGTATATGACACAGCACTATTAAATGAACCATAAACCAAAGTTGTGCTTTTAATGTATGCAGATTAGGCAAAGACACCAAATTAAAATGTTGAACAGCTTCAAAACTATTATAGATAGTAGTGTCATTCAAAATTCACTTTATAAGTTTGTGACATGGCCACATCCAGTGAACTAAGAACCAAAGCTGTAGCATTTAAATTTATGCAAATTAGGCTAATAGGCCTACACAAAATTTAGATTATGTTGAACAATGGCAAAATGTAGCATTTCAAACTGCTCTCATTTTGATGGCACCCAGATAGATTTGCTGTGAAGCAAATCTCTTCTAGTTTGTTTCGTTTTGACTTTTTAAAATATCTACAATTGCAGCGTGGAGGAAAAATTGGTCTTTTTAACAGATAAAGAGGAGGGAGAGGCTGAAAATAACATGTTTTGGGTCGTGTATAAAAGGCCTATGTTTGTCAGTATAAGTAAGTAATTGTTTTATTGACGTTAAAAAGGGTAATCTCTGACCTATTCGTCATACAAAAATAAACTAGTCACACAGATAGTACTGGTAAATATGATTCATGTGGTGATATGTGGGTTTGTAAAACCAGACTTGAACTAGAAAAGGAGATTTGCTTCACTCAGCTGCAAATCTGTCTGGGTGCCTTCAAAATGAGAACAGTCTGAAATGCTACACTTTGCCATTGTTCAACATAATCTTAATTTCGTGTATTAGCCTAATTTTTATAAAGTAAAATGCTACAACTTTGGTTCTTTGTTCATTGGATGTGGCCATTTCACAAACTTAGAAAATGAAGTTTGAATGACACTACCACTATGTATACTAGTTTTGAAGCTATTCAACATTTTAATTTTGTGTACTTGTCTAATTTGCATAAATTGAAAGCCTACAACTTTGGTTTATGGTTCATTGGATGTGGCTTTGCCACAAACCCATAAATTGAAATGGGGATGGCACCTCTATCTATAAGTCTTGAAGCTATACAAGATTTACATTTTGCATGTCTACCAAATTTGCATGAATTAAAATTCTACAACTTTGGTTCATGGTTCATTGGATGCGGCTTTGCCACAAACCTATAAATTGAAGTTAAAATGGCATGTCTATGTATAATAGTTTTGGAGATATTCAATTTTGAAACTTTTCAAAACCCCTTATTAGCATAATTTGAAATTATACTGTCCATTATATTGGCAGGTGTCACAAACCTATTTATGGACCTTGAAATTTTTAGTATCTACAATATTTAGGAAGATCTGGAGCTTTTAAATTTTAATTGGCCCTAAATTTGCAAACTTTTAAACATCAAGACTGTTGCAAATGAGATGCACAATTTCACTGGTGAGGTCCGTTACCATAGCAAGTTTGGTGGTTTTCAGAAAAGTAGTGCTTGGGAAAATCTACAGACCAACTTGATTGTGAGAAAGAAAGAAAGAAAGAAAGAAAGAAAGAAAGAAAGAAAGAAGGAAAGAAGGAAAGAAGGAAGGAAGGAAAGAAAGAAAGAAAGAAAGAAAGAAAGAAAGAAAGAAAGAAAGAAAGAAAGAAAGAAAGAAAGTTATTTTGTATTTATCTCCAACGTTTCATTAAGAAAGAAAAAAGATATTTATATCACTTGTAGCATTTTATTTCACTAGTAGGCCTACACTATATTACATGGGACTTTGACACAGTTATGCCGCACGTATGAATATGAAATTTAATCAACAAAGAAAAGCGGTCGACCATGGCATAGGCCTAATGGCAGATTTTTTTGAACGGCTGTCGCTTCAGGCAAAAATCTCGACGCAAAGACACCTTATTATTATTTCCATACAGAATTAATTCGGTGGAGAGGAGAATTGTAAGGTCACGTTGCCTTGGAATGCTGTACCAGCAAACATTACAAAGTATGCACACGTGGAGCTCAACTGACTTGAGGGAGTGAGGGCCGTCAGATTGGCCCCATCACTGACGGCAGCATTGCCCGAAGGAAAGAGGCGATGGCTATCTGCTACGCCAGCTGGGACAATAGTAAAACCAGCCAAGTGGAGGAGACGAGTCAGCAGACTGGCCTCGTTCCCGCGGCGGATCACTCCGAGTGCTTGCACGAGGAGTGATCCGCCTCGGGAACGAGGCCAGTCTTCTGACGAGTCTCCTCCACGCGGCTGGTTTTACTTTTATCCAGTAATTATAGCTGTAATTATATTTTCATCGTTAAATACAAAAAAAAAAAAAAAAGGACAATTAAAAACAGTTTCAACGTTTATTTCATCAAACAAGACTTTGCATAGTTTTGCGTATGAATAACTGTAACGCAGGATCCAGTAATTGGGTCATTTGAAAACTACATGCTTGACGTGCGCCTACTACAAGAATTTAGAAGGAAAGTAGTTCTCAGTGACCTTTGCACTGTGGTGATACGGATTGACCTTTGCACTGTGGTGATATGGACAGGGTTATCACCCAGTCTGTATCTTCCACCTTTTCTGGATGATACAGCTATAATTACTGGATAAATTACATAGCCCCACTATCTGTTACGTCACTGTGTTCGTCATCTTATTATATTATTTGTCTATTGCGTCTAGCTCTGTTCAGTTTATGTGTTGTCCTTTCTTGCAAGAGGGATTCGAATACCGGTAGGGTTTTGCCCCTTTTCCCAATTGCTGAGGTTATTATATTGTATGATAATTTCGATGTATTTGGTCAATAAAATATGTTTAAATCAAGAAACCCAACTTCATGTGGGCCTGTGCCCCTGGGAAGTGGGAGTTGAGCTCAACGAGTTTCGAAGTGATGTATACCATGCTGAAATGCTCGGCCTTGAAAAAGAAACGAAGGGAAAAGGAGGTACAATAGAGTTTTTGACACTTTCATGAATTTAATAACGGATGGGATCTGTCAGACTCTGTCTTAATAGTTTTTATCCAGTAATTATAGCTGTATCATCCAGAAAAGGTGGAAGATGCAGACTGGGTGATAACCCTGTCCATATCACCACAGTGCAAAGGTCACTGAGAACTACTTTCCTTCTAAATTCTTGTAGGCCTAGTTGGCACACGTCAAGCATGTAGTTTTCAAATGACCCAATTACTGGACCCTGCGTTACAGTTATTCATACGCAATGCTTTGGGAAGCCTTGTTTGATGAAATAAACGTTGAAACTGTTTTTAATTGTCTTTTTTGCATTTAACGATGAAAATAAGATTACAGCTATAATTACTGGATAAAAGTAAAACCAGCCGCGTGGAGGAGACTCGTCAGCAGACTGGCCTCGTTCCCGCCGCGGGAACGAGGCCAGTCTGCTGACTCGTCTCCTCCACTTGGCTGGTTTTACTATTTTAATATGAATGGGTGTAACCCAGAAAGGGGAGCGAAGCGCAAGTTTGAATTGAATTTGATGTTTTATTTTATTTTATTTTTTATTGGTATATATTTCGAATCTAAGTTGAAACCTGACATCAACTATAGGTATGCACGTCATAAAATGAACTGAAAAAGGTTTGGCCATGTACATGTTTTATTTAACCTCCGTAAAAACGTATATAATCGACTTCAATTTGGTTGCTCAATAAAAGAACTTTTACCTTAAATTTAGGGCTCTGCCTCTGCCTTTTTTGTCCGCAATCGTGCAACCCGGTCTGAACGGTGGCGCCGCAGTGTGAGAGTCTGAAGCAAATTGTCGTCTGCTGCGCTGCCAATCATTTGTAAATAGTGACGCAATCTTCATAGGCGGAGACTCGCGCTGCTAAGTGACGTCACGCTTTATTGTGTGAGGCATGGAACTTGGAAGCACGGACATGCGATAACTCACACAGTGCCAAGATTGTAATTTATGGTGCATAGAAAATAAATCAATGCATTCAATTTAATTAAGTAATTTGTGCACCCCTGATTTTTGCCACGCAATGCATAGAGAGTTTAAATTTAAACAGTTTATTCCTATTTAATTCAACCAATCGCCATGAACCATGGACGGCGGCCCTGTTTGAGTGACTTTGGCTGCTAACCAATAGGGACCGATTATTACCTGATTCTGCTGAAGAAAGCCAGTTTACCCATTGGCTTCCGGTCATGGACAAAAAAATCGAGCTGAACAACATGTCGATCGTGGTGGGTCCCATTGCCGTAGAGGGAGCTTCGCTCCCTATTACTATATTAGGTCTGCAAATGTGTATCATAAGCTAGCATTGTAGCAGAATCTGATATGTGTTCGTTTTACCTAAAAATCTTACCTATGCCTGCCGGTTTGAAGCGGCCGGTTTCGGAAATATACTCGTGTACCGCTGAAAAAATTGCAATAGGCCTACTTCAAGAGAACATTCACGGCAGCCGTATAATACTGTCTGTAATGGGAACGGAGCATACAAGGAAATCGTAGAATGGAGAACTGATCGCTGAACAGCATAAGAAGGACATATAAAGAAGTAATGCCACGCATCTTCACTGGATATACCACAAACACATAAAGGTGTATATTTCACGCCGATCTTAAACAAGTGAGATTTAATTGGCTCGCACCCAGGCGAAGGCGGGTTTGTTGAACTGCGAGAAATCGGTCACCAAAATTGTATAATTCAGGGAATTTGATAGCTCTGACCACTGGCTTCATAATATTTGACTTGAATATTTTGGTTGAAGTTGAATGTCTAGTTTCTAGAGGTAACTGATTCCACAGCCTAGTAGTTGAGGGGAAAAATGAATTATCAAAGAGTTCAGTAGGCCTATATACGAGCACGAAAATGGGGGAAGATTAAATTGCTGACGAGTTTGTTAGGCCTATACATTTTGGAAGAAGAACTTAGTCTAGTGTCTGCAGTTAATGATGAATATTTCTAAGGTTGAGAGGACCGGTTTAAAACCACCAGTTGCCTTTTATGGGTGACTGCCTGTCTCAAGTCAGGAGTGAAATTTGTTTCTTCACATTGATATTTGAAAAGAAATGTTGATGCTTTGGCAAGTCTGAAATCTCTTTGCCGTCATTGTTGGGTTTGGAATTAATGAATATGGATCATGTGTTTCTATACTATTTGAAAATTACTTCTTTCAGTCACAGACTGTGGTGAAATTCAGAATGACCTTCAGAGCCTTCAAGCATGGGCATACAAATGGCAACTAGAATTTCAACTCAGTAAATGTTCAGTTCTTCGAATAGGATCTGGCCACCCTGAATATGATTATAAAATGTCAAATGCAATGAATGAGGAAGTTGATTTAGCAGTAACTACAACTGAAAAAGACTTGGGTATATTAGTAGACAATGAACTGAGTTTTGACGAACATATACAATCAATGGCCAAAAAAGCAAACCAAATAACTGGACTAATATGGAGATCTTTTGACAATATTGATTTTAAGACATTTAACCTGCTTTACAAGTCATTGGTAAGACCTCACCTAGAATATGCCTCAAGTGTATGGTCTCCTCGAATCTGGCGGCTGGCAGATTTATTAGAATCTGTACAAAGAAGAGCTACTAAGAGAGTACCTGAGCTCAAAGATCTCGAGTATGAGGATAGGTTGAGGAAATTGAAATTACCAACGTTAGTTTACAGAAGATTAAGGGGTGACTTGATAAATGTATATAAGTATTTACATAATATTTATGAGGTAGACTCTTGCCTATCACAAATTATTGGACATGACAGAACTAGAGGCACCACCTCAGACTACAAAAGATCGCAGCTGTCAACAACAGAAGACTGTTTTTCTTCGGTATCATAGTTATTCCATGGTGGAATGCATTACCGGACACTGTTGTGAATGCACCAGATATAGAACATTTTAAGATCAGAGTTGATAAACATTTTAAGGATCATCCTGTTATTTATAATTATCGTGCTCTAGATCATCCACTAAGACCAACAATGACAGTAACATAGACTAATGAGCGGCTTAATTTGGAAATTGTATTTTCCTACCAAGCCGTATTTACTTTACTTTACTTTACTTTACTTTACTTCATTGGCTATGTTGTGCTGTGGGCTTTGTTCTCCGACTCATAGTTATAGTGGAGGTAGGGCGTGTTTATAATGTTCCAGATTCATAAATATCACAAAAACGATGTAGGCCTACTTTACTCTTTCACTTTAAACTTAGCTGACTGACAAGTCGGGAGAACTAAAAGTTAATAGGCCTAACAGGTCTCTTTTTATTTTTGGCAGAAGAAATGAAATTTGTGTTTTTTGGGTGGTTAGGCCTATACATTTTGGAAGAAGAACTTAGTCTAGTGTCTGCAGTTAATGATGAATATTTCTAAGGTTGAGAGGACCGGTTTAAAACCACCAGTTGCCTTTTATGGGTGACTGCCTGTCTCAAGTCAGGAGTGAAATTTGTTTCTTCACATTGGTATTGGAAAAGAAATGTTGATGCTTTGGCAAGTCTGAAATCTCTTTGTCGTCATTGTTGGGTTTGGAATTAATGAATATGGATCATGTGTTTCTGTACTATTTGAAAATTACTTCATTGGCTATGTTGTGCTGTGGGCTTTGTTCTCCGACTCATAGTTATAGTGGAGGTAGGGTGTGTTTATAATGTTCCAGATTCATAAATATCACAAAAACGATGTAGGCCTACTTTACTCTTTGACTTTAAACTTAGCTGACTGACAAGTCGGGAGAACTAAAAGGTGATAGGCCTAACAGGTCTCGATCTTTTTATTTTTGGCAGAAGAAATGAAATTTGTGTTTTTGGTGGTTAGGCCTATACATTTTGGAAGAAGAACTAGACAGTGTCTGCAGTTAATGATGAATATTGCTAAGGTTGAGAGGACCGGTTTAAAACCACCAGTTGCCTTTTATGGGTGACTGCCTGTCTCAAGTCAGGAGTGAAATTTGTTTCTTCACATTGGTATTGGAAAAGAAATGTTGATGCTTTGGCAAGTCTGAAATCTCTTTGCCGTCATTGTTGGGTTTGAAATTAATGAATATGGATCATGTGTTTCTGTACTATTTGATAGGTTTGGTTACCCGCAGTAGAAGCAGTAAGAAGAACTGAGCACAATGAATCAGGAACCAGCTTGTTAACAAGTTTGTACATTAATGTCAGTTTTGATATTTCTCTACGTTTGGCAAGAGTTGACCACCCGGTTATTCCGTTTAGCTTAGCAATGCTCGTTCCGTGCATTGCACCAGTAACAATACGAGCAGCACTTAATTGAACGTTTTCCAGCCTTTCCTCGTCAAACACTGAACACGCATTCCACACTTGACTACCGTATTCGAGAATCGGCCTGACAAAACTAATATAAATAGTTTCGAGTGTACTTCTGTCCAACCTAAACTTCAAGTTTTTCATAATGTAAATAAGTGTACTACATTTGTTAGAGATTTCAGTAATGTGATTGGACCATCTTAAATCGGAGCGTAGGCCTATTGTAAGTCCAAGGTGTGTGTGATGTGTAACATTTTGCAATACATGACCTTGAAAATGAATAGGTGGATGGTTAGTTTGGTTTGTCTTCCTAGATATGAGCATGGAGTTAGTTTTTAGAGCATTAAAGGTCACCAGCCAATCTTTGGACCATTGATCGATATCAGCAAGATCGAAATTCATAATTTCAGCGGCAGTAAAGGGATTATCAATATTCAAGTACAGAGAGGTATCATCAGCAAACAATTTTATGTTACAACGAACAAGATCCACAACATCGTTGATGTAAGTTAGGAACAAAAGATGCCCCAGCACGGAACCTTGAGGCACTCCAGCACAGATTTTACCCCAACTGGAGGACTGACCTTGAATAACTACGCGTCGGTAGCTATTCTTTAGATAATCCGAAAACCAATCGTGAAGATCTCCCTCAATACCTGCTCTCTTTAGTTTGTACAAAAGGCCAGAATGCCAAACCTTGTCGAACGCTTTACTAATGTTTAAGAAAATGATTCGTACTTCCTTTTGTTGATCCAAGGCTAAACATAGTTCATGATAAAGAAGGAGCAATTGATTGTCCGTCGAATCGCCCGGTATGAAACCTGACTGATGAGCGGAGATAACAATGTTGTCCCGAAAAAAAAAGTCAAATACGTGCTTAACAACTATCTTTTCTAGAACTTTTCCAATACAGCTGAGTAGAGACACAGGCCTGTAATTATTGCATGAATTCTCCGGACCTTTTTTATAAAGTGGAGAAACGTTTGCTCTTTTCCAAGCAGAAGGGAATTGTCTATTAGAAAGTGAAAAGTTAAATAATCTAGCAAGTGAAGGGGAGATAACAGGTGCGGCTTCTTTGAGCAGTTTTGAACTTATACCATCAGGACCAGAAGCTTTAGTTGTGTCAAGACTTAAAAGCACCTCAAGAACTTCTCTCTCCGTTACAGTGAGTGAGTCAAGAGTAGATGCAGCAGGATCCGTATGTTCGGGTAAACTGGCCGTTGCAGAATCAACGTTACATTGCTCTAGAAAGTAAGAATTAAAAATTTCAGCTTTAGACAGAGAATTAGAAATGTGCTTACCACCATGTATGAGACAGGGAATAGTTGAAGATTGATTACGGTTCAAAAAATATTTAACTGTGCGCCACCAACTTTTGCTTTTCTTGGAAGTGTTGTTGAGGTCCTCACGAAGCTTAGTATTGTACTGGTCTTCAGCAGTTTTAAGCTGTTGTTGACAATGGTTTCGAATTTGACAAAAAGGGGTCCATTCATGGGTGTTGAAATTTTGACGTTTAGCATTTTCGTGTTTTCTTTTAACTTGACGTTTAAGTGAACGTAGGCTGGAGTTGTACCACGGTAAATCATGTGGTCTGACTTCAACATTTTTGTTTTGGATTGATTGTTCGGCAGTTTCCATGAACAACGTGGAGCAGTTCAGTAAAATATTATCATCATGTAAAGTATAACATTCCAGCAAACAGCCTGTGTAAACGAGTACTTTGTGACTTAGAAACAAATTTTCAGTCCGGTCATAAATCTTGCTGGCCATACATGTCACAGATATCAACAATCTTGTCCGAGGCTGGATTAGATAATGTAAATTGCAGAGATACTGGTGACTGGATCTATCCTTTTTGTAAGTTGTCCACGCAAAACTACGTATATGACTTTTTTTAAAGATATCGATGAAATGTCCTCCTTGTCATATTACAAATTGATTAAGTATTCCACGCTTGGAGAGAGGTACATGTTCCGGGTAAATGACTTCAAGGGCACTAGACTAAAATTTATGGCTAGAACCGGATGTCTAGGATTGGAAGAAACATTACAGAGATGGAATTTGTCCAACGGAATTTGTAAACTATGTAATCAAGGTATAGAAGATTTATTTCATTTCACTTTCACATGTGAACACTCCAAGGAATTAAGAATTAAGATTTGGCGAAATTTGGAAAAATGCCTGTTGGAACATGGTTATACCCATGTATGGGAACATTTTACTCGCTCTTACTTAACTACGAAATTTACGCTACTGTTTGAAATATCATTCAATTATGACCATGCTGTTAATGATATATTTGACAGTGCTTGTAAAACTTTCCTAAAAGAAGCATGGCGTTGCCGTATGGTAGCTCTTGAAGGTGCTGGCTGTGACATTTCTGTGTAGATTCTTAAAAAATTAACTGTGATATATAAGCTAATGTGTATGTGTGTATGTGTATGTATATATACACACATGTGTATATATATATATATATATATATATATATATATATATATATATATGTGTGTGTGTGTGTGTGTGTGTGTGTGTGTGTGTGTATGTATATATATATATATCTTCAACTGTGCCTGTTCACAGTAAAGAAATAGAGATGTACAGTTCCCTGTAAGGTGCAGATTCCATAGATTTTAAATGGAGCTCCTATATTGTATATAAGTTTTATCTATTTTGAAGTGTACTTTAATTTTATACATTGTAAATATGACGATGACAAACATTATTCTCTACATTGTAAACCAAAAGTGCACGATGTACTTGTCCTTACGCTTTCTAGAGTTTTCTCCCAATGAGTGGTTTATCTCTAGTTTTAGCGCGGGGGACAAAATTATGATATTGATGATTGGTTACACCGCTTGAAAGCAAACTTTAAATGGGTAAGATACTTGGACGCATCATGGAATAAACCCTGTTCCATCGATGCCCCCGGTGTAAAGGGGTAGTTTTCTTGATAAAATTATTCACTTATTTATTTATTATTTACAAACCATTGGCATTGGGTGCGGAATTCGCGATTTGGTATTTTGAAGAGGTAGCATCCAAAATGTATGTGTGATTAGTGTTAAGGGAAGGTTAATTTGTCAAAAGAATGTAATGGACAATATATATGTATATATACATGGAGCTATGAGAAGCCTATTGATGGTTGCATGCGCATGTAAAAAGTAAATTTATAATGGTGAATGGATGCTGTTCCACGTACGGCTCAATGCTGAACGTAGATACAGCCCTACCACACACAAATCCTTACTTTGTAATATAGACGGCTTCTTGTAATATACTTGGACGCACCATGGAATAAACCCTGTTCCATTGATGCCCCCGCTGTAAAGGGGTAGTTTTCCGAATAAATCATTATTATTATCATTATTATCATTATTCATTGTTCAAAGTAACAATCATGTACGGAGCAAATAAGTGATCGGAGTATACTATGTCATATAAATGATTGCACACCAACTTGAATACAGAGGTAATGACATACGATACGACTTTTAACCTAAGTATCCACGTCAGCTCCAAAAAAGTAAAATACAATGGCATATATTTTGCGGCGAATGATAATCTACAATATATGAAGGATTCCATCACAGTTATTGAGATACACAAGATAACACAATGTTCAGAATAGAGGCAGTGGAAACAGCACATGAAATAAGTAACGGCCGGAATGTATATATACTGACTGCCCCGATGCTGAAACAGATGAAATGTATGTAGCAGCTTGACAAAAAATGTAATGCCATAAATTCAACAGCATATACCATAATTTGCATGTCAGCAATGATAGAAGTCGCAAATGTATTGAACAAATGTAGGAAAAACGATGAGATAGAAGTAAACGCCAATGCCCCAACTTATAACAGAATATGTGTTGACAGAAAACTCGCAACACAAAAACTCAAGTCAAACCACATGAAAACAGAAGCTAAAGAATACACACAGAAAACATCAAAATACAATAAACATGGGTACATAAGAGGATGAAAATATAACTCGACGGCCGTCTGGATATGTTTTCCGTGCGTTGTTAATGTTGCTAAAATGACAACATTTTAGCAGAAAGTACCTGTGACAAGTGATCGCTGGTTACGATTTCAAGACCGTAACAATGTATCATGTAACATCGGTTAATGAATGAATCAAACATTTGGTACAAATGCAACCATTTAGTATAAAGATAATTCCACGTCAAGTAGTCACTATCAAAGTATTATAGGGGCATAGGAACGGCTGACACGGTCGAAGTACATGGTGAGCGTAATTCTGACCAGGGGACATGTTTAACAGCGTTTTAGTGTGTCAGAACATTTACACACAGAAATACCTTTTTGATTCTTCACTTGTCTAGGTTGATTGACACCTGGAAACAGGTAATAGCGAATAACAATATCAATAGGTTATATCACTGTCAGGCTAGTAACGTGCAGCATGAAGGTACAACACTTGGTGATCGACACTTACAGTTTCTTGGGTTTTCTTCTTTCAGTGACATCCAGGAAGAACTATACATGCGAATGATGACGTCACATATACATGCGTGCGTGAAAGAAAACTGGACAAGGGATAAATCTGGCAGTAAAATACAGGCCTGAGTTCGAAATTTAAACAAATGTTGCAGTAGGCCTAATTTTTAAATATTTGATGTAAAAGGACGATGAAGCCTGTTATCTGCCAGGTATTAGTTTAGACCGTCGTGACTATCCAACTTGTTCAACTCTCACGACGCCAGTCGTAACGAGTGAAAATGGATCTTGTCGCGTCGTCAGGTGTTGCACACTAGACGACGAAACAGAATATATCTTAGTTATGAACAACTTGTTGGAAAAGATTGCCATCTGGGTATTTATAACTCATTTCAACATGTACTGTAATGTACAGAAACCGATATTTGAACCCCATTGGAGAACACTACTGAGAACTTTGATAAACTTTACAACTTTTCTCATGGTTAATATATTTTTGGTATTCAGCAGTTCGGAAGATTTCAAAACATTAGGTGAGCTATAGAAAAACGTCAACATTTACCGTGAGGCCCCAATTTTCACAAAATTCTTGCATTGCATCTAGAGCAGCTTGTAAATCCTCAGCATTTTCTGCCATGACAATGGTATCATCTGCGTATAAAAGGACAAACAGGTTGAGGTAAACAACAGTATCATCATCTTCGAAGTGTTGTCCGACCTGTTCCTAATAAAGTTTAGGCCACTGAAATGTGCAACAAATGAAATTCCATATCATTTAGGAAAATTGAAAACGGTAAAGGAGAGAATCTTTCCCCGTGACGGACACCTGCATTACAACCAAATGGCTCTGACATTTTGTTATCTATGATAACACAAAATTTGAATCCATCGTATAAGTGAAAGATAACTCTCAGAATATTGCCTTTAATATCATGAACAAAAAGTTTCTTCTATATGGAAACCACATGGACGGAGGCAAAGACCTTTTTGAAATCAAAGAAGGCACAATAAACTTTTTCTTGCGTGCTAAGTAAAAATCTAGAATTGTATGCATGTAGTGACAATTGTGGTCCATAACAGAGTAATTCGACCTCAAACCAGCTTGCTCTTCCCAAAGAAGCCCATAGTTGTTAGGGAAGTTAAAGAGCCGCTTGTTAATTACTGAGGTAAATAACTTACAAAAGCTGCTTGAATTGGTAATACCTCTATAATTTTCAGGAAAGTTAATATCATATATGGGCTTTATCAAACTTATAATCCATTTTTCAGAGATGTGGCCATTCTGTATAGGATTAAGTTAAACAAACTTGTATACAGGGAGACCATCGCAGCAGACGTATATTTTAAAATTCATAGAAAATCATATGTCCGAGCCACACGCGTTGTTAAGTGTTAAATTCTAACGCCTATACCTTCCTCTGCAGTGAAATAATTGTTTAGTTCTTCATTATTATATAAGTTATTGTACAGGTTAATGTCAAAATTATCATCATTTTCTTCATCCACATTATTCAGATTTTTGAAATGTTCGACAAACACCTCCATTTTAAGTTGGCTATATGTTTCTTTCCTATCTATTTCGGTGCCATTCAGGATTGTCCAATATACTTTAGGATACTTACTTTTTAAGCTTCTCAGTTTGTAGTGTAGTCTATCATCATAAGCCTAGATTATAATAAGAAAACTCTACAGATCAAGGAGCCATCCGGTACACCGTCATATAAGCAAGGAGGTGGAACGCGGTTCTGAGAGCACTTGAGAAACATTTGCCATATCGAGATGTGAACAGAATAATAATAATAATAATAATAATAATAATAATAATAATAATAATAATAATAATAATGATGATGATGATGATGATGATGATGATGATGATGATGATAATAATAATAATAATAATTAATAATAATAATGATGATGATGATGATGATGATGATGATGATGATGATGATGATGATGATGATAATAATAATAATAATTATTATTATTATTATTATTATTAACAACTTTATTTCAAGTTGAGTGAGTACAAAATTAAGGACATTAGCGCCGAAGCACTAGTGCATGAAATATTGGAAATGAAAAAATATACAATGATGTAGAATGAAAAAGTATATACCCTGTAGTAGATTAAACATGATTGTGATTAAGCCGCCGGAGTTCTGTATTTGCACATAGAGCAGAAGCAGGACAGGCCAAGCCATGTCTTAAATAAACCTTTGAATTTCGTGAAATCCGTGACATGTTTCAGATCAGTCTGTAAGAGATTCCACAGCTTAGCCCCTTGGTACTTTAAAGACTTGTATCCATACTTCATGGTGTTAAAAGGAGGTAAATTCACTTTATGATCGTCTCTCAAGTTATATTTACTTTCCTTTTGTACAAACATATAATTTAAAGATTATGGACATTCTTTTGACACAACTTTGTATACCTCAATAGACAATTTGCGAACTAATCCCCGACAAATTATTTTGCTGCACACAGTGGTAATACAACTGTTTATGTTATACGCTGTGTTCATACCGGTGTGACGCATTATCTGTGATACTCAGACATTAAAGTGTATGTCTCAATGCTAAAACTTGTGTTTCGTTTCACAATTTACACTATTATGAGTAAAGTAAGATGGGTTGCTTGACTTTTGCTGCTAAGTATATATTTCTCCTCATCTCTCTATATGCATCACACCATACCAACCAATGGTCTACCGTCACCAGTTACAACTACTTGCTACCTGCAGTCCTGCCCTATACATGCTATACTCTGAACCAAAAATTTGGATCCCTTCCCTCCATGCCAGCATGTACTTTTCTTTGGCGTCTCTAAAACCTTGTATGCCTTTAGTGTACATTTTCTTAGCTCTGCTGACCACAGATCATAGAGCTTATGCGATCACGTATGTCTGTCCATCCGTCCGCAAACTTTTTGCTGGTGAGCGCGATACTGTCGACAGTTTTTACGACAGCCCCATATAACTTTAAGGATTTATCAAATCAATGAAAATGTAGGTCGAGTTCAATATTGGTGGTGCCACCTGCAGTATTATGTAATATACGGGGCAAGATGTGAAAATCTTGTTGGCACTCTAGCGTCCTTAATGTTTGATAGATCTTCATGCAATGTAGTGGGATTGGTGGGGACTTCAAAGTCTAAGTTGCTTTTGATACTAATAGCGCCACCTATAAACTGATGGAAATTATGAGCCAAAGTATGTTTTAAGATATAAAATTCCATATCTCAAAAACTAATTGGATTAGGCTTGCCAAATTTATATGATAAATAGACCGTGTGCAATGCTAGAATGTTATTTAATATCAGTGACCTTGATCTACTTTTGTGAGGTCACCAGGCCTGTAAAGTTAAAAGATGTGATTTTGTAATGGCAGGGTGTAGCTTGGATCCGGACATCAATGGCAAACAGCCTCCAGATCAAAAATTGCACTAATTACATTGCACTGGGTGACCTACTTTTGGGGTCACGGTGACCCAATAATAATGGACTTTGGTGCTTGTCCAAGTTTACAGTTTTTCTTCAACAACTTGAAAAGTTATTACCCGATCTGAACAAACAGATCATGGAAAGCTGGATGCAAGGTGCACATTTTGAACACAATTTTTCAATCAGAGTTGAAGGTCAAGGTCAAATGACTTGTTGGAATATAGGGGCCGTCTTGTGAATGATCTGCAACCGTACAAGATGTGACTTATGCCCATATAACTTTTAGGATTTATTAAGTGTATGAAAATCCATGTCGATATCAATGTTGGGGGCGCCACCTATAGTATTATGTAATATATGGATCAAAATATTAAAATCTTGTGACCAGTCCAGCATACTGTATTTTAATGAATCTTCATGAAGTTTAGTGGTTTTGTAGAAGGGGTCAAAATCTCGATTGCCTATGATATGGTGGCGCTACCTATAATTTGACGGAAATTATGAGTAGAAATGTCTTGAAAGATACAAAATTCCATATCTCAAAAAATAATTGAATTTATAGAATATATAGATTATGTGAAATGCTAATTTGTTTTATAAGATCAGTGCGCTTGATAACTTTTGTAAAGTCACCAGCTCTGCTAACTTGGAAGAGGTGATTTTGTTATGGTAGGGTGTACAGTTTGGACATCAATAGCAGAGAACTGAACCTCCAGATCAAAATTGCAGTTGAGTACATTGTATATAAAACTCTACTTGGTGATCTACTTTTTGGCTCACCATGACCCAATGATGGTGTGACATTGGCCTATTTTCAAGGTCATTAAGCATTTAAGAAAAGGATATTTAATTCAATATCTTAATAAATAATAAGGCAAGTGATGGCAAATAAACCACAAATGTGCATCATTTGGAAGTTTGATATTGCATAATATGGCTAAGCTTGACAAATTTTCAAGGTTGTGAATTGAATATGATTTCAGAAAATGATTTTTGGATGATGGTTGATGCTCATTTACTGCGATAACATCCAAACCATATAACATTCCTTGTATTGTTACTCTATCCCCCAGCAATAGAGCTGTGGATGTCCTATTAAACTATTTTTGCTGCAGCTGTTATCATTTTCTTTGTACAGTTCACCTCCAGCTGTATCTTTTCAATATGATACCTGAACATACCTTTACCTAATGCTTTTATCTTTACCCCCGAGACACTCTTATTCATCAAGCTCTCCAATTTCAATCACAGGGTTTTGAACAATTCAGTAGCAGAATTATTGTCGTTTTGATTAAAAAATAAAGAATATGAAATAATTGTTAGTAGGCCCTCTACATGGGCCTATATATATTGCTTTCCAAGTAATACCGTCAAAAATGAACAATGGAACTCCAAACTGATCTATATTATTATTACAGTGGGTAATACATAACACTTTGGGCATCAAACAATATTCAACATGCTTTCAAGTTATATCCGTATTAAGATAGAATAGCTAAATATTTTGCTAAGGTAACTGGTATACTGACAAACAATACAACCGAAAGCAGGAAATGGTGGCAGACTCTGAGAAAGGTGAGTGGCTTGAGTCATTGTGTGCCTATATCCTCCATTATTAAATCCCACTGATAAACAAATTGACTTAATAATTATTTTGCTTCCCAATGCGTAACTGATAACTTGTCTGATGAATTGCCTGTTCTGAGGATAAAGACTGACCAAAGTCTTGGTAATATCGTACTTAACGAGAGAGAAGTTTACAATCTCTTAACAAAATTGAAAATACACAAAACGGGTGGTCCGGACTCCCCAATATAGTGCTGCGTTTGTTTGCTCAATATATCTTCGTTCCTCTCTACAAACACCTTTACTTCTTTCTGATAAGTTCTACTTTTCCCAGTCCCCAGAAAGAAGTCAACGTGGCTGCTTTATTTAAAAAAAAAAAAAGAAGATCCACATTGTACAAGTAATTACCGACCAGTTTCTCTACTTTATTCCTTGTCTAAAGTGTTTGAAATTTGCGAAAAGTACATACTTATTTTATTTCGAACAGACTACTCACTGACTGCAACTCAGGCTTTAAAACATGGATTCAATTGTGTACATGTATCAGCTAATTAACATTGTCTACCAAATGTCTCAAGCAATTGATAATGGTAAAGAGGTAAGAATGGTCTCTTTAGATATATCTAAAGCATTTGACTGAGTCTGTCATCACGGTCTTCTTCGTAAATTAAAAGAATTTGGCATTTGTAATCCATTACTTTCTTCGACTATTAAAGTCATATATACCTGAGTAATTGTAAACAAAGAGTTGTGTTGGAAGGTAATCATCTGACTGGGTACCATTTGAGTTTGGTGTGCCTCAAGGTAGCGTGCTTGGGGCCCTCTTATTTCTTGTTTCTAAAATGGTTTAGAAGAAGATTTAACTTGCTAATCATATCTGTTCGCTGACGATACATCACTATTTGAGATAGCTAACACGCCGGATGAAACTAGCATTATATTAAATGAAAATTTAGCTATTGTTAAAGTCTAGAGTGGGGAACGAAATGGAAGGTTGAATTCAACCCAACTAAAACAGAAGAAACGATCGTATCTCTAAAAAGAAATAAGGCAGTTCACTTCCCTCTAATCTTTATAAATGAACCTGTGTTGAAAAACCTTATACAAGAGATAAGGATACAGACTAAATATTTCCAACTTTAGATCCTGTTTTGGTTTGGACTTATATACCATGTGTAGTTTTTGTTTTCGTATTTTTTGTATGTTTTTTGTGTTCTAAGTACTATGTACATACGATGTTCACATTTCTCACTTCTTATAATCATATATCATGATTTTGATTGTGTTGAACACACTCTTGACATAATACCTACATCATCTTGGTTTTTGAAAATTCACGCATGGTTATTATGATTTCCTATATTACAATCATGTATTTGGTTTGATTTTACTTGATTTCCTTATTTGGGCTGGCATATTTTATTCAATTGTACGATTTCCTTTGTTTTAAGTATTTACATGCATGCTGTTTGAATTGAGCTAATAAAAGTTTTTTTTTTTCTGCTTCTGCTTAGTCATGGTATGTACGCATGACCAAATTGTCTGCTTTATTATGGTTGGGTGCCAACCCATACATACTTTTTTTCTCAAACTTGTTTGTTTGTTTGTGTCTTTCTTTCTTCCTTCCTTCCTTCCTTTCTTTCTTTCTTTCTTTCTTTCTTTCTTTCTTTCTTTCTTTCTTTCTTTCTTTCTTTCTTTCATTCTTTCTTTCTTTCTTACTTTCTTTCTTTCCTTCCGTCACATAATTTGTCCGGAGCTTTTCTCAGACACCGTTTAAACTACAATGTTCAAATTTGGCATGGTAACAGAGCTAGTAGGAAAGTTGACTATCTGATTTAGAATAATCAGCATGTTTAAAATTATGCAAATCAGGGCCTTTCTAAATTTTAAAAGCTCCATATCTTCCAAACTATTGCAGATAGACACAAAATTTGAATGGGCACATATAGGTTTGAGACACCTGCAAATATAATGGAGAGTAAATGAAAGTTGTAGAATTTTAACTTATGCTAATAATTGAACAATTTGAAAGGTGATTTCCAAAACTATTATAGATAGAGATGCCATTCCAACTTCAATTTATAAGTTTGTGGCAAAGCTGCATCCATGAACCAAAGTTATAGGATTTTAATTTATGCAAACTAGGTGAATTTACTGAATATGCAAAATCTGAATCTTGAATAGCTTCAAAACTATTACAGATAGAGGTGTCATTCCAACTTCAATTCATAGATTTGTGACATAGCTGCATCCAATGAATCACAATTCAAAATTGTACAATTTTAATTTATGCAAATAAGATGACTAGAAGAAATTCAAATCTTGAATAACTTAAAAACTATTATACATAGAGATGCCATTTCAACTTAAATTTGTAGGTATGTGACATAGCACCATCAAATGAACCATAAATCAAAGTTGTAGGCTTTTAATTTATGCAAATTAGGCAAATACACAAAATTAATGTCTTGAATAGCTTCAAAACTATTACAGATAGTAGTGTCATTCAAACTTCACCTTATAAGTTTGTGATATGGCCACATCCAACGAACCAAGAACCAAAGTTGTAGCATTGTAATTTATGCAAATTAGCGTTATACACAAAAATTAGATTGTGTTGAACAATAGCAAAGTGTAGCATTTCAAACTGTTCTCATTTTGAAGGCACCAGACAGATTTGCTGTGAAGCAAATCTGCTTTCCTAGTATTGTATGTGTATTTTCTCATTTTACCATATATT
>OZ026618.1:20993448-21180948 GCA_964020975.1 Hermodice carunculata | reverse complement strand
AGCCTAGTAGTAGCTGTGATTTCATTGACATAAAGAAAAGAGGTAAATACGTCAAAAGATACATCATAATGCTCACAGGCGTTACAACACCGTCCTAAGAAAACGTTTTTATCATCACAAAATATCAATAAAAGTGAAAATAAAAATTTTATGCATGCAGCTACGTAAGCTAGGGTTCACCCGTGGGGCTAGAATATGACAAACAGTTTTTAATAAGGATTTCCAGGTATCTGAATAAAGAGGACATTCAAGGAAGAAATGGAGAATACTCTCATCAGGATTTAAACATTCACGTACTGAAGACGGTACAATATATCTATGAAGATGTGAATTTAGACCTGATAGACCCACGCGCAAATGAGTGTGCGTGATATTAGGATATATATATATTTATTTGGTTTAAACATATTTTATTTTTCAATATGGATACAGTAGATGGAGCAAGTTTTTCATTTAGCGATTGTAAAAGCGGGCCGAGCCCTATATTAATCCCTCTCGCTCTGAAGAGACGACATGCACACAGGACAAAACAAAATGCACAGGGGACACCTAGTCAGTCAGGTCCTTGAATTTGGTGTAGCTAACTGGCTATACGTTTGAATATACTGGCTATGTGTTTGAATATTTTCATCTGTAGTACAACCATCAGATCCATATAACACAATTCTAAGAGTGAAGGGGGCATATCTTAAAATTATCAAATGTAAGGTGGATTGTGTAGTTACATACAATCTGCACTCAAAAAAAAAGTGCCAAACGTCTTCAATGGGAGCACCACATCTACATTCAGCTGGCTGCTGCTGAGTCCTAAGCGAGCATGAAGAATTGAAATAAATCTGTTTCCTTGATTGGCAAGAAATGGGGATCATGTGGTCAAAAATGATAAGAGCTACTTTGTATGATAATCTTCTGCATCTCTTTTCATATTGTCTAAAAAGTGCCATAACTCTCTTGGCTTTTGAAGCCTGATTTTTTAGAGCTGTGGACCAACTTAACCTAGTTGACACAATTAAACCAAGATATTTATCAGGGTTTTCATTAACCCCCAAATGGGGGTATATGACCCTTTTCAGATCATAAAATACCTCCTTAGCAAAATTCAAAGGGTCCCAACATCCTATATTTTCTTTGTTAATTTTGCAAAATGTAGCTGAAAATTTGACTCCCTTTCAGGTTAGGACCCTCTGAAAAAATTCCTAACGGAAACACTGTTTATAGTATGATGCCACTTGTAGTTTTTCCCCCTTAAAGCAAAACTTTTCATTCTTGCACAGTGGTCCACCATTTCTACACACCAAGTATAATACAGTGCAACGACAAGACTGTTTTTGGTTTTGCCCAACGTGCATAATAGACTTAAGGAAATACAAAGCAAAGGATTCAGAAACTCTGTTTGAAAAGCTGGTTGTGAAATGAATACAAAATTTCAGGCTTTGGAAAACAACTTGGAAGAAAAGATTAGTACCTACACCAAAGAGATTCCAGATTAAGTTAACAATACATGGGCAGAAGTAGTAAAAGGCGAAGAAGCTGCAAGTGAAAAAAATAAAGCAGAATAATGTAAAGAAAATTGTCAAAGAAACAATGATGGAACACAAAAAGGAAGAACAATTTAGGGAAACAAGAAAAGAGAATCCTATTATACAAAGAGTAGATGAAAGCAAAGAAGAAAATCCTATTGATAGAAAGAAGCATGATACTGGTATCTTCAAATATTTATGCAAGGAAATAAATATGGAAAATTCTGACATTGAGGTTAAAATATAGTTAGACTGGGGAAACCTAAAGACAACCCATCTAAGCCAAAACGATTGAAAGTGTCCTTGGTCAGCAAGAAGGGAAAATGCAAATTCATGGCAGAGCTACCAAACCTTAAAAATGCAGATAAGAAATTTAAGAACATCAGTGTTTCTGATGATCTGAGATTGGAAGAAAGAGAGAAAATTAAGGAAAAGGTAGAGGAAGCCAAAAAAAAAAAAAAAGAATCTGAATGGGGACTCTGGGCCTTCAAAGTTTGGAGCCCCTCATTGGAATTTGAGGATTATCAGATGAACAAGGGTAAGAACGACACAATGGTAATAGCACTCCAAGTGCGAAAGGTTTCACCCCTGTGTGGGGCTTGTCAGGCACTGAAAATTAAACGGCTGCGTAAATAGGGTTTGCTATGTTCTATTCTGCAGTGAGAGAAGCTACGTAGCTCCAATTGAGTTTTATGACATCATAAAGTGGACAATGTGACCACTCCTCTGCACTTGGCCATCTCAGGGGGTTCTAGTGATGGTCTATGTCCAGTTTATTAATGAATAAATCTGGGTAAATAAATGGGCAGGTCTGTACCTTTCTCTTTGAAGATACTTGGGAATGCATTTATTATTATTTTGTCAATGTATGTCCAGAGTATTTGTGTAGTACAATAGGTCTGGTAATTGATGGAAAGTGTATGTTTACGCCTTCATTTTATGTGTGCAGCTGTTAAAATGGGGAAGTTATTGTGTTTCCCTCATGAGCATTGACACTGGATGGGAAAATGAGCATGCATAGAACTTATTAAAAATTATCAGATTAAAGAGGAAGTGAACTGTATGCTCATTAATGCAACAAGATGCCAGAATTGAACTTTTGTACTGTTGAAAATGAAATAGATTTAATTTTTGTGACAGAATCATGGTCACATGAAGATATAAAAGATGCAGAAATTTCTATCAAAGGATACTACAATGACTGTAAACACAGTAGAGGTGGTGGCTGCATTATAAATGCAAAAGAAAATTTGAATCTTGAAATGGAAGAATCACTTATGGAAACTAATCAATGTGAATCTGTATGGTGCAGAATAAGGACAAACCAAAACAAATAATTGGTTGGAGTTTGCTACAACAGAACATCAGCTACTGAAGAGCAACAAGATTTTTTTTCCCTTGACATACTTCCTTTCATGAACCAGTTATTTCCTAGCTAAATGACAACTACTGATCGAAAAAATATGCATGAGAAACATTAATATCAGTGTTAAATGTCACTTGAAAAAGTCTGTGCAACTACATGTATGTTCTTGTAATAAACAGTCTTCACACTGTATTTGTAGGCACTTGCAGAAGCATATCAGCCCTGCTGTGTCAGCTCACCACTTTTTTAATCAGTCATTTTACTCTGTCTGTGTATGGTTTTCCTTGTTTCAACTAGGATTCTGTTCATTGATGATGTGTGACTGATGAACAGATCAAGAAAAACAGTTATTGTTTCACTGTTATGTGAGTTACACCTTGCAGTGCATGACAAACAAGAAGTGTAAATAACATGTGAATGTACAGTGGTCCCCCTCTTATAAGGCCACCCGAAATGCAGCCAAAAAGTGGCCTTATAAGAGGGGTGGCCTCTCTTGAGGGGGAGAATATAGTGGAAATACAATACTTTCTGCACAAGAATGCTGGCCTTTCAAGAGGGGTGGCCTCTGGTGAGAGGGGCCTTATAAGAGGGGGACCACTGTAATCACTCATCCAGAGCCCCATATTAAAGCCAGGTAACTAGGTTTCAAAGGGATTAGTAGGGCAATATAATGCTAAGAAAACACAGTAGCACATACTCTCTGTCTCTGCATCCTTTTTTTTTTCAATATTTTCATTGAGTTTCCAGTTAACAAATAGTTATATACATAGACAAAATAACAGTAGGCCTGTAGCAATGATAAAGAGCAACAAGATTTGCTACACAAACAAATCAAACTCGCTTATGATGAATATAAGTATGTGGTAATTTGTGGAGACCTCAATCACCCAACAATAAACTGGGACAAATATTACATGCACAGACAGAGGGCCAAGAATTTTTAGACCTAATGTTAGAATGTTTTTTGCAACAACATGTAGATAAGGCCACAAGAGACACAAATATAGTGGACTGGGTACTATCTACAGAAAATAGCATGATTGAGGGTGTTGATGTTTGTGAAAATCTTGGCACTAGTGACCACAATGTGATATTTTTTGAGTTGTTATGTGAAGTAACTATCAAACAACGGAAACAGGGATCCTACGACTATGGGCATGGTGACTATAAAGGGATGCAAAAGTATCTACAAGAAGTGAATTGGGAATTATTTCTTGAAAATAAGGCTACTAATGGGATGTGGACAATATTTAAAGAGAAACTGGATGAGGCAGTAGAAAAATTTGTCCCAAAAAGAAGTGGAAAATTGTCAAAAAACCCACCGTGGTGGAACAGAAACATAAAAAGAGTTAGAAAACATAAGTATGACCAGTGGAAGAGATACATAACTACAAAAGAATAAAATGATTATGTGCCTGACAATGAAGCTTTGAATATGGCAACTAAAGTTCTAAGAGGGGCTAAGAAGATGTATGAAAACAAGATTGCAAAAAATAAAAAAAATCCCAAGGCATTTTATAGTCTATATATATATATATATATATATATACAAGAGAGAAAACAAAGATTAAGGAACGTGTAGGTCCTTTGAAAGACAGAGATGGATCAGTAGTCACAAATGACAAGGAAACTGTTAATATACTGAACCATTACTTTTCTTCAGTATTTACAGAAGAAAGGACTGAGGAAGTGCCTAGACCTGGCAGAATATTTATTGAGGAAGAGAATAGTGAACTAGACAACATCAAAGTACAACCAGAAGAAGTTACGAAGAGGTTGTTAAATCTAAAACCGGACAAGTCACCAGCATCAGACAATATATATATATATATATATATATATATGTATACATGTATATATAGTCAAGAGTTGGCAGATGTGATATCAATGCCACTTACAAGTTTGTTTTAATAAAAGTTTACAGGAGAACAAATTGCCTTGCGATTGGAGAAAGGCAAATATGATACCAATATTCAAGAAGGAATCCAAAGCAAAGGCCTCAAGCTTTAGACCAGTGAGCCTCACATCACATGTATGTACAGTCTTGCTGAAAAGTCACTGGTCCAAGGCCATTATCTGGTAAAAATTCTGGAGGGCCAGTAAATTTTCTGAAATACAGGTCTAAATGCCCAGCAGAATTTTGAATTATTAAACAAAGCTAGATTACTTGGGCTAGTAAAATTTAGTCTTGGACCAGAAAAGCTTGTAAGTTTGCTGGCCCAAATGTTCAGTAAGGAAAAAACGTTTTCAGAAAAACTGTATGTAAATTAATATTGCTAGAAGGGATAATAAGTGACACATTTGAACGAATATATTTCGAGGTATTCTCAACATGGCCTCACAAAGGGTAGATCCTGCTGGACCAGTTTGTTAAAGTTTTTAGCAAAGGTAATGCAGTATGTAGAAGAATGAAAAGTAGATGTGATAAAATACCTAGACTTTAATAAAGCCTTTTACAAAGTTCAGCATCAGAATGGACAAAGGTATCCAGTGGAGTACCCCAAGGTTCTGTATTGGGGCCAACCCTGTTTCTCATCTATATTAATGACCTTGATGGTAAAGTAAGAAGTGGTATTTTGGAGTTTGGAGATGACACAAAAATATATGCCTGTACAGATGCCACGGAAGCTGCTAGAATTCTTCAGGAGGATTTTAACAATATATGTTTGTGGTCTAAAGAATGGGAAATGCTGTTTAATGTTGATTTAGTGCAAGTGTTTACACTTTGGCCATATAACAACTTAGAATCAGACTACATGCTGGGTGATGAAATAATAACAACCTCCCTGGAGGAAAAGGATTCAGGTGTCATAATACACCAGTCCCTGCAATCAAGCACCCATTGTACAAATACTCTAAAGCTTCTAAACCAGGTTTTGGGCATTATAAGAAGGACATATGATGACAAATCAAAATAGGACATTGTGCAGCTCTACAAATCATCGGTTAGGCCACATTTAGAGTACTGCTTACAATCATGGAGACCATATTTTCAAAAAGACATTGACAATGCGCAGTGTTGATTCTAGGGTGGGGGACTGGAAAATCAGGTGGGCCAATTTGGCCCCTTTCACACAAATCCTAGAATCAACTCTGATGTAGAAAAAGCACGAAGGAGAGCAACTAGAATGATAAATTTGTGATCTTGGTCAGCTGGAGTGTGAAGAAAGATTAAAAAGAACCAACTTAATGACATAAGAGTTACAGAGATTGAGGGCTGACCTAATTGAAGTGTACAAAATAATGAACTATTTAGAAGGATTACAAAGAGAGGACTTCTTTATCATGAGAGACTTCAATCTAATGACCGGAGGGCACAAATTTAAAATTTTTTTAAAACAAAAAACTAGATTAGACATAAGAAATTCTTCTTTTCACAAAGAGTTATGGATGATTGGAATAATTTAGCAGAAGATATTGTAAATGCCAATTCGGTGAACAGTTTTAAGAACAGCTTTGATCCAATATTAAAGAGAAGAGGGTAGTACTTTATAAGCCAAATGGAGGCTTCCTGGCACTACAGTGAAAACCACCAGTAGACAGGACAGTTACTTTTAAGCTTCTGCTGGTTTCATTGTAAATTCATCCTAGCCCAAGTCATTTAGCACCTAAAACTGTAAGTATACTGTCCTCACTAACATAGTCATAGATCTACAACACTGAACACACAAATTCATAAAAAAAGATGGACCATGACTTAGTATGATTATGGCTATCAAACTAAACTGCATCAGTCACTCACATGAAATAACAAATAAGGCTGGTTGTGCAAGTCAAGATCTAGTTTGATCTCAGCTCAGATCCACCTGACCTGAGATCAAATTCCAGGGCTGTTTAGCTTATTTTGAAGCCACACTCAGCAGGGCCAATGATTTTCCATATCAAAAAAAAAAAGAGGAATTCTACTTCATCAGCAAAAATTTTTAAAATTCCATTTCAAGGATGAAAAGAATGCACAATTCTGCTTTGGTTTCGAAAAAACTGTGGAAAATCATTGGCTCTAACTCAGTTTGAGCCTGATATTTAAACCTGGGTGAATGGTGGTTCACAGGTACAGTTTAGGCAGATTTTCAGGGAATTTTGCTTCAAAATTGATAATAATGGCAGAATTCATCGATATTTGGGATCAAATGGACCTTGCAGAATGTCTGCTACGGAGACAACTAATTTTGCGGGATAAAAGTAATCCATTCATCAAATTCAATGATACTGATTTTCTACAGGGATTCAGGCTAAACAAGGACACATTTTTTATGTTACTGGAGACTGTGGGACTAAGGCTTGACAGTGCTTATGTATATATATGTGTATATATATATATATATATATATATATATATATATATATATATATATATATATATACACATATAAACATACATAAACAGTAAAAAATGTGTAAGAAGAGCCCTTCCAATTCACCTTTTTCCTTGTTACAATAAAAGTGATGATTATGATAAGGTGCAAAGGCTTAACACTCAACCGGTCATGTTATACGACTGGGTCAACAGCTAAGTGCCCTGAGCTCACTGGCTAAAGCTGTCGACCAGAGGTATATTAATAAAAGGGGTAGTCAATATTGAGCAAAAGTGTCCTTCCTTGACACTTTTGTTCGGAAATTTTGGTGAAAGAGTAACATAAAAAGTTCAGCAGACCCTATCTGTTTGCATTACTGGTTGCTGAAGAGTGCTTTGAGCTGGAAAGTGTCAACTTTTTTCGTCAACAGTAAATCTTCAAAAGGAACGAGTGTCTGGCTCCATCCTTTTGTACCGTATTGGTTCGACCAGCTTCGCCAGTTGAGTGGCTCTTCAGGAACTGAATGTTTCAATGGCTGCAGCATAATACCGTAAAACCCATAACTTATCAGGGCTTGACATTACGGACTGCCCGGTTGTCCAGGGCAACCAAAAATTTTGAGCTCTGTGGGACTTTAACCCACTGGTTGCCCCAAAATGAGGAAAACGTTTCTTGGGGACAACCAGACCAAAAAACGTAATGTCGACCCCTGCTTATGTTTGTTACATGATAAAACAGTACATATATGTTGACAACAATAGACATTGCTAACAAAGAGTTAGGCTCAACGTCTTGGATGATGAGCTTTGATGTCTACTCAGACTATTTATAGTCACACCTGCCTTGTCCAATGACATGGTGTGACAACAAATATATGTATATAGTTTTGGGGTGCTTTTGTCTGCAATTTAATGTATTTATGGGAAGAGGCATCTCTGATCTTAGCATATCCTAGTGACCAACCTCTGCCCAGTTCAAAAAGGAATAAAGCTGGGGCAGGAAGGGGGTATTTACTCAAATATGTATCGAGATCGGGCAACGGGTTAAAGCATGGTTCATTCAAATTTGTACTAATTCTAGTTGGAATTTTACTTGCTGGCCTCCATTGTCGATATCAATGGCACTTGTATTGATTAATGTGTTAGCTCCAAGGGACATATTACATTTTCAAATTTTATTAGCCATGTCCCTTTTAGCTAACATGACCAATGCAAAATGACTTGTCATGTATTATAGAATTGGCTAGCCATTCTTAGTTTTGAGTTAGCAGTTTTTATGATTTTGATTAGCAAATGGCTATGTGAATCCAGTTATTTTGTGCCTTTTAGATCATATGTTGTCAGAAGTGGAAAATGTTATATATACAAAGGTGAGTGCTCAGTAATAACTGTAAATCAAAAACATGCATTCTATTGAAATGAAAAGGAAAGTGATTCCCAGCCACATATGGTAGAAAGATCGTAAAACTGGCGCAATATGTCGGGAAAAGGGACTAACCATACTCAGTAAATTACAAATAGGTACAGACTTCAAGTGTACAAATACACACAGACACAGGCACACATGTTCAGACTAGAAAACTTGACACTCAGACAGGTCTGCATCAATAAACACGGTCCAGGTCTATCAAAGTTATGAAACTCAGCAGGCTAAAATGTACTCCATATAGTTTTACCGATGTGATCCAATGTTTTAGTGAGTAACATTTGTCAACAGTTGTAGATTGAATAATTGTATTTTGCCTCAAGTGAGTCAAACTTGATTTACCAGAACACATGTAATTGTGTAAGTTTGTAATGAAAACACAGCAATAATATTCAAACAAGGAAAATGTGATTACATGTGGTTTTCACACACATGTACATTTGTCATCAATCAGAGCAGTGTGTGTTGTCTTGAGCTGGTGACTGATGACTTGAGGTGTCAGTTGTGGGATACACAGTGTTGACACAGTGATAGTCACATCTAATCATCTAATTTGCCATTTAGGCTACAAGAACACTACTGATTAACCCTTCCCTGGCCCAGGTCCCTGGCAGCACTTCTTAAAATCTAGTGTAACCCTTTGCCCAGTTAGAGTCAGGCTGATTAAATAAACTTTGCGTGACCCAGATTGGACATTTAACCCTTTCCCCCTTGAATTAAGACTGAGTCAACAGCTTTCCTCAGCATGGGTTGGGCACTAAGTGTCCAACCCATGCCGAGGAAAGTTGTTGACCTGGGTCATGTTGTCTTGACAGGTCTCATCTTCAATTCTCAGTCAAATTATTTTTCATTGCTGTTGAAATCAGTTGAAACCGCTGAAGCAGACGACATTTGACCACCAGCCGGTTTTGGTCAGTTTAAGGGGGAAAGGGTTAAGTTTCCAACCAGTGCCACAGAAACATTGTTGACTTGACTGGCTGTGTTCTCTGACAGACCTATCTCGTGTGTAATATATAAAGAGCTACTTAGCAAACCCAAATCTGTAAGCCCAGGAACTGTTTAAACACGACCAAGTTGAATATTCAAAGAGTAAAGTCCTATTTCATACAACTCACTTAAAAACTGTACAGTTCTAAATCATTATAACAATTTATTTTGTATAAGGAACAAATCATATCCATAAAATTTGAAATTTGGAAGAAAGTTTTAGGTTTTAGTAGCCTTAAAATGAAATTGGGTCATCAGCAGGGAACTAGCGCAAGACTTGTTTCGGTACCATAAGTACAGTCCGGACAAGTCATTCTGCTAACTGGCGGCATCATGTTTATATTTTAAATACAAACATGCCAGGCTGATGTATTACGGAATTAAATGAACATGATGTTCCTTTGTTGATAGGCCTACTTATATATGTAGCCCACATTACATTTATAAATTTAATTAAAGTTAAACACAAATTACTTTAACAAAACATGTCATTGCCTAACTGGCATTATTAGGCCTATCGAAAATGGATCATTTGAGTAATCGAGTGTTGGAAACCCCACACTTACCTAGAACACCTGGTCCTAGAACAGACCCAACTAAAAACAATGAGATAAAATAACAGTGTTTCCCTTAGGAATTTCTACCGAGGGTCACAAGAAGGGAAATTTTGGGGAAAAGACTAGATTTTCATGAATTTTACATTTAAATAAACAAGACTTGTGACCCTGTAAAATTTTGTCACAGGGTTTTTCAGGTTTTGAAAGAGTAATATACTCCAATTGGGGGGTTAATCGAAACACTGAATAACAACCAGTTCTCACACTGTACCATTTTCATGGAAGAAGACTGCTTTTATTTTCTTTTTAAACATCTGGGAACTGTATTTTTGTTTCTTTGTTTGGTTTTTGTGTGTGTGTGTGTGTGTTTGTTTTTGAGCATGACAGGGTTGAGATTATAGTCTGCCAGCATTCTTTGCAAAAGCTGTTTGAACGTCCCGCTATTTTTTGTATGAATTGATGCTCACTGTAGCCTTTGGAAATTAAGTCCTAAAGTTACAATTTTGCTTGCATAGCTATTTCAGTTGTATATCCATTTTATGTTTAGGCCTATTAAAGCAATATTTTATGTTTTGACCCGTTCAGGTTCTTTGAATAGTTAAATTCTGAGATAGGACATTCTTACTTACAGACAACAGCTGGTCAGTGAAAAAGAGCCAGGCTTGTTTACTCTCTCTTTACCGTCTGCTGTTTCCTTAAACAAGGGTGGCAACCATTGGGGTATACAGCACCCGTTCTGTTACAGGTCAACAGTCAGCACCGACTGTCAGAAGAGTGCACTCTCTTACTGGTTGCATGCTGACAGTACAGTTTGGAGTTGATTTTTTGCACAAAATAGTAATATTGTGCAGTTATTTTTCAGAAATTCATCCCGGTGAAGTTTTGCCACATCACAGAGGAAATAAAATATTATTATTCTATGTTTAAGGGTAAATTATCATTTTCTAGATTGAGATTTAAAATAAGTAACTCACTGTAGATCACATGACCCAAACATTGTTAGTAAGTAAATTGTGACATGCCTGCATCAATGATGTGATGCATTGACATTTAGACAAAATCAAATGTGCGTGAGTGATGTTTGATTATAATATGTCCTGTATGATATTGAGTAATTGCAAGGAGTATAAACAAATAGGGCACCCCAGGTCGGCGTTGAAAGTAGGCCCAGGGCATATTTTTTTGTGATGAGTACCCAATTAAACATAGAATAAGCAAAAATGTTTACATGGCTGGAAAGTGAGTTACTATTTTTCTCTGACAAGGGATCATTGTTGGTTGGGAAAATCATGAGTGACCTGATGAGGGATCGTTCTTGGTGTGGAAAATAGTAACTCACTCTCAGCCATGTAAGATTCAAACTATTTGTAGGCCTATCTGCTTAGCAAACAGTTGTGTTCAGCAATACTTTCCATTTGAGTACAGCATATTCACATAAAATTGAAGTGTCGAATGAAACAATTTGATACAGTAGTCCCTCCTTTGAGAGACCGCCCCTAGTGCCACCCGAAAGGCGGTCCCATAAAGCAGGTGGTCCCTCAAAGGAGGTATAAATAACATGAAAAGTACTACAGAAAGACCTGACAACTGTGGTCTCTCAAAGGAGGTGGTCTCCCAAAGGAGTGGTCTTTCAAAGGAGGGACTACTGTAGAACTGTCACTGTGTTATTTGTGATGCATTTGGTCAGCACATTTCATTCTTTGTTGGTCGAAGGTGCGCAGTTCTTTTTATTACATTGGTTGGGTTAATGCACTTATAAATCATCTTAGTGCGAATGAGCATATTAAAAATTAAACTTTGACAGAATTTAAAAAACTGATTGTCACCTGGACTTTTGATGAATCATGCACCTGCACAGCATGCAATACAACCTTCTAGTCCAAATACCCAGATGAGCCAGATGCATGACTGTCGGATATTTGATCTTTTGTAACTTTATGGTGCTACTTTTTTCAGTTGTGTTCAAATACTACCATTTTTAGTTATAAGTATTTGTGTAATGTTACTTTATGTATGTATTTTGTTGGTTTTAATAGCCCTTTGGCTAATGTTTCTCTTTGTACACGTGCTGACTTTAAATAAAGCTTTGTATCTTGCATCTCGTAAAGGATATTGAAATACAGCACGCATGCCCAGCATACTGTATTTGGTGCCCATAAGCGCAACATGCGGTGACAACATTTAGCCCAGCTGGTTGTAGGCCTACAAGGCTGTATCATAACTTCTTAGCAAAGGTTATGCAGCAAATGTCACATCCTTCAAATTCCTGGCAAAACATATCCAAACAGTGTCTACCCAAGTGGCCCATGTGGTTAGTTTCTCTTCTAAAGTGGGAATTCCCAGAAATAAAATGATACCCAACATGCGCACTAACTGTATCACGATGGGCTTCACACTGCTGTGTCACATCTATGTATGCCTTTTTTCTGTGTGTAATGACCTTTTGACTTGTGTAATATGCATAAATCTGCGTTTATGGAAAAGCTGACAGATGTTGGTTGATTGACAGTGGTATAGTCCCAAGCTTTTTTCCCCTTCATAGAATGGGGGACCTTCAGTCAGGGATGGGCTGCCACCATGACCAATTGGTTGCCTCAGCTACAGGATTTACTTGTTTGTATTCTGAACAGAATGATCGGCTGAGGGGGGATTACTGTCGAAAACAAAAAAAAAACATTGACTGGCCGGGGAAGTGCATTTATTCATATTAGCGTACACAATTGATGGGTAGAGAAACAGTATGGCTATGTGTTCGAACACACTTCCAGAGCGAGAATCTTGAAAATATTGTTTATTGGAGGTAATAGTGCTTGGGACATTTGGTAACTGAATGTAAATGCTGTGCTTTTGACAAATAGGTGGCAAAGCATTCTAATTGTGGTGTGTTCAAAACAGGAAATAGCAAAAAAAAAAAAAAAAAAAAAAAAAGCTTAGTGCAAAAGTTGTGCTGAGGAAGGGAAGGTATTCCTGAACACGATTGTGGTCACCATGGTCGGCTTATGCACTTGTCA
This sequence comes from Hermodice carunculata, assembly GCA_964020975.1. Taxonomy (NCBI): domain Eukaryota; kingdom Metazoa; phylum Annelida; class Polychaeta; order Eunicida; family Amphinomidae; genus Hermodice; species Hermodice carunculata. The sequence goes on along the minus strand of OZ026618.1, from coordinate 21,167,787 downwards.
TGGCCACATATCTGAGATGTTGGAGTCCATTCAATCATCCTGTGATGAAAGGTCATCAGGTGTGTATGGTCACTATTTGTTGGCAGATGGAGTGGCCACATGCATGCCATGAGCTACTACTTTTGTAATGGACTATGCGTACATAGTGGATAAGGCTTGCAGAACTCCATTTGATACAATGTTTCTTTGTAACAATCATGCGCACAGTTTCTAATGACAGAATGTGATGCTTTTTAAATTTGGTTATAACAAAGAAAATGACAGATTTGATGTTTTGCCACGCAATATTCATGAATAAATTGAAAAAATAGATTTAATTATAGACTTGGAAGAAGTGCTACTCACAACAACATGGACAGCAGAAACATAGGGAGAGCTTAAATGAAGCCAATTAGCTGTCAGTACTTGCCAGCTCATGATTAAGTACTATTGATTTTTTTCATATCTTTTGGAAAAAATGTTAGCTGTGTATTTCTTTTTTTATTCTTCCCCAGGATTGTGTGAGAAGAGTTTTAACCTGAAGTTCATCCTTGTTTTAAGCTTATGAAAGTAGATAAATGACTGCATAGCATATAATTATCATTCCAGATAAATTTGTATAATAAAAAAAAAAAAAAAAAAAAAAAAATGGAGTCTGCAGTACATTCCAGAATGTCTATCTTGCATGGAGACAGCTTGCCTGCTCAACAGACATTTTCTGCGCATTTTCAACTAAACAAGCGGAGTTGAAAACATGTAATTGCCTAGCAAATCATGCTGCAGTTGCCCTTGCCAGAACCACTGACTTAAGACTACATGTATAGGCAAGTTGGTACTTGAACGAAAGCTCTTTTCATGAAGTATTTATATATATGCAATTGTCGTCTTAAATCTAGGTAAATATACAGAAAAATCAGGGACTGGTATGGAATGAGTTAATCTCATTACGATTATGTCACAAATGGGCAGCAAACATTTCTAAAAATAATTATTGGTAATACAGGCTGAAGGTGGATGACAATCTGATGAGTTTGGAATGTTACTATCATTATGAAATGAAAGGATTAACAGTAATTATCAGACTGTGCTTATTTAGTCGCACCTGTACTGTACTCAATATTCTTATGCGAATAAAAAATATATAAAATCAAAGTTGTAACATGCAGAACTCTCTGGAGATATTGTTAACTTGGTTCATGAAATAAATGCAGGAAGTCATATGAGAAGCTTGATTTTAACCCTCTGTTTTTCATAACTGTTGAAATTAGTTGAAAACACTGAAGCAGACGACATTTGACCACCAGCTGGTTTTGGCCGGTTTGAGGGGGAAAGGGTTAACCTGTTCACTGCCACATTCCTGTAATGGACAAGCCCCCATTGCCACATAAAATGAACAATTTTAACTCTTTAAGTGGAAAATGAGTGCCAAGCTAAACCTTTGGCTATGACCAGTGCTCCTTTAGCCAGTGACTCAATGCTTGTCCTTGCCTTGAAATATATGGCTGGGAACACGCAGATGCAGGCTGACATGCTCAGGGCGCAGCTCGCCCCCTGTCAGCTGACCACTTTCGGGGACCCCTTTGAAGAGGCAGGCTAAGCACAAGTTGGATCTTCCAAGATCTCGGTCATCTTGGTCTGAGTGCTCAGAGTCCAAACGGCTGAAGTTGGTGAAGCCAGGATGGAAGCCTACGGGCTCTTGTCTGCACAGCCTGGAACCCCGGCCTATTCCCTGAGCGCTTGGATTGAATGTCTGGATGTCCCGGATCTGAGAGTTTGGGTCGAAAGTCTGGGCATGTCGGAGCACAGAAGAGGGTACCCAAGTCTGCGGTGGTCCCCTGTGTGACCCAAGTGACATCTCTGGGGCCTCTGGCCTTTGTGTTGGCTCTGCAGGCTACTCCTTCCAGTCTCCCCGGACTGAGTCGCTAGCAGTTCCACTGCACCCTGAGTTTGAGCCAAGCACTCTGCCTCTTTCTTTTGAGAAACGAGCAGAGCTCGAGCCCCTCCAGGAGGGGTGGTTGTGGGAGGAAACGTTTGTCTCCATCTGCCCCTGCTGCCACTTTTGCTGCACCTGAGCGGACCACTGTGAAGGAGTCTGTCCAGACTCCCTGCTCCCTCAGCTTGTGTGGCTTGCCATCTTGCATTGGTCAAAGGTTATCAGAATGCTCTGAGGCTGTCTTGTGACTTGTCATGTGACACTTGGGGGGGGGGGGGCTCAGAGCCCCCACGCAGAAGGTATATCAGCCAGCTTGAAGCTGGATGCAATGGAGTCCACTATCACTTAGTCTGCGTTAAATAATGAGGCTATGGAAGGGTTATGCTAAAAAAAGTACACCCTTCTCTTCATGTTCACAATTATTCAAATTAGGGCAAATTAAAGAATTTAAACCTCAATATCTAATAAGCTGTAATAGATATAATTCCAGGGGTATATGTTTTCAACGATAGTCAAGGTAAAGGTCATTTGGAGGTCAAGGGCATTGCAAGGTCATAGGTCAATTTCTTTGTGGGAAAATGTTAGTTTGAAGGTCAGCAATCATTTTAGGTAAAGGTCGTATTCAAGGTCAAATGTCTGAAACCTGAGATAGATAGACACAAAGCTGAAAAAAGGTTACATCTTTTTGTTAATTGTTTATATTTAATTTATTTCTGCTTTGTATTTTTTGTAGTTTCTCATCTAATCTTGTTACATTATTGTCGCCAGGTACAACATATCAAAGATATTGTAAAACATTGGAAAAAAAATTGCATTTGTAGGCACACAGATAGATTTGCTGTAAAGCAAATCTTCTTTTCAAGTTATTTAAGTACATGTGTACTGTTATTGTCCAAAGCTAAAGGAGAAAGTTCTGTTAGGTACACGCAAGAAAAACCAGATATTCTGTTGCTAAGTAATTTGAATACATGTCCCTACATCTTCGCCTTCATTCATGAAATTCAAATTAACTGCTCCCCCACACTTTTGTTTCCTTTTTTAAAGGAAGCCAACTTGTTGTGCTACATCCATGACGGATACTGATGTGAACCGGTCAACACATTAGCAGATAGAATGCTCTGAGGCTGTCTTCTTGTCATGTGACACTTTTTTATGCTACATCCATGATGGAGACTGATGTGAACCAGTGAACACATTAGTAGTTTATACATAAAAAAAGCTTTGACAGACTATGCTTGGTCGCACAAGACATTAACAATGTAAATTCGACTACAGTTCCTCCTGGCATGCTACCGTTGTTTGACTACAATCACTTCCGGCAGTGAGAAGGTTAAGAGAATGAAGTGTTGGTCATGTGCACACATGGAGCATGGTCAATGTAGAAGTCCCTGTCTCTTTATCTTGTATCCTGGGCGTCCCAGTGTACATGATAAAAATCTCAATACTGCTACATATAACATGCGTACTATCAGTGGTAGAGTAATGTTATTTTTATTGATCAAGCTCTTGAACATGTCAAAATTTTTTCTAAATTTATGTGGAGATTGTTGGTTTTGAGAAAAAGAAAGGATTTTTTTTTTTTTGGAGGGTGGGATCTTAGTATGAAGAATTTACCTAGAGGGCAGCACTGTCTAGAAGAGTCTTTTAACAGGGTGTTTCTTGGTGATCCTACTATGTTATATGGACATGAAAAACTGACACCTATTGAAAGTTTGACTGCTCATATATAGTCCTTATATAAAACCTTATGTAGACATTGTGCAACCCTTTCCTGGTCAAATTGCCTGAAAAGGCCCTGATGTAAATTGTTGTCGTCTTTAATATCTTGTTAACAGAAAACAATTTTTGCTGAGAATTGCAGATAAGGTCTATCATGATGGTACATCTCAAGTCAATAGCTCTTCTTAGCAGAAGGTGGGTGTGACCCTCCCAAGCTGCACCCCAAGAAAGCTGTTGATTCAATTTTATGCCAATAAGGAAAGTTTATTGTGTCAGTATTTGGCTGTTTTGCACAGTAAGGAAAGTCTGCGATGGGGTCCCACTTGAGGTTTGTTTCCTAAAAATACTTTAATGAGGCTGGATGTTTTGAATAAAAGTGACCATAATATGCAGTATGCATATTAATTTCCTGCCACAAAGCACGGGTTTGACGCCTGGCGGTCAAGGGGGATGTGCGGGTCGCGTCACTGTAACAGGCAGGCCATAATTATGCTCATTTCACACAAAATTAGCATTTTTTGAGAAATTTAAGTTCACAAATACCAAACTGATATTCTTCTAGTACTCCGGAGCCATATATAAGAAAAATTTCCATATGCCTTTATTAAGTAGTCTGTATTACCAAAATATTAGTAATATCCCGCTTATCCCCACAGGTACACACCCGTATCTTGCCAAGCGAGACCAGGCAGTCAGGTATGCAGCTGGGGCTGGAACTTAATATGCATATCTCCTGTAATATTATTGATTAATTATGGCAGTTTAAGACTTTCGAATGAATTAGATTTGTAGTTTACAATGTAGATACACCTTCCAAGAAAAACCCCTATGACATGGACATTTTGATGTTCTTCCTTTGTATGTCCAACATATTTTCTTTGTGCATCTATCAAGGAAGTATGACGTCAAACAGATAGTTACATTATGTGTACAGGATAATTTCAAATTATTATGGGGGGGGGGGAGCTAGGTAGACTTTTTGAAGTGAAAGTTTCCGTTACTGTTGTTCAGTGCTATGTACATCCTGCACTTATTGACCTTTGTAACAAATCTACTCACCTTGTCAAACTTGAATGATCACTTATTTTGTTGTATGGAAAGGCCGATGAGTGTCTAGATAATGTTCCTGGGTCTGCACTAATTGATCCCGACTTGAGGCATCGTTGTAATTCATTGTGTCCTACATGGTAAGCTAACACAGTGGAATGAAGCAGAAACAAAAGGAGCAGTGTCCAAAGATACATCCGTACAATAGATTAGAAAGTCACCAGCATTGCCTTTCTTCTTTTGGGATGTCAGAGGACAAATTTGCTTTCTTTTTGTTTGTGGGCAAGATGTCATGTCAGGGTGCAATACTTCATTTGTCTGATTTTCCAATGTGTACAAGAAAAATAAATTTTGCAAAAGTTATTCTTCAAAAGAGCTTGGTCCGTTCAGATAGCTGTTTTTAAAAATGTTAATTTATGCTTATGGAAACTGAACAAACCTTCCAGGTTACAGACCACAGTTGTGATTGGCTGGTTGTGCATCCCAACGGAGATAATCCGTAATTGTGAAAATACCGTGTTTTCAGCATGCTGTAGCTTCTGTTTAAATAAAGTTAGCAAAGTCAGGTTTGCTGCATCACAGAGTTGCTTCATTGGTGGTCATATAGGTGCACTGTCTTCCAGGCCAGGTGGGAACTTTATGGTGGGGAAGGACAATGATGTGACCCCGGCCAGAGCACAGTTCATACACCTGTATAAAGCTGACATCCAGGTGTTGTTTCGTATTTCAATTATCACGAAATAATGAGCTGGGAATTGCACGACAAAATTTTGTCCGTGTTTTTCTCACATTTTTATCTATTAAATAACGTTGACGAAATTTTAAAATACCAAAATGCTGATTTTTTAGACTGGAAAATGCTAATATGAAAAATAGAAGGATTTATAACTGTGGTCTGTGGCCTTCCAGCAAATACCAGACTTTGTAATGCCAAGGGATAAGAACACTTAACCCTTTCTTCCTTGAATATTAACTGAGTCAACAGCTTTCTTTGGCATGAGTTGGGCACTAAGTGCCCAACCCATGCCAAGGAAAGCTGTTGACCTGGGGCATGTTTTCTTGATAGGTCTCATCTACGGTTCTCAGTCCAATTGTTTTTCATTACTGTTGAAATTACCGTATTCATTCGAATAGTAGCATACTGTGCTAATGCAAAGATTTCCTGGAGCAAACATGGTTTTCGTTAAGTTTTGTGTTATATCTTAATTTACAATACCACAAGCAATTCCTCTTATTGTAGAATATAGCTTAAAATAACAACAATGAACCCCCTTCTTTCATCATAAGTGGTAAATATTAAAAAAATATTGAAAAATTCTAAAATCGCCAAGAATAAAAAGTAGGGTGTGTGCTTCTTTTTTGGCATGTGCTACAGTTGGAGTGAATACAGCAGGTGAAAAACAAAACACTGAAGCAGCAATAGTTAACAAGCCGTCTTTGGTCAGTTGATGGGGGAAAGGGTTTTTAAAGGAGTTTGATAATCTGTTGAATGCTGCATTCTTCTTATAGATGGTGGTATCAGAGATACCAGCAGGTGTTGGTGACCCTTTTAAAAATAACATGGTTTCAGTTGCACAGCTAAAAATAACACAAAGATGACAACTGGATGTGAAGGTTTTCTGCATGATCCTGAGGGGTAACCTACAACTGTGACCACTGGTTGCACATATATGTACTGTAAATAAATGGGATACATGTTGTAAAACATCACACCATTTTGAAATCTGGGACTGGAGTTTTTTTTTTTTTAATCTTGGAAAATGGATGGGATGTGTAATTTGAAACAGATTCTTGGTTCAGACACAGATCATTTGTCTAAACTGAAGTGTTCCTGAGACAACTCCTGCTGTATATTGTGATATGTGACAAAACTGTGGCAGGTCTGATCATCATTAAGCATTTACATTTTATTTGTAAATTGAACATTTGCCACAGGAATGCACATCTTAAACTTGGTTGGCACTAGGAATTTTACAACTGTATCCAATTTGGCTAAATTTACATTAGTTCTTTTAGCCAAATGCTGATTATGTGAGCTAACATCATATAAGCCAAATTTCTGTTTTGAAATGAAGCTCAATATATCTATATGATTAATGGATGTGCATGAAATGTAGATTTATGAAATATTCTTAGCCAATTTGGCTAAAGTTTCCAAACTTTTCTTAGCCAAAGACCACTTTTTTTAGCCACTGGCTGTTTGGCTAATGGGTAGCATTACTGTATTTAGATTAGAGTTTCCTTCCAAAGTGGATGATGTTTTGGTACACTTTACACAACAGAATAGCATGAAAAACATCCATAAATTTGGACCATATTTCAAGGACAGTGCACAAACAGGAAGTTACGTTTCAGAGAGGTGCCAGAGAATGCTCACTGTGTGTCGTGTGCTTGGAGAACAGGACTATGACTTTTTAAGCAGTTAGTTTTTGTTTCAAGTTGCTTGCTTGTCAAGGGCAATATACAGTGAAACCTCATTATGATGACACAAATGTTCATGAGAAAAAGTTCATTTTCTTTGTTATTTGATTCATTTATCGGACATACATGTATATTCAGTTATCTGACACATTTTTAGGGAACAAGGTTTCACTATAATTTGACAAACATGTATAATTCTGGGATCTGCCCATACGTACAGTTACAGTAAAACTTGTGCTTGTGGACACCTGCAGAATCTGGACAGTTATGTCCAGGACTGAAAGGTCAGTTTTCTTGTTATAAAAACACCCGTCTTATGTGAACATGTGCCAACTGTGGACACTTTTTACCAGTCCCAGAGGTGTCCACAGGAGATAGGTTTCACTGGGCTTCCTTGTTTAAAAAGTTGGTCTGGAATTGAGGTAAGGCTGGGATAAGACAAAGAGATGGCCATGAAGTGTGTATAGTATTGAGGTGAGTACATGGGCTTTAAATGGCCTGCTGCAAGCACATGAGATATCAGTGACAGTCAATATGTCTCGGAGTGGGGATTACTGGCGACAGACTTCTGATTTTGAGAGAGGAAGATTTGTTAGTATGCTAATTTGCACACACACCCTCCATAATATGCCCAGTTTAAAACTAGTGGGAGCGCTCACTGTCGATCGTTTTCTCCTCCAGAGTAGATGTTCTGATCTCATACCTCTATTGTTTGGGGGTGGGGGTGGGGGGTGGAAGGAATAAAATTCATTGTTATTGACCACAGCCTGTGTGAATGTCCTGTATATTGGCATTGCATGTTGACTGTAACCACTGGTGGACGACTCCAACTTGTTGATAGGCACCTTACATGAAATACCTCTGAGCAAGTTAAAGCTCAGTGCCACTGGTAATGGTGATGCTGAATATAATTAAGTTAACTTCTACCCTACATATAGTGAAAACTTTCTAACAGGGACACCACTGGTTCTGAGAAAAAGTGTCCCAACAAGAGATGTGTCTCTATTGTCAAGGTGCAATTACTTGAAAATACGTGTATTCAGTTCTGAGAAAAACTGTTCCACATAAGAAGGTGTCCTTTTATTGAGGTGTCCCCATCAACAGATTTTACTATACTGTCAGGCCATCCTTAGAAATATGTTTGTTAGGGGTTACATGACCCTAGAAAAAAAAAAACCCAGGTAGGTACTAGTTTTTTTGTTTTTTTGTTTTTTTTTTGTGAACAAAAAAATAGTTGTTCGGGGTTACATGACCTGAAGCAAAAAAAGAGACCAATGATGCAGGTAGGTAGGTTTTTAGCTCAGCTAACTTGTCAGTCAGCTGAGCTCTTAGGATGCTCCATCATCCTTTGTTGGTCAGTCGTTGGTTCGTCCGTCCACAATTCACATTTTTGACTTCTTCAAAATAGTCAGCCAGATTCACTTCAAACTTGGTGGGAATGTACCTTAGATTGGTCCCTACCATGTTTGCTCAAATGGTCATGCTGCAGTGATTTTTGGATTTTTTTATTCCCTTTTTTTTGTTTCTTTTTTGGGGCAAATCTTAAAAAGTCTTCTTCCGGAAATCACTCATCCAATTGCTTTGATATCACACAGGAACACACCTAGAGATGCTTAGTTGTTAATTGCTCACCAGGTGGCACTGCAATTTTATTCTAAAAACTGTCCCACATTTAGCAGATGGTCTTCTTATTGAGCTGTCCCTATAGACAGATTTTATTTACTCTACTGTCATTAATCTGAAAACTTTTTGATTTTAATGGGAAGGAGCAGGCAGTCAGACTGCTCTTCAGCTCTTCAGCAGTTGAGGTGCAACTACCAAGTGACAGGCTGTCTTGGTGTGATGTTGCTGTATTGTTTATGGGTGTATCACAGTACCGGAGACTGCCACACTGTGTAAATGTAATCATCACATTCACGGTGTTCTGGTAATGGTCAGAACTAGCCATTATCCACTCAACCGTTGGCTAATATACAGTATTATGCTTTGATCAAAATGTACTTGGACCGCCATAAACTAAATGAATGTGTTTTTACCACTTGATCAGTTTATGAGTGTCTCAAGATCTAACCCTGTAGAGTCTGATTAAAATCACTCATTTTTTTAAAGTTCTTTTGGATGCAGTGAAGGTATTGCAGGACATCAATTTATATTCAAATGGTGGATGCATATGAGTAAACAGGTCAGATTTTTAATAGGGTTAAAAGACCATCCACCCCTCTCAGAAACTGCACAGGTGTCCCTCCTTTGAAAGACCACCTGCCTTTTAAAACCACATCACGTACCTTACATGTTTTTTTTCCATGTTGTTAAGCCTTCATTATGAGACCATGTACTTTATGTGACCACTTATGGACTTATGAGCGTTGATGCAGGTCCGTAGCAGACCCAATCCGCTGTCAAGAGAAATCCACAATATGAACAATGCAGCGATATTGGTCTGTCTGCGAAGGCAACAGGTGGTCTGTCAAAGTAAGTACAGATAACATGAAAAGTACTAATTAGCAAAGATCTTGAGAAGGTGGTCTTTCCTGGCTGGTGCTCTCAGAGTGGTCTTATAATACAGTAGTACCTGCTATTCACGACCACCTGCTTTAAGCGACCATTTTTCCCATGCACAGATGTTTTTCGAATGTTAAATGCACTGTCGTGAGCGAACACCTGCGCAGCAGGACCAGTGACTGGGAGAATTTTGCAAAAAACGCCCTAAATGCCGGCTTTTTGCCGAGACTCTTTTAGTGTCAAACAGTGACAAATTCTGATTTTTTCCTCAATCATATATGACCAAATATGACTGTCATTCATTCATTTATCATAATTCTTGTATGTTTCAAACTTTATTTGCAATGATTGGGATTGATTCGAAGTGCATCACAACTTGGAACATGCTGAGCTTCCCTTTTTTGCATTGAAGTTGAACTGGCCAGCACCTTGTCCTTGTGTTTGTGGTGCCATCTACTACTGAGCATTTGTTTTGCATAAAAAACAACTGAAGGGTTGCAAAAATATTCTGAGTACATTACTTACTATTTTGACCTTAATCCGCATGCTTTGTTTAAATGTCAATTCATTGTTAATCGTAAGAAATCAATTATAATACACTCTGAGTATCTTTCAAGTGCACTCTTGAATCTGCCATTTTTAATTTGCATTTGGGCACAAATAAGTTTGCTGTAACATCAGTGAACTCACGTGGTCTGATATTTATCGATTAATAGCTATATGCAGACATACACGTGGTGTTGCGTTGCCGTTTATTTTGTATTAGATTAACTTAAAATTATTACATACCTGATCAGCCTTACTCCCATCATACTATGATTAAATTATTGAACCAAGAGTAATATATTCGCGTAACTTCGGTGAGCTCCGGACATGCACATGCTCTGAGATTTGTTGGTTAACGTTAGGCAAGTCGACAGATGGGGGAAATGTATACATGCAGTGTTGTGTTAGCTGTTTATTTTATATTTGATTAAATTACAATTATTACAGGTTTTTCATCATTACTGCCATCAGACTATAATTAAATGTGTAATTTAGGTTCAACAGCCCTGTAGGATCATGTTGGATTGACAGGAGAAACGGTTATAAATGGAGGATACACTAGTCTGCTCTGAACTTTTCTGGGTTTGGAAATGGAGAAGAGCAAGAACAGAAAGCTTGAGCATCTATCCTGCAATGTATAGAAGGCCCTTTGATTAGGAAGGCTGGGGTTGTGTAACTAAATTTTTCTAACTTTGTAATGTTGTAATTTGAATTTCTTTAAAATAACTTTATGTAAATTGTTCATATACTGGAAACTAAACACAAAATTATTAAATGATGAAGAGTACAAAGAACAAGTTAAAATTATTGTACGAAATACTGTTGATTCTTGTAAAAGTGAAAACTTAGATGACAGAACTATATGGGATATGTGTAAAAAGAAGATTAAAGATTTTTCTGTTTCTCACTCAAAACAAAAAGCAAGAAAAGAGAAGAAAGAAATAGAAGATATAGAAAATGAATTGTTAGAAATACAAAAAGCTTTAGATTTAAGTGTTGATGATGATGAGACTTTAAGAGAACAAAAAGAAGCTCTCCAAGAGAAATGTGAAGAGTATTACAGCAGTAAAGCTAAAGGTGCCTTCATAAGATCGAGATCGCATTGGATTGAGAAGGGTGAAAAGTCAACAAATTTTTTTTTAAGTTTGGAAAAAACAAGACAAAGTAAGAAACATATTAAGAGGTTAAAAGGTCATGATGGTCAAATCATTACACAGCCAAACCAGATAATAGAAGAAGAAGTAAATTTTTACACAAAACTTTATACTTCAAACTAACCCTGGTCCTGAGAAAATTAACAACTATTTAGAAAACACTGTCTTGGAAAAGAAACTTTCTCCAGATGGAAAAGCAGCATGTGAAGGATTATTAACTGAGCTTGAATGCACAAATGTAGTACACAGATTAAAAAAAATACAAATCACCTGGACTTGATGGCTTATGCAATGAGTTTTATCAAAAATTCTGGGACTATATTAAGGGACCAGTTATTGCCTCTTTGAATGAAGGTTATAATAAAAATGAATTTTCTAGATCACAAAGACATGGGGTTTTAACTTTACTTTATAAAAAAGGGGACCAGGAACAGCTAAGCAACAGGAGACCGATAACATTATTGAATGTAGATGTGAAGATAGCAGGTTATGCATTAGCACGAAGATTACAACCAGTTTTGGAAAACTTGATAAGTACGGATCAATCAGGATATATAAAAAACAGATATATAGGGTTTAATATAAGACTTATTGAAGATATCATTGATTATTCAGAAAATTTAGAAATTGATTCTGCTATATTATTTCTGGATTTCAAAAAAGCTTTTGACATGGTGGAATGGTCCTTTATGTTTTCATCATTAAAATACTTGGGATTTGGGGATTCTTTCCTTAAATGGTTCAGTACATTTTACACAAACATTACTTGTAGTGTTTCAAATAACGGCTGGGTGTCAAAACCCATTAAAATGTCCAGAGGCATAAGACAAGGATGTCCTTTATCTGCGCTTCTGTTCATCATATTTGTTGAAATACTTGCTGTAAACATTAGGGGGAATAACAAAATAAAAGGAATCAAGCTTCCAAATGGGGTTAGAGCAACAATATCGCAGTATGCAGATGATACCACTCTCCTTATTGAGGGTGAACAGTCCATTCAAGAAGTATTAAAAACTGTTGACCAGTTTAGTAAAGTAGCAGGCCCAATTCTCAATCGGGACAAAACGGAGGGTATCTGGCTTGGTAAACACAAACCAAAATCAACATTTTTGAAGTGGACAGATGAACCTGTTAAAGCCCTTGGGGTTTACTTTGGTAAAGACAAGAAAGAATGTGAATATTTAATCTGGAATTCAAAATTAAATGCTTTGGAAAACACATTGTTGCATTGGAAAAAAAGACATCTCACTTTCTATGGTAAGATAATAGTAATAAAAAGTTTAGCCTTATCAAAAATTATTTTTAACGCTTGTGTAGCAAATATCCCCGATTTTGTATTAAAACAAACTAATAAATTAATATACAATTTTGTTTGGAACAGTAAAAGAGATCGAATTAAAAGAAATACTTTGATTGGCAATTATGAAAAAGGTGGACTAAAGATGATTGATGTAGAAAGTCTTTTCAAAACTTTTCATGTAAAATGGGTACAGAGACTGCTGTTCTGTGAGGGCAACCGGCAAAGGAACTACGGTCCCAACGGGAAACCGTACCGCCGCCAACGCCGATATTAGTACACCATAACAGTCACACAAGTTGTTGTTCAAGTTTTGTTGACTATCCAAGTTCAAGTTCTTGTTCATTGGATTTACCTTTCTGGAGCATTTTTGATTCTGAACTGTTTGAAATCAACGAGGACAATTCCATAGCAGCACCAACCAGTGCCTACCAACACCATACGGACAGTGACGAGCCAGCCACCTCCCACATAAATCGTTTGGATCCAGTCGGACCCACACCCAACCACCTGACAGATGAAAGACAGGTAGGTCCAGTCCTTACTTTACCCAACTCTTTCATGAACAGAAAAGTTGAATTTATTCATCCACCTTGTTTGAACAATAACACTTCAAACAACACAATAGGAGATAATACGAATTTACTTATCCCTATAAACCTGGTAGTTAATCTATCAGATTTCACCTTTTCTGAAGCCCAGAAAAGTTTACTCACCAAAGGCCTGTCTTTTTGTCCCACCCCCAGGGAACCAGATATGGGTGAACTAAATAAAGACATGGACAATTTTTTCAGATCCATGAAATTACAAGCCTTTTTTAACAGGGAACAAACCCAACCTGTTCCCCAACCAGGTTCAGAAGATCAAACTGACCCACTGCAACAAACAAATGCAGCATCACAAAATGGAGAAACCCTCCCTCCATTTGATCATAAGTCTTTCAAACAGAAAAGTAACTTCACACCAAGTGAGGCACAGTTAGGTGACCCGAACCTGGCTGCGTTTTGTAGGACAGTTAAATATGATACAGCAAAACATGCTCCCAGAACACCAAAACATGACAATTTATCCAAAGAAGAACGACAGGGTCTGAAAGAACTTAAAAACAACCCTGAAATAGTGATCAAACAAGCGGATAAAGGCTCAGCAATAGTAATCATGAATACCACAGATTACATTGCGGAAGCCAAAAAATTATTATCCAATAGAAATCACTATAGATCGGTTCCTTCCAATTTAACAAACCAACACAATGAACAGGTTAGAACCTTGTTACAACAACTTGTGGAGGACAACTCCATATCAAAAGATACCTACAAATATCTTTATATAGAGGAACCACGAGTCCCGTGCTTCTATATATTACCCAAAATTCACAAGGGCATCTACCCACCCCCGGGTAGACCGATCTTAAGTGCCAATGAATGCCCAACAGAAAGAATATCGGGACTCGTAGATTTTTTTCTACGACCTTTGGTCACAAAGATACCCAGTTACATCAAGGACACAAATGATTTTATTAACAAAATAGAATCATTACCACAACAACCAACCAACACGTTGCTTGTTACCTTAGATGTAACTTCTCTGTATACCAATATCCCTACCGATGAGGGCTTAAGGGCAGTAGCGACTGCCCTCCTACATAATAGAACTATAAATGGAAAGCCAGCAGTCAGAGAAATAATTTCTCTACTACGGTTAGTCCTGAATTGCAACAACTTTGAATTTAATGGAGAACACTTTCTCCAAATCAGTGGAACAGCGATGGGCACCAAGGTCGCTCCATCGTACGCCAATCTCTTCATGGCCGATTTTGAGGAAAAACTTTTATCCTCAACAGCCTTGAAGCCAGAAATGTGGGGTAGATTCATCGATGACATTTTCTGCATATGGCATCATGGAACAGAAAGTCTCCAGGCATTTGTAGAACACCTCAATGCTTGTCATCCCACTATCAAATTCACGGTTGAATACAGTGATACAGAAATCAGCTTTCTAGACACCCTTGTCCGCCTTGACAGTAATAGAAAGCTCTACACAACACTGTATACTAAACCTACAGATACACACACGTATCTGCACTTCCGTTCTTCACATCTCAAACACTGCAAATCAGCTGGCCCCTATAGCCAACTTTTACGGGTGAAAAGAATCTGCACCCAGCCAGCCGATTTTGAAGACAATGCAGAAAAAATCATGGACTTCTACAACCTACGGGGATATCCCACAGACATTCTTGTGGAAGCCCTCACAAAGGTTAGAAACATAGACAGAGCCTCGTTACTCCAAAACAGGCCTAACACAGCGCAGATAGACAGAAATAAGGACAAATTATTTCTGATTACGAGGTACAATCCCGCATTACCTCCATTGAAGAACATAATTACACAAAACTGGGGAACAGTTCAAGCTTCCAAGTTTGCCCCAGTGCTTGCAAACAAGAAGGTCGTAGTTGGATATAAGAAAGGAAAAAATCTCAAGGATATTTTAGTTCACTCCAGAACAAAATACCCACCAACGCAACAACAACATCCTTCCGTATCTGGCACAGTACAGCTTAATCCGTGCGACACAGACAGCTGCAGATATTGTGAAAGGATAAACACTAGTGGTGTGGTAGTCAGCACACACACAGGCCGTACCTACTATGCCCCCGGGGGGGGCACGTGCAGACACAACAACCTTGTCTACCTGTCGACTTGTGACATATGTCACAAACAATACGTGGGTCAAACTTACCGCCCACTGAGGGATAGACTGAGAGAACATTTTTATTATATCAACAAAGGGGATATGAACCAACCACTGGGCAGACATTTTGCCCAACGGGATCATAATGGACTCAACCTCACAGTCCAAATCCTATGCCATATCCCAACACCACCGCAGTTGAAAAAAACCGAAACCCTTCGACTGCAAAAAGAGCATCACTGGATCCACCAGCTGGTTACGATGGAACCTTTCGGTCTAAATGTCATGGGGAAATAGGCATACTTGCGATGTATTATGCTAAAATTTATAGTTCACTTGCCTATTCCCCACTGACAGTGTTTGTGTTTTGCATTTTGACAGAACATTGCACTCTGTCTCCATTGGATTGCTATCTATGACCTTGTGGAGAGAGTCCCTCCACACCAGGTATCATAAATTATCATGAACCAGGTAACCAATGTGTTCACCTCAAATATGGACACTCCACATTTATGTATATTACGGTACATGAGCCTTCTTGCTGGGTAGCTCACTACTCACAGGATACACCACCAGGGGGACATGATATCTCCCTGACAACGGAATGTTTGTAAACATTACCACGTGCATTTTAAGCATGTGGACCACACTTGATCAGCACGTCAATTTGACGGTTGGTCCGCGGTACGTTAAAATCTTCCGTTTAACGTTGAGCCTATGACGTAACAATATGTCACCAAGGCCAGTATATATATCGAGGTGAAAACAAAACGCAGCAATCTTTGGTCAGTCTCTGATGAGCCCAGGTTGAGGCGAAACCGGTCAGGCAAAAACACCAAGGATTTCCGACTGTCAATTGTCAGACTCAAAGACTTGGACAGCACACACAAGCAGGACGGTCCACTGTCGTGGCACTTGTGTTGTATTCTTATATTGTTCTGTGATAATGCTAAATGGAAAATATTACCCACATTCTATTTCAACCAGTTTGGTAAAGAACTGATTGTTTTTAGGTTTAACCTGAAATCTATCAAACAATTGAGGAAGTTGAAGATAAATATGCCAATGTTCTACTGGAAAATACTAGACTCATGGATAACCTGTGGTGGTGGGCAGAGTTTTCTACCTAAAACACATGTACAAATTAAAAAACAGATAATGTGGGGAAATCAATTTGTCATGCATAAAAAGAAAGTATTACTATTTAAAAATTGGATAGATTCAAATATTGTGTTTGTATCAGATTTATTAGATGAACACAATGTTATGGATAATGTATGTATATATAACAAATTGAAATGTAAGAGAAACTGGATGTCAGAATGTTCAATAGTTTTTGAAGCCTTGCCTAAGGAATGGACAGATATTTTGAAACAAGAAGTTTTTCGTTTAACTAAGGTTAAACTAGATAAAGGTTTTTGGATTTTGAATAATAATTATTTATGTTTCGACACAGAGTTTAATGTGAAGTCTTTATATAATATACTAGTGAATGTTAAATTTGAAAAACCATATATTCAGGGGTTTTGGAACAAGTATTTTAACAAAACTATTAATTGGCAAAATATTTGGAAAATTCCTATAACTATTGGTATGGAAAATAAATTGAGACAATTTCATTTTAAGTTAATTCACCGTTTAACACCTTGTAACGATCTTTTGTACAAGTGGAAATTGACTGATGATCCATTATGTTCTCATTGTCAAATGAAAGATGACTATGATCATTTTTTCGTAACATGTAATAAACTTACAGAATTAAGAAGAAAACTGAAATTGATTTTTGATAAAATGGGATTAACAAATTTGAATTTAGATTTAAGAGACATTATTTTAGGATATGAAATTACATATGGAAAATACAATTGGGTAAATTTTATCTTGACAGTTATGGCTTTTACAATTTATAAAGGCTGGTGCATTGATAAAACTAAGAAAATAAATTATTGGGCTCTTTTTAAATATGAATTTATATGGCGTTTCAATGTATATCAGTCAATGTCTGAAAAGAAATTAGAACAACATGTGGAAATATTTGCTAATCATTTAAAACATTAAAAAGTAAACTTTGGAAATGGTATTCAATATAATTGAGGTAAAATGTGTAAGACTGATTATGAAGAAGATATACGCTAGGGACAATACTGAAAACAAAATGATGGAAATTACAACATGGTGGATTAATAATGTAAATGGTTGATTGTGAAAAAAAAAATGTATACAATGGAAAATGTTGAATGCAAAATGGAAAAATACTGTACGATGTACTAAGTTGTGAATAAAGAGAAAAAAAAAAAAAAAAAATGTAAATTGTTCATTGTAAATGTATATATACTTATGGTCAAAATGTTTGCACAGATTTTGTCACCTGAGCTGCAAAAGTGACCAGTTTATTTAATGTTACTTTTAACACACACATAAGGGAAAGACACGGTAGCGTAAAAAAAAAGTGTGTTGCACAAGCCTACAAGCATGTATCCCTTACATGAAGAGAAAGCTTGTCGTCTACTCCAGGAAAAAAAAAAAAAAAAAAAGAGGCCACCCATATTGGTTTAGCATAGAAGGCTCTAAATATTAGTTCATATAGAAAATGTGAGTGTCACATAGAATGTTAAGTAGTATGTGTAGACTAGGTAGGGTATGCTTGACCAGTCACACAGAGAGGAAATGTCCTGGAAGTGACACAGTGGCCAGACAGGTTGGGAAAGTGTGTCTGGTATTGGGCTATATATGGGCTTTATAACGGGTCATTGGTAATACAGGGATCAATGTGAATCCACAATCCCATAGTGTATGGGTCACTTATAGCTCTATGACAGGGGCAGAGTCATCGACATGTTTTTAGCTGATCTTTCCCAGTGTGAAGCTACCAGGAGACTGGTTTGCGCCCCCCCCCCTTTTTTTTTTTATAAAATATGTCAAGGAGTGTACAGTTCAGAATTAGTCATATAAATTGTGAGTCAACCTCATTGCAATGACATGTACATTCTTTTTCTTTTTCCCCATCAAAAAGAATAATTAGAGGTTGGTTGTCAAAGAGGCATGGACCAAGTCTACATATTCTTGATACCAGACATATTGATTAAATGATACAAGATTTGAGAAACTTAAATTCAAATTCCCTTGTTATTTGATCCATTGATCTGACATATTCAGGTTTATGGTGTCATTATAATGAGGTTTCACTGTTTTCTGTTTTCTTGGCATTATTGGTTCAGTGCATGATCTTGCCTGAAATAACA
This sequence comes from Hermodice carunculata, assembly GCA_964020975.1. NCBI lineage: Eukaryota > Metazoa > Annelida > Polychaeta > Eunicida > Amphinomidae > Hermodice > Hermodice carunculata. Next base: position 21,149,253 of record OZ026618.1, on the reverse strand, counting down.
CCATTTGCATCTTGTAATCAGAAGCTTTGTTTTCGAGGCCTGTTATATGCATGGAATTGCAGTCTCTGTGTGATAATGAGACCTGGTGTACAAAAGCCTTGTTCTTGTGGAATACTATCTTATTCTTGATGCAGAAATTATAATTTTTTTTCTCTTTGTTTCAGAGCTGATTGGGTTGAGGTCTTGACTGGGTGTGGTTGATGGTTGGCCACAAGGACTGACAATACACACCCTGTCCCAGGGACTGACAATACACAGCCTGTCCCAGGGACTGACAATACACAGCCTGTCCCAGCCCCTGGTCGTAAATTACAGGTAACTATTGCATTGCATCTTCTACTGGGCTGACGCAATTTAGGCTGGTTAGTTGCAGATTATTTCGTTTTCGCCCAGCTGACTTGTCAATCAGATGAGCTTATGGGATGGTCAGTCATCCGTTGTCTGTCTGTCATCCATCCATCTGTCCACTATTTACATTTTTGACTTCTCCGCAACCATGAACCAGATCCACTCCAAGCTTGGTAGAAGTGTATCATGGATGGGTCTCTGCCAAATTGTTCAAATGGCCATGCTCCAGTGATTTTGGATGTTGATGCTTTTTTTTCCCTTTTCATTTTCCCAAATTGCCAGGCATTTGCTTTCAGATTGTACAGGGACACTTCTGTGGACCTCTAGACCTTGATTTTTTCAACAGGTGGTGCTGCGTTTTTTTGGGTTTTTTCTGTTTTTTTTTTGTGTGTGTGTTTTTTTTTTAAAAATGAATTTTACTGTATTAAATCTTCAAGTGCCAAATTTTGGACTGAGTCAACAGCTTTTCTCAGTGCACATTGGGCCCAATGTACCCAATGCTTGCCAAGAATAGCTGTTGACCCTGGGGTGTTCTTTCTGGAACCATCTAAGGCATGATGGTACTTGAATGAAAGGTCTTTTTACTAGGAATAAAAATCTGGGATCCTAATGATAATTCAGACTTGTCTGACTTAAGTAGATCAACTTTAGATGTGATTGCTACTGAAACTGAAAGTGTTTAGGTTTTCAAGTTCTCCAAAACTCTTATTTGGATCGTTCTGAAACATGGGTGTCCAAATGTACCCTGTGGCAGGGTAAAGCTAAATTGCTCACTAGGTGGCGATACTCCAGATCCCTGATTTTTAATGAATTTTTCAGCTTGGATACTGTTCATTTAATGCATACATTCCAATCAATTACAGTGTAAGTTAATGTGATTGCAATTCACGTTTGGACTTCATCTCCAAAATCATTTATCAAGTTCACTTCAAACTTGGTGGGGATGTACTTAGGGTGAATCTCTACCAATTTTGTAAAAGTGGTCACACCCCAGTGATTTTATTGTGCAATCTGACGCTTTGTTTTCAATGCCTGTTATGGTCATGGAGCTGCCGTCTCTGTGTGATAATGAGACCTTGTGCACTGAAGCCTTGTTCAAGTCTTGAATGCTATCTGTGGGGTTTCTTTCGTAAATGGTGTTGCGAATTTTTACCTTGAGTGACATTGAAAGGTCAACCGCCATAGTGGCTAATCTTTCAGCAATGGTGGATCATAGGTCCATGGTTGCTATTTAACACTAATAGGAAAGTAGCTATGGGGTTTCTTTTGAAGTTAATTTTGACCTTGACAGGTAAAACTGATATATTGGCATATATGTTGGTAATAGTTGACTTTGTAACTTTTCACTTTAAAACTCATAAACTGTATGAGTAAAGACAAAAATATTATAAACAGTAATGATGGTCTGAAACAAAGATGACTTTGATATTATTTTGAAGTTCACAGGACCACGCCAATTTGTGCATGAAAGGTCAGCTGAGCACAGTACTGTCACAGTTATCTCTTTTTTTTTTTGATGCCATGGGGTTCATTATAATAATGAAATTGCATCACTCCAGTGTTCTGGTCAGGTAACAGCAAAGGGGGGGGGGGTCCTCCTTGTGCCCGTGCATTTGTTCCCCTCCCCCTCCCCCATACACATCACCAATGCCCCCAGAGAAGGCGTATATCTTGATGTATATTATTGGTAAGGACAGGTTTGGACCCTGTATATCTGTCCTTCTGTCATTCCATCATACAAAATGCTTATACAGGTCATATTTCCTATACTGTAAGACCTATACATACCATACTTGGTATGTGCATACTTCTTAGAAGAGCGATGTGTTGCATACCAAAATCACTTAGTTGACCTTTGACCTTATCATAGGAAATGCTTGTCTGCCCCCATATTTCCGATGCTCTGAGAACTATAGATACCACTGACCTGTGGTGAAGGACTCACAATATATTGGCATGCAATACAACAGCACTTGTCGCCTTTATGTTAAATTTATGTGTCATATGAGTGGACAATTTCTATTTCTTGTATTGGTCAAGGCACCATCTTGTGTCATGCGCTAAACAAACTTGTGCATCCACTGCTTTTGCTGTCTCTGAGTCACTGGACCCGGTCCAGACCTCATGTATGGCCAATCCAGACCTCTTGAAAAATTTGAGCGTGATGTGATGCATCATCAGCAACTTTCAGCCAATCACATTCCAGTTACAGGGTTTCCACCTTAATCATGTTAATTTGGTTTTAGAGCTCTTCTATGGCATAATTTGGTAAGGATCAGTCTGCTGTGTTGATCTTGAATCTTTGACACTAATAAATGCAAAGATGCATATGACAAAACTGTTATAGTCTCTGAATTCGGTCTCGATGTATATTGGTAAGGACAGGTTGATAGAGCCAGACATGTATAGACATCATTTAGACTGTAATTGTATAATATCATGTACATTCACTATTTTATTAGCATTGAAACAACAGATTGGCAAAATGTTGGTTCAACCTGCGAAGAATACAATAGCTCACGTGCAACCAATATTCTACATTACTTTACCATACAACTGGTGGATACGGAGGCCAACTTGGCTCCTCTTATTAGTAAAAATGACAGACCTTGTAAAATTAATAAAAAAAATTGTACAAATCAAACATCAATGATTGTTTTACCCCTAATATTGATAAAAATCCATTGTTAGGATAAATATGAGAATTAAACTCCTTTCTAAATATTGCTTTTGGGGACTCAGAGAGCCGATATATTTATTGTAATGGCACAAGTTTGGAATGGCAAAAGTTCATTTTCTTTGTTGTTTGATTCATTTATCTGACATATTCAGTTATCTGACACATTTCTAAGGGAACAGACGGTGTCATTATAATGTGTTTATATATCAGGAATAACAAACTTTAGGGGTCAGCTATTTTTATCAATGTTTTCACATTAGTACATAGAGCAAGCGGATTAAGGGGGGGAGTAAAGATCAGTGTATGTTTTTAGCTAATTTTGAAAATGGTGATCAATATTTAGCCAAAAATAAACCTTTTTTTAGTACTGTTTTGGGGGAGGGAGGGAGTTACAAGAAAGAGTACTCTGTGTACACTTTTGAGACTGTTGATAATTTTGGCTGACCCCTTAGGTATATGTAGGTGTGAATTGGCACCTACTTCACAGACAAAGTGCCACATCCTTAAATAATTTAAAATATAGTATGATGTAAAAATTCATCAGAGCAAACATTCAAGGAAAATGTGCTTTAATCCAATTGAAATAGTGAATTAAAGATTAATTTTAGTAAAAAAGGGTGTGAATTACAACCCTACATTATTTACAAAGTAATATCTACTAGGCATAACATAGATTTTGAAAACCTGTAGAGAACCATTCATCATATTCTTGACTGCTATGAAGTGCCCAAATTGGCACAGAATGTGACCTCTGTGACCTTGGTGATCTGGTGTCTAATGAGGTCATTACTTCTGTCAGACAAATTTTGCTAAAATGTAGAAGATGCAGCCACAGTATAAATTTGGAAGAAACTTCACTGTGTTTGACATTAAACATTTTTGTGGTTTACCCCCCCCCCCCCCCCCCCCGACAATATTTGCCATAATTTGAACAACTAATTAATGGTTTAAATCTCAACAAACATAAACAATTTTTGGTTGCCCGGACTAAAATTTCAGTGGTGCTTGTCAGTAGGGCTTGCCTTATCCCTTAAAGTGCCAAATTTTGGACTGAGTCAACAGCTTTTCTTGGTGCACATTGGGTGCAATGTGAGCGGAGAAAAGCTGTTGACCTGGGGTATTCTCTGTGGAATTATAGGCATGCTAGTACCTGAATGAAAGGTCTTTTTACAAGGAATAGGAATCTGGGATCCTTATGATAATTCAGACTAGTTTGACTTTAGTAGATCGACTTTAGATGTGATTGGCACTGAAAGAGTTAATATTGACCTCTGGCCTTATAATCAGATTTCTTATTACTATGGTGTGTATAAAGTGATGTGGAGCTTTGATCTGTCCGGACTTAAAGGCTTTTTCAGCAACAGGTAAAATTACCTTGTGATCTTTGCAAAACAAATTCAATTGGCCTTGAAAAGCAGGTGCCAGAACTTGGTATGATCCTTGGATGGTCCCATCCCTCAGTTTTTTTTCTTCAGTTTTTGAAAACTCTGAATACTGTTTTCATCTTAATAAGCCCACAGTGCGCTATGAAAAAATTTCATCCACAAATGCTGATAAAATGTGCATTTTAAATATAATAATAAATTCTACCACTTGCTTGAAAGTTATGGGATATTTTGAAAGAAAAAAAATGTGGGGGTGGGCTTATTAGGGAGTGTGCAATTATGAAGATGCATACGGTACATGTAAAAGAGTCACAGTCAGTGTCCTGCAGTCTATAGGCACACATCATTTACAACTGTGCGGCCCATTTGTTTAACCCTTTCCCCCTTAAACCGGCCAAATCCGGCTGGTGGACAAATGTCGTCTGCTTCAGCGTTTTTAACTGATTTCGACAGCAATGAAAAACAATTTGACTGAGAATTTAAGATGAGACCTGTCAAGACAACATGACCCAGGTCAACAGCTTTCCTCGGCATGGATTGGGCACTAAGTGCCCAACCCATGCCGAGAAAGCTGTTGACTCAGTCTTAATTCAAGGGGGAAAGGGTTAAAGTAACATTAATCTCTGAAGCCAAAGGCTGATTATGTTAGCCATGATCATGACCAAAGTTCTATTCTTTGAAATTATTCTCAATGAATCTAAACCAGTAAAATTCCATGAATATATGCATCAAAAGTTAAATTATGGAATGTACTTATCCAATTTGGTTCAAGGTTACAAAGTTTTATAAACCAGAAAATATCTTTAGCTGCCGGGTACTTGGCTATTGGATTGCTCTAGCGTAGCTATTGGTATCTATATATATAATTTTTTTTTATAAGATATATATTTATTTTCTATTTTTATTTGATGGAGGAAAAAGAAGCCGTGTATACAGACTGGCCTGGATTACTGAAGACTGTTTGGTATGCACTGTGAACAGCCGATTAGATTAGCACAACTAATTGTGTCAATGAGAGAGACTAAGTGTGGGTGGGTATGATAATCTTAGACATTTTGTCTGGGAATGTGATTGGTATGAGGAGTCCAGATGGCCTGGGGACAAGGATTAGGCTGCACAGTAACAGATGCACTGTACCGTACTGTAATGCAATCAGTGACAAGTATACAGGTATGCAACCAAGAGGACTGAGATGAGCAGAGTGCATTACACTTGTCAGAACTCCTGCTGGGCAAAAGCCACATAATAGAAAATGTGGCCCTGGTCCTGGTTTACCTGGGCAGATAGAGCCCCATGTAGTTTAACCCTTACAGTGCTAATCACGACTATAGTCGTTTTCTCATTATTGTTAAATATATAATGGTTTAACCCTTTCCCCCTTAAACCAGCCAAAACGGGCTGGTGGTCAAATGTCGTCTGCTTTTACGTTTTCAACTGATTTCAACAGCAATGAAAAACAATTTGACTGAGAATTGAAGATGAGACCTGTCAAGACAACATGACCCAGGTCAACAGCTTTTCTGGGCATAGTTGGGCACTTAGTGCCCAACCATGCCCAGGAAAGCTGTTGACTCACGTCTTAATTCAAGGGGGAAAGGGTTAAAGATTCATATTCCTCATGAAGATTCCTTTCATTCAAATACCAGCAAGCCGAGTCTGAAGCAAAACAGTATTCTTAGTCTGTTAACAGCTTTTCTCGGGGCACTTTGTGCATGAAGTGCAGTGAGGAAAGCTGTTAACTCGGTCTTAAATCAACGCTTAAAGGGTTAATTTGAACTGCATGTTTTTCCTCACAGCTGAACAAGGTGTGGCAAGGAAGGGGCCAACTGTTATTGGTTACAAATTATTAACTCTTTAAGTGCCAAATTCTAGACTGAGTCAACAGCGTTCCTCTGGAACTAGAGGCATGATGGTGTCGAAAGAAAGGTCTTTTTATGAAGAATACAAATCTGAGATCCTAATGATAATGCAGACTAGTTTCGCTTTAGTAGATCGACTTAAGACATGATTGGCACTGAAACAGTGAAAAAGTGGTCAGACCAAGAAGGTCTTTACCTTGGTCAGGGTTAATGAAATTTTCTTCTGTTGGTGCAGGCAATGAATATTTAGGCAAACAGTCCAGGTATCTAGATAGTATTATCTTCTGATGGTGAAAAATCAAGGAATCTTATTGGTTAATCGCCCCTGCATGTGGACAGGCTTTACCAGGGTATATTTTCTATAGCACCGGGCCCCTCTCTCCTTCATGGAAGTATTCCTCATGACTTTATTTTAAAGCGTAATTTTTCATGCGATGCAGACGACACAGACATTGTGTGTGAGCTATTTCACTTGTGGAGGGCAAGACTGCCAAGGTGGTCAATGTGAAGTGAAGTGCATTGTGTCATTTACAGACAATAAAATACTTACAAAATGACTGAAGGCAACACCGCACAGTACTTTTCGTTCAAACCAGTGTGCCACAAAGAACCATCCAGAGATACAGTAGTCCCTCCTTTGAAAGACCACTCCTTTGGGAGACCACCTCCTTTGAGAGACCACAATTGTCAGGTCTCTGTGTAGTACTTTTCATGTTATTTATACCTCCTTTGAGGGACCACCTGCTTTATGTGACCGCCTTTTGGGTGGCACTAGGGGCAGTCTCTCAAAGGAGGGACTACTGTAAAATCGTCATTCTGGGGTTAAGCTGGTGATACAGCAAGATAGATTATCCTAATGAGAGTGAAGGCCCTTCAGCCTTCAGCCTACTGAGTCTGGGCCTACATTTTCCCTGGATGATTTGGCTTCAGGGCCTACACTTTCACCAGGATCTATCTTGTTGCTTCACTGGCTCAACCCCAGTGTAACTGATATTATCAAGGCCAAACATAGAAGCATGGTTTAGGCTCAACACAAGCAAGAATGCACTTGAGTCTTAAGTCAGTGGGTCACATTTGGGGTTGATACATACGGAAAGAGTATTGCCACAAGGGCAGCTGCAGCATGACTTGCCAGGCAGTGCCAGAACCACTGACCAATGCCTGTCACCATAGTATGCAATGAGTTAATACTGTGTTAAACACTCTACCTTATCCCTTCTGTCCTGTCTGGCATGATAGAAAATGTGGCCCTGACCCAGTGGAATGGACCAACTTGCAGCAGCTGCAGCATGACTTGCCAGGCAGTGCCAGAACCACTGACTTAAGACTATACACATGTTGGTACTTGAATCAGAGCTCTTTTCATGAAGAATTTAAATATGCAATTGTCGTCTTAAACCTAGGTAAATATACAGTAAAATCAGGGACTGGTATGGAATGAGTTAATATAACTATGATGGGATCAGCTTAGATGTAGGACAACAAGCAATTATAGTGAAATGTGATGTGGAAGATTGTGGCTTGTACCAAATTAAGCAGGAGCAACTGACACAGAGGCAAAGTTTTTTTAATGAGCTGAGCTTGTAGGATGGTTCTGCATCATTGTTTGTTGTCTCATCTGTGAGTTCACCATTCAAAATTTCAACTTCTTCTGGGGAACCGTTGGCTGATTCTCTTTCAGTCTTGGTATGGATTTGCCTGGGGATCGGTCTTTACCAATTTTAGTCAATAAGTAATGCTTCCATGATTTTTAGGTTTGTATGGAGGTCTTTTGTTTCTTTTTTAGCTGTGCTGACTTAGTCAGTAAGCAATTTTGCAAAATTATCAGTTACATTATCTGTTTTTCAAGGTCTTTAAGCACCGTAGAAAAGGACACTATAGTCCACATTTTGAAAAAAAATAGGGAAACATTATCAAATGTGCTGAAAATATATATCATATATGGAACTTTGATAGTGCTTTGGATATGGATGACCTTGATGTATTTTTCAAGGTCATGGAGAGCATGGATTTCATGAAATGATTTTCTATTTGTGATGGTCATTACTTCTTATGTTCATACATGATTATCCATGTACCATAACATTAACATTATACAGGCAAAAGTTTATGACATAAGGGACCATGGTGGCATTGGTGGTAATATTGGAACTAAAATCATTTGTATTCAAACTTAACATCAGTAAATAATTTTCTTGTGATGGTCATGACATCTGAATTTATGGACACATATATACATATACATGGACCAATACAGGAATATTATATGTAAACCAAAGTCTATGAGATGTGAAGTCATGGTGGCGCCACTGGTGGTAATTTTTGGAACTAACATCATAGGTATGAAAAACATTTGAAATTAATTATTATGCTGAGAAATTGAGACAAAGCTATAAAATTTACACCAATTATGCATTCGGCCAATGGTCAAATTTTGTAATATGTTGTGTGACCTTGACTTATTTTTCAAGGTCATTCAGCACTTTAGAAAAGGACACTAAATTCATTATGTTGATAAAGAATAAGGCAAATGATACCAAATGTACCACAAATGTAAACCTTTGCAGAGTTTGCTGTTGCTTAATATGGATGACGTGGAATAATTTCTGCAGGTCATAGAGGGAATGAATTTTAGGGAATGAGTTTTTGGTGATGGTCAACAGCAGAGCAATAAGGCCCATGGGTGATCATGTGTGTTTTTCCATCACATTTCCTGTCTGGGCTATAACTCTATTGTCATTTGGCTTAGAATTATGAAACTGAGCACACATTTGTATCTGAAGACAAGGGTGGATCAGGTACAAAAAGTGGGTCACTAGGTTAAGTATCTAGGTCACAGTGACATATCCTTGCCATATATTGTCTGGGCTGTAATCCTTTTGTCTTTATCTTAAATTTGTGAAACTTTACAAATGTATGTATATGGAGACAAGGGTGTGTCATGTACCAAAAGTAGGTCAGTAGGTCAAGTATCTAGGTCACACTGGCATATTCAAATGAATGTCTGGGTTGTAATTCGTTTCATCTTTATCTTAGTTTTATTCAACTTTACACACATGTATATCAAAAGACAATGACATACTTCTCATATCCTGTCTGGGCCCAAAAGTTTCATAAAAATGAAATATCTTGACCTAACAGTGTGTCATATAACAAAACTATGTCAAACATCTATAGGGCCTGTATTTTTCCGTATTTAAGGGAAATGGAACAGAATAATGAATTTTTGTCACCTCTGAAACCGAATTTGCTGTTTTGCCTTAATGTGTTTTACATACAAAGAGAACTACTGAAACGGAATTTGGAAATTTCTGGCTGGTGAAACGAAATTTCTAGTTTTTTGAAACAGAAAAATACAGGCCCTACATCTGGGTCAGAGTGGTACCACAATATAAAACTGCAATACATTTGTCTTTTTCCTAGTATTTTGTTGATATGGGACTTAGTTTAGTAAAACGTAATACTATAAATTGCTTTATTTCCGTGTGTATAAATTTTCACATTTTTTATATTTTTGACATTTCAATGTACTTTTGATTTCACTTTTTTGGACATAATTCCTATTCAAACAATGTTAAAGTACTATTTCACTGTGTTTACTGTATGAGTGGTTATACAGATAATTATTGATCTAAATAGAAGTAATATCATAATTTTCATGATCCCTTTTCACAGTAGTGTAATATTTTTGACTTCCTGCCAAATTTTAATTTGGATAAAAGGAGTTATTTTCCCATTAGGTCAGAGGCCAATAACGGTTTGTCTACCAGGATGTACTTAAGTCTGGTTTGTCTGTTGCCAACTTGAAAGCCACAAAAACTAGCAAGAGGCATGCAGGTATATGTCCACACCACCATATGAGCAGTGTCTGCAAAGTCCCCCAGTCGTCTTGCCGGTAAGCTATGACCCAGTTTGCTTGAGTTTTCTTGGCAGCTAGTTTTGCTCAGCTGAAACAGTAGCCAGCAAAATAATTCCATATTTGGTTTCCAACTGGTAATTTCAACAGTAAAAGATCTCTCTTGGTGTTCAGGATACCTTTTTGTTATAACCCCACCCCCCATCCACCCACGCAATGTTTGTGGGGTGTGGGGTATACTGACGTCTGTGTGTTGACTGTCAGTCCAGGGCCAAATCTTTGTGAGCAAAATGTCTCGTGATTCATAGGCACACCATGCTCAAATTTACCTCAATTCTGCCTTGATACTATTACTTAACCTGATGACATTGTGGTGACCTTGACCTCATTTTTGAGGTCGCAGGACCCATATATGTGTGTGTAAAGCGGGTGGTGTCTGATGTGTTAGGTAGGTGTACGACTGTTCTTGGTGAGAACACAAGTTCGAAGGTAAGGCCCTGCTGATTGTCTCCTCTGTATCCTGTTTTTGTGTGGAAGGCAATGTTGGAGATACTATGAATGAAAATGGAGGTTAGATTCAGGTGTGGAGAGCAAAATTGATCATTTTCAGAAGCATATAAACATGATATAAAATTACTAGTGATCACAAGAGAGCTTTTACACAACAAATAAATGGCACTTGTCCATTATTGTATTTCCAAGGTTTGGTACTTTCACTTTAACCCTTGAACAACTGCTGTGGTACAGTGATAGCTGACTTCAGGGAACACTGCCATAATCATGACAACAGACCACTTTGCATAAGGAGACTACTCTACAAAGTTGGGAATCTTTTTATTCAAATTTTAACTTACCTGTCATTGGAGACCAACTGTGTGCTAAGACCAGTCTTTGTGACAGTAGAAGTGATGCATGGTATCTCATGTGATGATCTATTGTTACTATTCTTGAAACAGTGTTAGAGATCACATTTTCAAAAGACATGTTAGAAAAAAATACATACATGTATATTCTTTTTGTGGTGTTAAGTTGGAGACATGCATTAAGTCTTTCAGTTTAGTTAGAGGCATATGGTAACCCTCCCAGTGTGAAGTTAGAGACATATTAACCATTTCGGTGCAAAGTGGCAGAAATCATGTAGTGACCTTTTCAGTGCATGGTTGGAGACATGCATAACGCAGGGGTCACATTAAGGGTCACTCCTGGGCTCTGTTATTTTTGTGATTCATTCCATGTGATGAAATGGTCAGAAAGTACATGAATTATTTTTCTGTGCACTTTCTATTTCAATTTACCTGAAAATTTTTATGCCGTTGGAGGTGTAAAGAGTCTGATTTTAAGTGCGGTCACTTTTTTTACTTTAAGCAACATGCCGTGCAACACAACACAAGTGAGTGTACACAGCCTGTCACAGGCATGGTTTTCCACTATGTTGTACGTATATTTTTTCAGCCTGTGATCGTGAATTTCATTCCTCTCTTGTTCTGTCATACAGATTTGTTCCATTCAAACAATTTAATAAAATCAAAACAACAAAATTTTGTTAAAAATCACCAACAACGACGTCACGCATAGGAGACAACAATCAACAACACATGGTCACATCGTGTTTACACAAATCTTTGCTTCGTCCACGTGTGACCGTGGGGTGACTAATCTGTGTATTTTCCTTGCCTTCCGCTAGAAATTTCACTCGTGTCTTTATCTGTATCTAGATTTGTTCAATGGAAGTCCTTTTGGTGAAAATATGATGTGAAAATTATCATCTTGGCCCAATAATCTTCGGTTTAATACAACTTATTCCTCCCCAACATTGTGGACATGAGACAGGCACATGTATGGGCAACAACGAGTTTGATTGGACAGTGAGCAGCACGTGATCAAATCCACCCAATGAGGAATCTGCAAATGCTCTCAGCGCATTTATAATGAGGTGAAATGACATAAATGCTTGCAGGAATGCCCCAGGAATATTTTTTCTTAGCAAATAAGAGAGCTTGTTACATACAAAGACGAAGATCAGAGGATTCCACCAGTATAATGCATAATCATGGTCATGGCAGATGATGCAAAACACCGTGGCTGCAAAGGTGCAAAGTTACTAAGTTTGAGGTAATATTTGCAGTTGTATCACTCAAAATGCATTGCCTTTTTTGTGCATGCGTCCACAGAGACACAAAATGCCAATGTTTTATTGATTTCCAGGTGTGTTTTCTTCATTTTTTGCGTCTTTGACACAGGACGCATGCTTAATGTGACCCCTGAATTATTAACCTGTTAACCCTTTCAATGCTAAGTTGGAGACATGTAGTAACCCTTTCAATGCAAAGTTGGCCACATCATATATTAAACCTTTCAGTGCTCAGTTAGAGATGTATTAACCCTTTCAGTGCTGAGTTGGAGACAAGTATTAAGCCTTTCAGTCCTCAGTTGGAAACATGTATTAACCCTTTCAATGCTGAGTTGGAGACAAGTATTAAGCCTTTCAGTGCTCAGTTGGAGACATATATTAACTGTTTTTCAGTGCTTAGTGATACATGTATTAACCCTTTCAATGCGTAGTTGGAGACCTGTATTAACCCTTTCAGTGCTTAGTGAGGCATTTATTAACCCTTTCAATGCTTAGTTGGAGACATTTATAAACCATTTCAGTGCTGGGTTGGAGATATGTATTAAGCCTTTCAATGCTTAATTGGAGACATAAACCATTTGAGTGCTCAGTTGGACACATGTTAACCCTTTTAGTGCCAAGTTGACAACAGGCATTAACCATTGCAGTGGTCAGTTGGATATTGGGTCAACAGCTATCTTTGGGGTACTTTGGTGCCTGAAATGTGCCAAGGAAAGCTTTTGGGTCGGATAATTTTTTTTTTAAATTTGGAAATATGGGTATGTTGGAGGTCTTTTAGAAGAAATTTGAATGTGGAAATCTTTATAATATTTCAGATAAGACTTTTGGTCACAATAATACTGACAGATTTATCTATTAAACGAGACCAGTCAAAGAACAAATCACGTTAGTCAGGTTACGATGTACATGGGATCACATGATCAGATTCCTCTGTGGACCTTTAGATATTGAATGGAATTCTGTACAAAATACAGTGGTCTCTCTCTTATAAGGCCCCCTGAACAAAGGCCACCCCCTCTACAGAGGCCACTTCTCCATGCAGCAAGTATGGTATTTTCATTTCATTTTCCTCCCATGGAGAGGCCACCCCTAACAACATTTCTGAAGCATTTCGGTTGGCCGTATAAGAGGGGGACCACTGACCCAGTGAACAAAACTAGGCCATAATGCACAGTATGCCTTTATTAATATGGTGCACAATACTGGGCCTAAGAAAGAATGGTGGATGGATCCCTTCATAGAAAGATATGCTATCAATGTTGATGAAATTACCTGTAGTAAAAATTCTTGGACTGCAGGCATCCAGAAATAGTATAGTGCTGTCTTGGATTAGCCAAGTGTTAAATGCTCTATGCTGTTGAGGCGGGGGTTGGGGGTGGGTTGGGGTGCGAATACAGGGGTAGATACTGAAAGACCCCACTGTGTACCGTCGTGTCATCCAGAGATGGCTTCACTGCTATAAAAAATTGTCAGCCATGTTGTCATACCAATGCATACATGCAGTATAACCAGCATCCACAGTAAGTGTTTTTACCCTCTCTGCCTTACCAGCTGATAGGGTATTATCATTGCCATGTCTTTGGTGCATCTGTCCCTCCATCCATCCATCCCTCTGTCCATAACTGTTGCAGATGCAATAACTTTTGAAAAAATAAAGCTACTATCATGAAACTGGTACTGCAGAAGCATCTCATACTAAATTCGGCTATCTAAGACTTTCAGTGACCTTGACCTATTTTCAAGGTCACCCGGGTCATTCCTGGCCGAGGGGTTCTAAAGGTTATTTTGACCATTGTATTTTGGTACTAAATTATTGTTCCGTCATTTTAAATTTCATTACATGGTGTAACAAATTAGAGAGCTGTCTCTAATTTGTTACACCACTAAAGCCTCCCTGATGTGAGGGAGCCCACAAATTAGAAAGTTGTCCCCAGTTCCTTATACTAAAGCCTCTCTGATGTGAGGGAGTCCACAAATTAGAGAGCTGTCCCTAGTTCCTTATATACTAAAGCCTCCCTGATGTGAGGGAACCCACAAATTAGAGAGCTGTCCCCAGTTCCTTATACTAAAGCCTCCCTGATGTGAGGGAGTCCACAAATTAGAGAGCTGACCCCAGTTCTTGATACTGAAGCCTCCCTGATGTGAGGGAGCGCGCAAATTAGAGAGCTGTCCCCAGTTCCTTATATACTAAAGCCTCCCTGATATGAGGGAGCGCGCAAATTAGAGAGCTGTTCCCAGTTCCTTATACTAAAGCCTCCCTGATGTGAGAGAGCCCCCTCCACAGAGGCCACTTCGCCAGGCAGCAAAAGGTACTTTCATTTTATTTTTCTCCGTTAGGAGAGGCCACCCCTGTTATAAGTCCACGTTTCTGATGCACTTGGGATAGCCTTAAGAGACAGGTGCCACTCTAGTTAATGTTTTTAATTGCCTTGGAAGCCATGTTTCAGAGCTTCTACTGCCATGGCCATACAAGGCACTGCACAAACCACTGGCTGGACAGCTCGTCATGTTGCTACTTTATTCTTTTTTTTTTTTTTTTTTTTTTTTTCATTTTGAGGTCGATGGATTTGAAGATGCAGTCCTCATTACAACCCAGCAGTATGTAAACAGGAAATTTGCAGACCAGTATCAGATTTATCAGTTAACTCATCTGATTCTCATCACAGAAAACTTGTGCTCATATGAAAGTACTGTAAAGATTCACAGATAAGATTCCTGATAAATTCATGTTTCACTCATACCAGCATGCTATATTTTCAAGTGAATGGCCCAGGTGAACAGCTTTCCTGGGCTTGCTTCCAGCACATTAAGCACTGTTGAGCCCAAAACACTTGGAGGAAATCTGTTAGACCTAGTCTCCATCTGTGCACTGTAAGGGTTAATATATTGATACAGTGTTGTTATGGGTAATACCTCGGTCACGAGACCAAGTCTTGAACCAGGAAAGAATGTGCAGTGAAACCTGGCTTAACACTTTCCAGTCTGAGTCAACAGCTTTCCTCGGGGCACTTTCCGCGCAATGCCCAGAGGAAAGCTGTTGACTACCCGCTAATGGTAGATATGACATGTTGGTATTCGTTGGAAATGTCTTTCCATGAGGAATTCAAATATGAAATTGTAATATAAATATTTTATAATCTGTGAGTCCGCATATATGTGGACTCAGACTGGAAAGTGTTAAGAGGCCACCCCTGGGGATGATCAAACTCTGCTATCTCTCACTGTATCTTAACCCTTTCAGTGCCAAACTTTGGACTCAGTCAACAGCTTTTCTTGGCACACATTGGGGGATAGAAAAGCTGTTGACCTGGGGTATTCTCTCTGGAACTATAGGTATACTGATACTTGAATGAAAGGTCTTTTTACAAGGAATATGAATCTGGGATCCTAATGATAATTCAGACTTGACCTAAGTAGATCAACTTTAGACGTGATTGGCACTGAAAGAGGTAAGATGACATGGCAATGCAGAATATCTTGAAAGGGTGGTCTCTCAATAGAGTGGTCTTACAAGGCAAGTTTTACTTTACTGCTATTTAACCATTTTTCCCTGATTCATATCGTGGTGTTGATAAGCCTGGGGTTTTTATTTTTTATTTTTATGTTTTGTGCAATAAAGTTTAAACGGAACATAAGGATCTTATTTAGACCCATGGAAACCTGTCATCAGGCAACAGCCTTGGGCTATCGTCTTCAATGATGTTTGATGGAGTTTGTCAGCAGCCTTCCATTAGATGCTTTGGTTTTTTGTTTGTTGTTTTTTTCCAAGGATCTACAGTCATGATGGAACTTACATAAATTGTCTCAGAAGGAACTTGACTCTGAGTCATAATGAGAGTTCACATGGGTACATCTCTTGTTGTGATTAGACAGTTGAAGGGTTAAAAGTGGTCGACATACATGGTATAATGGTACCTGTTCTCATCCCTGCCTGAGGAAAGAACCCATATCTTTGTTAGTGTGCCCTATCATGACATTAGAGTATTTTTACAAAGAATTCACCCATATTTAAGACCATTTTAGTCAGGTGGTAATAGTGGTCTGTGATTGCAGGTACAGTAAAACCTCTCTAACCGAACGCCTCCGTATACCGAACACCTCTCTATACTGAACACCTCTCTATACTGAACACCATTTCTCGGTCCCAAATATGTACTTCCAATGTAAGCAAACCTCCCTATACTGAACACTTCACTATACTGAACACTTTTTTCCAGTGCCAAGGGTGTTTGGTATAGGGAGGTTTCACTGCACTATGTACTGTATGTATCAACAGTCCAAGCAATTTAGGGTTAAGTGTTTACTACTTGCTATTATGTACAGTGAAAAGTATCGGAGAGGGACAAAGTGTTAAGGCGCATACCGGAAGCTGGCTACATGTTACTAATGACTTAGGTTTCATGTTTACTACCTTTTCCATGATGAGACCTCTTAACCCTTAAAGTGCTGATTTAAGACTGAGTCAACAGCTTTTCCTGGGAGCACTTTGCACGCAATATGTGCAAAGTGTTCCAAGGAAAGCTGTTGACGAAGACTACTTTTTGCTGTAGACTAGGCTTGTTGGTATTTGAATGAAAGGTATCTTCATGAGGAATTTGAATCGTTTAACCATTATATGTTTAATGGTAATGAGAAAATGACTATAGCCTTCATTAGCACCTTAAGGGTTAAGATAAAGCACCTGTGGTAAGGGGCCGCTTTGCACGTGCTTTTTTCATGACCTTTCAGACAGGAATAATTTATAAGAATGGGAGTATGCCGCAACCCCACCCCCAAGACAGGTCTAATCATGCACACAGGAATGTGATCACGATGCTGCTCTTTTCAGCTCTTTGTAGCAAGAAAAAAAAATTACAGATTGATTACAGCCGTTATGAACTGAAGTGTGTTCATGACATGTGCTGTAGGTATGCACATTTTCTGTTGTAATGTAAAACTTTGTAATATGTTTATAGAAGAGTGTGCCAGTGATTCAGTCACTTATTTTGAGATCCATCACTATATATATTCAATTGTAGTTGTGGAGCATGACTTTGTATTGTTTGCCTTACCTACCAGATCGCGGGTTTATGCGATTAAGCCTCATATCTTTTTTTCTCATTTGTCATCCCTGCCCACTCTTAAATTTTTTACTGATTTATATTTTACTTAGTCAAAGTCAAACCAGAAGTTTGGTTTACTTGTCTTGATAATCTGATAGAAAAAACACTTTTTGTGATTAAGTGGAAAAAAACCCCAAACTTAATTTCCCACGCCCTCTCAATATATTCCTTAGAAAATATGATGATAAACAAGAATTTGTTTTTTCAGCCTTAATCTTGGGACCATGGGAGACACATTGTTTTAGTGCCCATTTCTTCCAAGTATTCCATTGCTATTGCCTTTGTTCTTCAGCAACAGTTTTGGTTTCTATGTGATTATAAATTCCAAAGAAGTTGACAAAAGTTTATGCAACTTGTGGGCAGTGTGTACCTAGGTCAGACCCAGGTTGGGAGTGTATATGGGTCAGCATGACCTAAGGTCTTCAGGTCACAGATATACAGATAAGACCTAGATTGTGATTGTAATTGGGTCACCTTGATATAATTCTCAAGGTAACTCAGTCACTAACATAAATTTTCTTTTTATGTGATAAAACCTAACAAACTCTACAAAACTTGATGACAATTATTAATAGAATTATGGTTGGATCACCTTGCCCAAATTCTGAGTCACAGTTGTTTTATTTACATATGATAAGTCCTGAATAACTAAACAAAATTTGTCGATGCTCAGTAAGATTATGTATACATGAAGATGCAGATGAGACAACCTAAGTTGGGGTATTTTAGTGGGTCACCTGGACTAATCAAGATCTCAGGGTAATTTTAATAATGTGGCAACATATCTTTGTTAGTGCTGTGTTGGGAATGCATTTAGTAACAGAGACACAAATTTATCACAGCAGTACAAATTGTACTGTTGTACCCCTCTTATAAGGCCACCCCAAGTGCACCTGAAATGTAGCTGTATGAGAAGGGTGGCCTCTTCTAAGGGGGGAAATAAAATAAAAATACCATACTGGTTTCACAGGAAAGTGGCTTCAGTAGAGGGGGTGGTCTCTAGCCACAAGACCACAAGATGGGGGACCACTGAATACTATAGATGTTGAGGACAGATTCATCAGTTTCCTGCTGAGCTGTACCTTGAAGTGCCTCCTGGTATGACTGTTGGGAGAGCTGACTGAGGCCTCCTGGTATGACTGTTGGGAGAGCCGACTGAGTCCTCCTGGTATGACTGTAGGGAGAGCCGATAAGGCCTCCAGGTATGACTGTTGGTAGAGTCGATTGAAGCCTCTCAGTATGACTGTTGGGAGACCAGACTGAGGTCTTCCTGGTATGACTGTTGGGAAAGCTGACTGAGTCCTCCTGGTATGACTGTTGGGAGAGCGGATGAGGCCTCCAGGTATGACTGTTTGGAGAGCCGATTCAGGCCTCCAGGTATGACTGTTGGGAGAGCCGATTGAGGCCTCCCAGTATGACTGTTGGGAGAGTCGACTGAGTCCTCCTGGTATGACTTTTGGGAGAGCAGACTGATGTCCTCCTGTTATGACTGTTTGGAGAGCCGACTGAGGCCTCCTGGTATGACTGTTGGGAGAGCTGACTGAGGTCCTCCTGGTATGAATGTTGGCGGAGCCGACTGAGGCGTCCTGGTATGACTGTTGCGAAAGCCGACTGAGGCCTCCTGGTATGACTGTTGGGAGAGCCGACTGAGGCCTCCTGGTATGAATGTTGACGGAGCTGACTGAGGCGTCCTGGTATGACTGTTGCGAAAGCCGGCTGAGGCCTCCTGGTATGACTGTTGGGAGAGCCGACTGAGGCCTCCTGGTATGACTGTTGGGAAAGCCGACTGAGGCCTCCTGGTTTGACAGTTAAGAGAGCAGACTGAGGCCTCCTAGTATGACAGTTGGAAGAGCAGACTGAGGCCTCCTGGTATGACAGTTCAGAGAGCTGACTGTTGGGAGAGCCAACTGAGGCCTCCAGGTATGACTGTCAGGAGAGGAGACTGAGGTTGGCACTGAAGCTGGTCAAAACAGAATTTACACAATGCCTCACCTCAGGCAGATTAAGTGGCACATGTATCAGAGGTAACTATGGTGCTTTAAGTTAGTCACACAATGTACAGTTTACACGGCAGTATGATAAAAGGAAATACAAAGGACAACTACTGGGGCTGTGTAAATTGTTTGTTGCGTATCTGTATATGTTGTGGAAGGTTGATTCTGAGAATATGCGCATGCTTGGTATTTTCTTCTACATCTGAAAACAACATAGATTTGGATACCACTGGAGCATTCCCATGCGTATTCTTCAGTCCTTGGCACAATGGTTAACTCTAGTATTATCTGTAAACATTTTTCCTTGGCATAGATTCAGCACTTAGTGCCCAAACCATACCAAGAAAAGCTGTTGACTCAGTCTTAATCCAAGGGGGAAAGGGTTCAACACCCCTCCCTATTTTCTGCATGCGAAGCTGCAGTGAAGGGCAAGGTTCACTAGCTATTGGCTTATGATCGAGTGATAATCTTACTTTATCTATACAAGTTCTTAAATGTCAAGGCTTTGGCAACAATATATTGTCTGTTGCCGGGAATCAATAACTGCCAAGAGGAGGTACTGATGCCCTGTTGAAGGTGACACTCATGAATACATGTCACTCAGTCCTCTTGTCCACATGTTGATTCCACCAGCAGAAATGGGTCACCGCTGCTCCCAACATCAGGAGCCTGTTGCGTTTACCAGCCATGATATTGCTGCTCCTGATCTTTTCGAAAAGTTCAAGCGGGAAGTCCCCCAGTTGTTAATTTGAAACACAGTCAGGCATCCAAACTATTTGTTTTTGGTTTGTTTGTTTGTTGTTTTTTGTGTGTGTGTTTGCGTATGTGTTTTGGTTTTAATATCCATGTTTTTCTCTAACTTGCAGTGTTGTAACACACACAATCCCATCTTGTCTTTAGGTGGCTGGGGGACTGTACCCTGGGCAGTGTACAGCACATTTTGACATTACTGATAAAATAGTACCTTGATTTGAATCTTCATTTCCATTAAGCGTAAATGCTTTTTTGGTATCATTCACATGTTAACATATACATTTTTTAAATTTTTTTTTATTTTTTATTTAAAAATTTTTTTTTTTTTTAACATTTAAACATAATTGGAGCTATTTTTTTAGAAATATGACACATATTAAAATTTTGTTGATCTGAATATCATGGTGGAAATAATGAAAAATACCATGCTTGTGTGTACATTGTAAATTATGCATAATTCTTATTAAAAATGTATGATGTACTGACAATGAAAAAGTTAAGATGTTTATCAATAAAGTTTTAAGTATTTGGCTTCACAATCAGCATTAAGCAATAAGACTTGGCTTGGTCAAAGAAGTTAAATAATTTACAATTATACAAACAGGAGAACCACTGTCAAATCTTGTTAGTTCTGTACAAAAAAAAAAAAAATATATAACACAATCTTTTATGCTCAGAACCAATGGAGCCCCTGTCCATGTCTAAAACTATACCTTAATTGAACACCAGCATATCGCATTTGATGCTAAATTTTGAAAATTCAAGGTATCAACAGCCAAATGAATTTATCAACACATCATCATTAGCTGGAGACTGTCAAACATGTTCCGCAGCCATAGTGGCATACAAAACTATGGATCTATACATTGTTTTGCTTGCAAGGTTGGTTCCTCCAGCAGGCAGTAGATGGCATTGTATCCAGCTGAGATCTTGCCAAAAAGTTTTTTTTTTTCTGGGGCAGTAGTCACCCACACAGCAGGTGTGAAAGGTGAACTATCTACGTTTGGGGATTGCTCAAGTGGACAGTCAGACTGCACTCAGTTTATCCAGTGGAGACCATGAAAGAAATAAACACGTCTTTAAAATTAAAAGAAATAGAATAGCAACCTGAATTGAATAGAAAAAAGAAGGTAAAAAAATAAATGAACCTTAAAATAAAATTAAAACCTTGATCTGCAGCAGGTCTATTACTGACATGTATTTGGCTTCCAAAGACGTAACTTACTCTTTTGACAGAAGAAATTGGAAGATGTAGGGAATGCCAAAACAGTTAAAGGGTAAAAGGTGTAGATACAGCTAGATGTTTGCACCACCTTATATGTATACCAAAGGTCATTACTATCATGTGTAACCGTCTCCACTTGGAAATGGTAAACACTTCTAAAACCTGAGGTAAATACAGTACAACTGCCATCAAGCATGACAATTTTTCTGGATCACGTTTGAAGATTGGCTTAAAAATATTATCATTCATTGGAAAGAAACTTTGTTTACTGAAACTGACCTAGTATAAAACTCAAGGATTGTTATATGTCAACCCTGTGGGACTGAGTCAACAGCTTGCCCTGGCAAACTCTATGCACAGTGCACTGAGGAAAGCTGTTGACCAACTGTCATGCAGATATCGACTGTTTGCCTGGACGTATTGAGAATGAGAGTACTCAGAAGCAGACCGTGTTATATGCCAAAGCTGTAATGTCAGAGCAAAGCTGACTGATGTGAAGCACCACTCAGCACATATGTGCATGTTTACATTTCTTTCATGTGGTAGCACTTCAGGTTATATCCCAGCTGATCTTGGTGAGCGGCATGTGTCAAGACAGACAGCTGACACACCCTGCCCAATAGGCAAGGTCAAAATCAAATGGTTTGCGTTGGTTCTCAGACTCAGTAGAGGGCTCTGTAGGCAGGTGGTCTAGGTATGTCTTTTTCCATTAGTTTCCATTATAACTTGTACCCATGTAACTTCAAAACTGCTCTACTTAGAAACACCGGATTTCTTGTGGTAAATGGCTGTATACAGTTAAAATACTCTTTTAAATTTGATAACTTTTGCTGCAGAACTATCTAACATATTGAATGTTACTTTAACATAGAATTTTATGGGAATACACATCTCTATCCCGCAATAATTCTGTGTGTTGAGTTGTGTATTGAGCCAAATACGCATAAAATTACTGGTTGCTACCTCTTCAAAATTGCAATGCAGATTTGTTGCTCCTTATAATGAAAGGTTTAATAATAGCCTTTATCATTGTTGATGAAGAAAGAAGCAGACAGCTATGTTTTAATTTATCTAGTTGAGTCTTCAGACTTATTTGAATTTTGATGGTGTTGTTCATATATTTAATTGACTCATCATTGCATCATCATATGTATTTCACTATTGTACCATCCAGGGCCTAGCGGGAGAACAGTGATTATTCACTGAGCTAGTAACCCTGGCTTAAAGAATAAAATGAATCAGTGTGTCTGTCTGTCTGTCTGTCTGTCTGTCTGTCTATGTATCTATGTATCTATCTATCTATATCTATTTATCTATCTGTCTGTCCATCCGTCCGTCCGTCGGTCTGTCTGTCTGTCTGTCCAAGACCAGAATTTTGCAAAATTTTGCGAGAATCTATTTGGATTTTTGTCAAATAGTTTTCTTTTTAATGAAAGACAAGTTTCGGAGAATCTTCACGAGAATGGATTCTCGGATTCTCACTGAAATTTCTGGCCCTGCTGTCTGTCTGTCTATGTTTATAACCTGGGCTCATTTCTGGTAATTTTAATGGGCAAAAGTTGCAGTCAGTACATCAGTTCCCTCAGGGATAATCCCTTATGAAATTTTGCTGAATGCTCTGGGAATCTGGCTGAATTGTGACAGATTTATGCTTTCTAAATCATATCTGAAACAGGATGTATCCAAAATTTCCAATTTTTTATGAATCATGTCTGACATTTCTGAGTCAAACTAGGCATCTGAATGTTATCTAATCTTCCCATTATATGTACAATAAAATTAATAGAAAATAATATGAATTCTAGTTGGGAAAGCAAGAATAGAAGGTTCCTGTGTCCCTCCTGTAGAGGGCACTTCAGTCAGGAGAGTTGGATTTGTGTTTTTTGATTACTTTAAATTGCAATTTGCAACTTAACATCTTAAAGACCACTGCATATAGAAACACTGCTGTTTTTTATTTTTGTTTTGTTCAGTCGTGGTAAATCTTGGTGCATGATGTATATTACTTAAATAATTCTGAAAATTTTATTTAGTATATGTCAAAAGTGATCAGTTTGTTCTATGTTACTTTAACATATAATCCAATGGGAATACACCATGCTTGCTGCAAGAATTTTGTATGTTTGTATGTTGGGTTGTATATTCAGGTGAATACTCATAAAATTGCTAATTGTGACCCATCTTATTCCATAATCATAAAATGGTTGTGAACAGAACTATATTTTTCATGCTGTATCATAGCATAGGTTAATGTGTACAACAAGTGTTGAGTTTCACATCATGTAAACTTAGTGATTTGATGTGTTTACAACTCAATTACTTGGAAATTCCTCCTTTACATGTGTATATTTTATGTTCGGAATGAGAGGGGCTCGAACCTACAACCTTCAATAGGATCCTGTCGCCTAGCTGAAATGGGAAATGCACACATCCACTCAACTGAATCCCCATTCTTAAAAACAGAACGGTTCCATGGAGGTAGTAATGTGCGAGTGCCATATCAGCACGGTTATGCAGTATATTTACTGAGTCAGCATTTTTTTTCAGAATCAGGGACTTAAATCAACTAGCATTAAGGAAATGCTGAAAATATGTATTTTATGTTCGGAATGAGTGGTACTCGAACCTGCAACCTCTGGCGCCAGTTGTATAAATTGGTTGAGGTCACAGGAACCAAAAAACACCCATTTGTGCACACTGCCTTTCAACAGGCTTAAGCGTCAGCCTATAACATTCCAAATATGGGTGTACATATGTACCATTGATGCCCACTTGAGCTAGGTCTACGATACGCGCTTCTGTGTGAAAGTCATCATTTGGTTCTACCATAGTGACCTGCTATTGGCCAATCAGAAGCAAGCTGTCTATGGAATAACCACCACTACAACCCACCCAAAGCTGGTGTCTTCCTGTGTGGTAATAAAGTTACCAGTCCTTCAAATTGACTTCTGTATGGCGAGGACGCAGGGGACATCCCCCTGCTGTGATTATTTGGATTGCCTTGTACACAAAATATTATTTGGATATTACTTCATGTGCAGTGAAAACTCATTATAATGACACCATCTATACCCCTTAAAGGGTGTCAGATAACTGAATGTGTCAGATAAATGAATGAAAGAGTGACAGATAAATGAAATATATGTGAATGAAATAGCAATAAAGTTAATTTTTTGTCCCTCAAAATTTGTGTTGCTATGTGGATATGTCAGATGTTTGAGTGTCATTATAATGATCTATCACTGTATGAAGAAATTGTGGAGCCAAGCATCCCATTTACTGCATGAACCTGACATGTGTGGCCTCAGTACATGTATTTAACCCATTCCATACCAGTCCCTGATGTTTAAGTATATTTAGCTAGCTTTAAGATGACAATTGCATATTTAAATTCTTCATGAAAAGAGCTTTCCTTCAAGTACCAACATGCCTATAGTCTTAAGTCAGTGGTTCTGGCACTGCCTGGCAAGTCATGCTGCAGCTGCCGCAAGGGCAGCTGCAGCATGACTTGCCAGGCAGTGCCAGAACCACTGACCAAGGCCTGTGACCATAGTATAGAATGAGTTAAGATATTGACACATTTTGTTGTAGTCTACCTGTAGGCTGGCTGTAGTTTAGGGCCTAAAGTGGAGACTCAGTTGAAACATTTCACAGTTTATGAAGAAATGGGCTTGCTTTGTTCCTGGTCTGCTGTACATGAACACTGTCCCTGTGGAACTGCCACTCAGACAGAGAGCCTCAGTTGAGAATCAAGCCTCCTGATTGGCTGGCCATCATGTTAGATTTTTTTAATTGAACAATGGATGACACTAAACATTAAACTAGCAAACTTTATGTTGGAGAGTAGAATGAGTTATGCCTAAGGAACTCAGGTGTACATGTAATGTAGGGAAACAAACTTTTATTGCAGTTGTTTGTTATACTAATGTGACATGTAGAGTACTGTATTGTCCCTTTTAAGTAGCCAGGGAGTTTAATTTAATGAAGAAGTGCAAATTATGTCTCCCGGTGGAAGCCGGGGGACATATTGTTTTAGTGCCCGTTTCTTCCGCTTCTTCTTGTTGTTGTTGTTGTTGTTGTTGTTGTTGTTCATGTTCTTCAACACTTGGTTTCCGTGCGATAAGTCTTGAAGGACTTGACAGAATTTGATGAAACTTGGTAGGAGTATGTATCTAGGCAAGACCTAGGTTGGGATTGTATTTGGGTGACCTTGACCTAATTCTCAAGGTCACAGGGTCACTTATGTGAAATTGGTTTCCATTCGATAAGTCTTGAAGAACTTGATAGAATTTAATGAAACTTGGTAGAATTATGTATCTTGGCAAGACCTAGGTTGGGATTGTATTTGGGTGACCTTGAGTGGATTCTCAAGGTCACAGGGTCACTTATGTGAAATTGGTTTCCGCTCGATAAGTCATGAACTTGATGGAATTTGATGAAACTTGGTAGGATTATGTATCTTGGCAAGACCTAGGTTGGGATTGTATTTGGATGACCTTGAGCAAATTCTCAAGGTCACAGGGTCACTTATGTGAAATTGGTTTCCGTGCGATAAGTCTTGAAGAACAATATGGAATTTGATGAAACTTGGTAGGATTATGTATCTAGGCAAGACCTAGGTTGGGATTGTATTTGGGTGACCTTGACCTAATTCTCAAGGTCACAGGGTCACTTATGTGAAATTGGTTTCCGTTCGATAAGTCTTGAAGAACTTGATGGAATTTGATGAAACTTGGTAGGATAATGTATCTTGGCAAGACCTAGGTGGGGATTGTATTTGGATGACCTTGAGCAAATTGTCAAGGTCACAGGGTCACTTATGTGAAATTGGTTTCGGTGCGATAAGTTTTGAAGGGCTTGACAGAATTTGATGAAACTTGGTAGGAGTATGTATCTAGGCAAGACCTAGGTTGGGATTGTATTTGGGTGACCTTGACCTAATTCTCAAGGTCACAGGGTCACTTATGTGAAATTGGTTTCCCTTCGATAAGTCATGAAGAACTTGATGGAATTTGATGAAACTTGGTAGGATTGTGTATTTTGGCAAGACTTAGGTTGGGATTGCATTTGGATGACCTTGAGTGGATTCTCAAGGTCACAGGGTCACTTATGTGAAATTGGTTTCTGTATGATAATTCTTGAAGAACTTGATGGAATTTGATGAAACTTGGTAGGATTATGTATCTTGGCAAGACCTAGGTTCTGATTGTATTTGGATGACCTTGAGCGAATTCTCAAGGTCACAGGGTCACTTATGTGAAATTGGTTTCAGTTTGATAAGTCATGAAGATCTTGATGGAATTTGATGAAACTTGGTAGGATTATGTATCTTGGCAAGACCTAGGTTGGGACTGTATTTGGATAACCTTGAGCAAATTGTCAAGGTCACAGGGTCACTTATGTGAAAGTGGTTTCTGTGCAATAAGTCTTGAAGAACTTGATGGAATTTGATGAAACTTGGTAGGATTATGTATCCAGGCAAGACCTAGGTTCTGATTGTATTTGGATGACCTTGAGCAAATTGTCAAGGTCACAGGGTCACTTATGTGAAATTGGTTTCCATGCAATAAGTCTTGAAGAACTTGATGGAATTTAATGAAACTTGGTAGGATTATGTATCCAGGCAAGACCTAGGTTGGGATTGTATTTGGGTGACCTGCAGCGAATTCTCAAGGTCACAGGGTCACTTATGTGAAATTGGTTTCCATTCGATAAGTCATGAAGAACTTGATGGAATTTGATGAAACTTGGTAGGATTATGTATCTAGGTAAGACCAAGGTTGGGATTGTATTTGGATGACCTTGACCTAATTGTCAAGGTCACAGTATGTGAAATTGGTTTCTGTGCAATAAGTCTTGAAGAACTTGATGAAAATTGCTAGAGTAATGTATCTAGGTGAGAGCTAAAATAGGATTGTAATTTTCAAGCAAACTTGGTTATTTGTAATTTATTATCACCTGTAGCTTATTCAGAGACGTAAGTGTTCCACCGGGAGACATTTGATTTTCTGTTGGAAAATCAGTCTGTTCTAGTTATAGCCCTAAATTTTGAACATTTTTAGCTGTATCAACTGGCAGGTGATCAGCAAAGATGTAAAATTTTCCAATATTTCAGAACTTGAATGACAGAAAAATGGGGATGGGGGGTGGGGGGCACTTAAGAGGACAGGGCGCTTAACCCTTTCCCCCTTAAACTGGCCAAAACTGGCTGCTGGTACTGAAAAACCATTTTGACTGAGAATTGTAGATGAGCCCTATCAAGATCACATGCCCCAGGTCAACAACTTTACTTGGCATGAGTTGGGTACATAGCTCCCAACTCATGCCAAAGAAAGTTGTTGACTCAAGTGTCATTTTAAGAGAGAAAGGGTTAAAAGGAATAATAGGTTAGTAGAGGAGCCCTGACCACAGGCTCCAGCATGGGCTGTAAGGTGAGTCAGTGTTGTTTGCACGGACCACGCCTTCCTGCAGTGCCCTGGTGCTGTCAACAACGTCAAATCGGGTGTAAGGAGAAGTAGGCACTGGACAAATGTACACACCATGGTGGTTAGCCTATTTCTTCATGACAGGTACCCCACACTACATGTACTTAGCTGTTCATGAGATGAGGGTATGAGAGACAATTTTGAGCATGGCCTACCACCATAATAGATCAAGTTTTCTGTAAAGATGGTAACTTGAACTGTGACTGTAAATCTCCATTGTTGCAGAGTGTAGGGCCACTACTTTTCCGCGATCGCGGAAAACGGACGGAATTCACGGAATCTATGATCTCAAACGGAATTTATGATTTGGAACGGAAATCGGCAAATGCCACGGAAATTATGCGGAATTTATGAATTTTGCCTCTCAAATAATTCAAAATCACCACATATGTCATCGCATAAAGCAAAACACATGGACTTGGATCCAAATTTGACGAGTCGGCGGCGTTATCGATACCACGTGGAGCAAATTTAACGACAGGCCGGACACCTGCGCGCTATAGACCCCATTGCTACCATATCCATTCATTTGCATGGCATATAGATATAACGCGCAACAGAGGTACAATGATAATAGCGCCGTCTGTAGGTGGAGGCTGTCAACGTACATAGTAAACAATATGGAGTCACTTTGCCGTTCGTCGATGGATCAACATTTTCCAGAGGCGATAAGATCTACTGTTTTTCCTTTTTTTATTGACCAGTGCTAAAATCGTGCCCTAGAATTAGTGAAACGGAAATGAAACGGAATTTGTAGTTTCCCAAAACGGAAAAACACTCATTTTGAAACAGAAAAATACAGGCCCTAAGAGTGTGGGTGGTTGGGGATGAAAGAGTGAATACAAACATCATTCAGGCAAGCAGATGGCATGCTATTATAGGGCTCAAATTTAAAAAAAAGGTTTCTTGTGGGCCTCCCTGTTGAATTTTTTTCCTTGGCCAGAAGGGAGGATTCTTACCCTTCGGCCTTATGAGGCCGACGGGTATTGTCATACCCGGTGCTGTCCGTCTGTCCGTCCGTCCCGTGGTTTTACCATCATAACTTCAGCAATTTTTGAGACAGGACTTTCAAATTGCACATGATAGTACACTTCCATATGGCCTACTTTGTGTGCAAGCATGGTTGACCTTGACGTAATTCTTAAGGTCACACAGTGGTCACATGTGCTAAGCAACGTTACCGCTCTTACTATTGAAAGCCTGCATCTAGCAATCTAAATCTTACACACAAGAAGCTTCATAGAGTGATCTAGAAGCCTATTGAAAATAGAGGTCATAGCTCTATATTTGACCTACTTTTTGAGGTCAAAGGTCAAGTGCACAATGGTGGTATTGGTACAAGTAAGGAAGTTTTGAAGCCAATTACATGAAATTTTATACACACATGTATCACAGCCAAAGAATGTGTCATGAATCAAAAGTAGGTCACTAGGCCAAGTATCTGGGTCACAGTGACCTATTCATTGAAATTTTGTTTA
Organism: Hermodice carunculata; assembly: GCA_964020975.1. Lineage (NCBI taxonomy): Eukaryota > Metazoa > Annelida > Polychaeta > Eunicida > Amphinomidae > Hermodice > Hermodice carunculata. The sequence goes on along the minus strand of OZ026618.1, from coordinate 21,119,957 downwards.
CCACGATAACTTCAGAAGCTTTTGAGACAGAACTTTCAAATTGCATATGATAGTACTTCACTGCAAGCATAATTGACCTTGACCTAACTTTCAAGGTCACACAGTGGTCACAAGTCTGCTGAGTGACATTGTGCATCTAGAAATCTAAATCTTAAAACAAAAGAAGCAACATAGGGTGATCTCGAAGGCTATTGAAAGTCAAGGTTATACCTCTGTATTTGAACTAATGTTTTTGAGGTCAAAGGTCAAGTGTACAATAGTAGTATTTGTGCAGGTAACTATACCAGATACTATGGGACACTATTCCTATTCACTTACAGCAAAAGAGATTGAAGGGGGCCGAAGGGTACCACGTACTTTGAACGGTATTTTTTCTTTTTTCTCCTCAAGGCCTTGTCTGAAAGATATGTTAATTAAAAAGAAAAAAAAAGGAGAAAAATATTAATTACAACAATGTACATGTATTACTACAATTAACATAATATGAAATCCTCTTATCACTTTATAAAATGTGCAATTTGCAAAATCATACTGTGTCTGTGTATGGGTTTGTCAGGTAATTGTAATAAAATCTCATTCTGCCAAGTTTTAGGGCCATATTAAAATGTGGATTATATCCGTAATACCAGTATAGTGTGATGCCCTACCCAGGTAGAAAGCAGCAGTAGGAACCCCCCCCCCCCCAACAACACACACACACAAAAAACTCCCTCCTTACTGGACTGACTTACTTTGGCACACGAGGTGCACAGGAAACACAGTTGTTTTTTTATTGTGAGCAATTGACAGGGCAAGGCCAAAAATGACTAAAAACCCTCCAGCCACTGACTCAAAAGCCTGACCGGTTTTGTCAGTAGTCTGGCTCATCAGAGGCTAGTTTAACGGCTGCGTGTGCATGCTTTATATAGTGGGTGCGACATACATGGGACTCACGTCCAGGTGTAGGTTCATACGTGCACATGATGTAACAAAGCCAAAAGTCAGGTGTGGCATGTGTCAATGTAGAAACCCTTGGCAATGCAGCCAGTACAGATCCTACCACCACTTTGACATTCATTGTACTGAATGGTCCCCAGCCATCTTCACAAATTTTATATTATTTAGAAGAGATATGGTGTCTCCTGACAGCCTACCTTCTTGAATGGGGAATATTTTCACAGCTTGTGTGATAGGAAACTAGTGTTTCATAAACGAGTGTCATTGTTATTTGGCATATAAACCAGGGGTAAAAATAAAAAAATTTTGTTTTTTTTTTATTGTGGCCTGGTATATTGAACTTCATTAGCACACATACAGGTATAGAATTTGTGTGATGATAAATGTATGTATGTGTATACATGTGCATACAGTCTGTGCCAAAAGTGTTTTTTAGCTATCAGTCGTTTCGGTTAAATTTTAACAGACCTGTGTACTTATACACAAAATTCTTGTGATGATAAATGTATGTATGTGTATACATGTGCATGCAGGTTGTGCCAAAAGCTTTTTCAGCTATCAGTCATTTTGATGATATTTCATTTTGATGATATTTCAACAAACCTGTGTATATATACGTGCTAAGCATACATACACATTCTCTATTGGTCAGGGGAATATTTCATCAGCAAAAACTGAAGATCAATGACTTTTGTCACAGACAGGGTATAGAGTCATTACACCCACAGAAAGGGTAAATTGTTGCAGTAAAGACCTGTACTATTACTGATGAGTGTGGGGATGGTAGCATTACTTTGAACTACCACATTTATCCAATTGAGTGCCCATGCTCCATGAAGCATGCACTGCTTCATCAAGACCAGAAAAAGGGTTAACTTGAGGTAAAAGATTCTTATAAGTGTCTTCGTCTTAGCTGATATTATACATATAGTGTTCAGGATATTGATGAAAAGTGCAGGGTCATTTCACTGTACTTTTGTAAGTGCAGGGTCATTTCACTGTACTTTTGTAAGTGCACAGGGTAATGATAGGAAGAATGTGGTAAGTAAACAGATTCACATCTAAGTGCAGGGTGCTCATAGGAAAGAATGTGGTAAGCGCATGTTATAAACGGACTCATGTTGTAAGTCAGTCAATCCATCACGCAGCTAGCCATTAGGGAAGTATGTGCAGAAAAGAAAACAGATTAATTACTGATTGATTATTATTACAGTGTTCATGACACACCCTACAGAAAAAATGGTTAGTTATTTTCTGTACATTTACTTGATACCCTTTACTCAGATTTCCATAAATGTAAAAATCCCAAAGCTGTTTCCTCTTTCCTCGTTTTTACAGATCTATTTACAATTTTACATCATATCTAAAAATTACCAGGAGTGAGTGGAATTTTAACATTTAAATGATGATGCCCAGCAATATATTGTGTGCGAACATTATGAAAATAGAGAATCTTACATGGAGGAGAGTGAGTTGCTATTTTTCTCTCATGAGGGATCGTTGTTGGTTGGGAAAATCACTCGTGACCTGCGGTCAGGAGTGATTTTTCGCACCAACAACGACCGAAGGTCTCGTGATGCTACAGGATGTGGGAGTTGATACAGGCCCTGATACAGACCCAATCGTGTGATAATATTTGTATTACCCCCGTCTCTCTCACACACACAGAGCAAAACCACACTTATGGTTTATATAATTCTGTCAGCCATGCAGGGAGTCCAGTAGCCTGTCTCGTATGTCAACAGCCATTTTGAGGGTGATACAAGGGGACAGTTGAACCTTGCTCTGAAGTATGTCTATGATTGGCTAAAAGTTTGAGGGTGACTTTTACACGAATACTCTTGATTGGCTATATGGAAATGAGCACAGTGTGCTGATATAAGTTGTATCAGCTTCCCTTCAGCTTTCAGGGCCTTCTGTATTGAGGAACTTTCACATGTACCCGCATAGGAAATGCATGATACCCAGGGTGTATAAGCACTGAGTGATATGACATGACCTGATGTATATGGTATGACGTGATGTGATGTAATACAGGGTAAGGTAGGGATGGGGCATGACATAAACAAAAGTGTAAGTATAATGAAAGAAAACAATCTGGAAGTGTAAATATAATGAAAGAAAACAGTCTGGAATTGTAAATATAATCTGGAAGTGTAAATGTAATGAAAAAACAATCTGGAAATGTAAATATAATGAAATAAAATAATCTGGAAGTGTAAATGTGATGGAATAAAACAATCTGGAAGTGTAAATATAATGAAAGAAAACAATCTGGAAGTGGAAATATGAAACAAAATAATTATTATATTAAGCTTTCTTTAGCTTAAGTATAATGAAAGAAAACAATCTGGAAGTGTAAATATAATGAAAGAAAACAGTCTGGAATTGTAAATATAATCTGGAAGTGTAAATGTAATGAAAAAACAATCTGGAAGTGTAAATATAATGAAATAAAACAATCTTGAAGTGTAAATATAATGAAATAAAACAATCTGGAAGTGTAAATATAATGAAATAAAATAATCTGGAAGTGTAAATATAATGAAATAAAATAATCTGGAAGTGTAAATATAATGAAAGAAAACAATCTGGAAGTGGAAATATGAAATAAAATAATTATTACATTAAGCTTTCTTTAGCTTTACACTTCAGATTGTTTATGTCATAGTCAGCACTGTGATAGTTCCCTGAAGGCTGACCTCTTATTGCTTGCAACTGATTCATTCGTAACCCTTTCCCCATCAAACCGCCCAAAACCGGCTGGTGGTCAAATGTCATCTGCTTCGATGTTTTCAACTAATTTCAACAGTACTGAAAAACAGTTTTGACTGAGAATTGTAGATGAGCCCTATCAAGATCACATGCCCCAGGTCAACAACTTTCCTTGGCATGAGTTGGGCACTCAGTGCCCAACTAATGCCAAGGAAAGTTGCTGACTCAAGTGTCAATTCAAGGGGGGAAAGGGTTAAATTGCATACTGTTGTGATGTGGCAAATATCTAACCTGTGGGTAGGATGGAGAGAGCAACTGAAACCCAGGTTTCATAATGCAGAGAAGTATTGACTAGGTATATGCAATATATACATGTACTAAACTTCTTGCACATATACGACAATATGACTTGAATTATAAATAAACAAATACATCTTCTACTTTGTTGTCCCTTTTGAATGTTCCCAGTAAAAAGAAAAAAAAAATGAAATGGTGCCAAATATTCTCAATTACAGTGAAACCTCCCTATACTAAATGCCCTTGGGACCGAACAATGGTGTTTGGTATAGAGAGGTGTTAAAAGGTTTGCTTATACAGTAGTCCCTCCTTTGAGAGACCGCCCCTAGTGCCACCCAAAAGGTGGTCACGTAAAGCAGGTGGTCCCTCAAAGGAGGTATAAATAACATGAAAAGTACTACAGAAAGACCTGACAATTGTGGTCTCTCAAAGGAGGTGGTCTCCCAAAGGAGTGGTCTTTCAAAGTAGGGACTACTGTAATGACAATATACAATTGGGACTGAGAAAAAGTGTCCAGTATACGGAGGTGTTCTGTATCGGTATATGGAGGTGTTTGGTAAGGGAGATTTCACTATGATATGATCTATGAAATAATTCAGCTATAATTTAGGCATGTGTAGGTGTAGAAATCAATTTCCCATGAGAGCCAGGCTTTAAAAAGGAATAATACTGATGTTGAGATTGCTGGCTGGTTGGTGAAAATCGCCTAGCATAAAATGTGAGTGTATGGTACAAAAGGGATTATGGTACATTGAGTCCTTGTATATTATACCCAATTTATTCAGTTTTGACTGGGTATTGACTGTGTGTGCTTGACATATTTACTAGCACCGTGCTAGTACAACAATGTTAAGCCTATGTCAACACACTGGAAGGACCCCTGGTCTTGGCATTTGACAGCTGAGATGGAGGGAGTGCTGGCTGGCTAGCTGACATGTCCTCTGTGTGTTCCTGTCCATTGATGTCGCAACAGGCAGACCATTAAGTTCTCTGTATTTGCCATGTTTTGCTGTCATGTTCTTAAAATTGGCCCATCATCCCACAGGATCAAGGGCTGAGTCGGGGGTGAAAAGCAAGAGTTTTTGTCAGTGTTGTCATCTATGTGATCATCTTCATAGCACTTTCTTCTCAGCTTTTTTTCTTCACATTTTCGTCAAAATTGGCACAAAGAACTGTCTCATGCAGCAAAAATCGAAATGATTAGGTTTTATCAAATGATGATGATGACAAATGATGATGATGATGATGATGATGATGATGATGATGATGATGATGATGATGATGATGATGATGATACATGTACTAATGACATTTCATGACATTGGCCCACTATTTATTATTACTACTTCTGCTCAGCTCTGTAAAGGGAAGCGTGGCATCAGTCTATGCAAAAGGGCAACAAAACTGGTAATTTTTGTGCAATTACAACACAAAATGGTGACATTTTTATCAGATTAAGATGCAGAAAGGTCTTTTGTTCAAAACAGTTTGAAACAGTGACAAAAGTTATGGAATGGAATTTGCCACAGGTTGGGTGCCGGTGATGGCAAGACTATGTTTTTGCAGTTGATGTGCAGTTGGTGGGAGATTGGTTTTTCCCAAATATTCCAGTTTCGACATGACAAATCTTACTGCTAATTGCAAATAACTCATTCAATATGCATGATAGTGAAATATGGTGCACAGGAACTCCATCCCATACAGCAACTCTCATTCCCAGCACTAGAACGAAATAAAGTCACCAGGGCCAGAATTTCACAAAATTTTGCGAGAATCTATTTGGATTTTTGTCAACTATCTTTCTTTTTAAAGAAAGACAAGTTTAGGAGAATCTTTACGAGAATGGATTATTGGATTCTCGCCGAAATTCTGGCCCAGAAGTCTCATCATCCTGGGGATGAACAGATCACTGCAATAGTGGTGATTAGCGCTGGCAGGTCGTAATGATCACAACGGCAATGGCCATGAATAGCACTTTCAGGGCTAAACCTCTGTAGCCAGATGTTCATTATGTTAGTGTAAACCATGAGCAAAATTTACATTTCAAAATGATAGTTAATAAAGGTGAATAACTGAGTAAAATACCATAAGTATATGTAGATCAAAAGTTGAATAAATTGTGAAATGTCCTTGGCCATGTTGGCTAAAGCTTACAAGATTTTGGTAGCCAAACCATACCCTTTTCAGCCATGGGCTATTTGGCTAATGGGTAGTGCTGCCCTAGCTTCTTGTATCAAATTTTGTGTGTGGACACTTCATAGCTAGGATAAGGGTGTGTTGTGTACCAAAATTAGGTCATGGTGACCTTGACCTTGGTCATATAAAATGCTTGTGTAGGCTATATTTCATTATACACATAATTCTTAGAGGTACCAAACTTGGTGTGTGTATACTTCTTGGCCTAGGGGTGTGTGATTTTCCAAAATTAGGTCACTGTGGCCTTGACATTTGACTGACCTGCTGTAGAAATGTGTATGCTGACCGTTTTATTTTTTTTTATTTCAGAAGGCTTCGAGATACTTAACTTGATGTATGGATACTTCTTGGAATAGAAGTGTGTTATTTACCAAAATGGGGTATTTACCATAATGGGGTCACAGTGACCTTGACCTTTGACCTGCGATCCCATCATAAAATACGCTTTTGTGGACCATATTTTCATATAGACCAATCAGTCAGTTTATCGTTATCACGTTGGTGATTACCTGTGTATTTGCCCTGTTGCACTGTAGTATCTTACCATGGTAACCAGAATAGACTGACTGATCAGCCTGAGGAATCATGCTGTTAACCCATTCTATACTATGGTCACAGGCCTTGGTCAGTGGTTCTAGCACTGCCTGGCAAGTCATGCTGCAGCTTCCCTTGCGGCAGCTGCAGCATGACTTGCCAGGCAGTGCCAGAACCACTGATTTCAGACTATAGGCATGTTGGTACTTAAACGAAAGCTCTTTTCATGAAGAATTTAAATGTACAATTGTCATCTTAAATCTAGGTAATTATACGGAAGAATCAGGGACTGGTATGGATTGAGTTAAAAAGCTGACTGAGTGGAGAGGAAAAAATCAGGAGATTGGTCTGTCAAGTGGGCAGCTACTGCAGGTAAACGGCATTGTCTGTCTCCTAGGGTGTGAAGGGGGTGTCTGTGGTCATTGATGTACAGATGTACAGCTGACTGGGGAGTTGATCCTAAAATGATACATGTATACAGAGTAAACAGACTAGGCCTATAAGCACTAAGTCCTGAGGTGCCCCCTGGTGATCTGGATAAAGACAGGCCTGGCACATTTGATGCCCACTGTGATATCCAGGCAGGATAAAAACCAGTTGAAAGCAGTACCCTGTATGTCAGGTGATCTCTGTACATTAAGGAGATGTTCCTGATTCACTGTGTCAAAGTCCACCGGTTAAGCCAGCAGGACAGATGTGTGTCCCCCCATAGCACAGTATGGCCTGGCGCAGTTTGTCTGCAGAGAGGCTGATAAGGCTACAGTGAGTTGTTTCATTGAAGGTGTGCATTGAGCTGTTTCACTCACTTTTCCCAATGGAGTGGTCCCTGTCTTCAAAGGCCACTCCAATGAGTGGCCACCTGGTTTGAAAGACCACATTTTACAGGTCCCTGCTGCTACATTTTCCATGTTATTCTACCTCTAATGAGAGGCCACCTGTGTTGAGAGACCACTTTTGGGTCTACCTTTCGTGTGGCCCCTCAAGACAGGGATCACTGTCCATGTAATACATTAAAAAAGAGTAGGATCTCAACTGTGAAAACAACAATAAGGATTGTCAAAATTAGGAATGCATATCACATTCACATGATCCTACAAGGCATATCAGGCTCACATGGCTTAAAAAAATGAAAAATAAAAATATAAACACCATTACTTTACTTGTGAGCAGCATCAATGGCCTGCCAAATCAGGTTCTGCTGTGATTCAAATATGTATACAGTGGCACTGGTCTTCATTTATCACTGGACAACCAGGCAAAAGTCCAGTCCACCAAGAGGGGGGTTTTTCATGATGGTCAAATAGCATGGGAAGTACAGGAACTTGCATTTGCAAAGCATTGTCTCAAGAATGGGTAGTCTCTAAGGGTGAAGGTCTCTGAATGGGTAGTGTGTCTGGGTGAAGGTCTCTGAATGGGTGGTGTTTCTGGGTGAAGGTCTCTGAATGGGTGGTGTGTTGGGTGAAGGTCTCTGAATGGGTGGTGTGTCTGGGTGAAGGTCTCTGAAGAATGGGTGGTGTGTCTGGGTGAAGGTCTCTGAATGGGTGGTGTGTCTGGGTGAAGGTCTCTGAAGAATGGGTAGTGTGTCTGGGTGAAGGTCTCTGAAGAATGGGTAGTGTGTCTGGGTGAAGGTCTCTGAAGAATGGGTAGTGTGCCTGGGTGAAGGTCTCTGAAGAATGGGTAGTGTGTCTGGGTGAAGGTCTCTGAAGAATGGGTAGTGTGTCTGGGTGAAGGTCTGAAGAATGGGTAGTGTGTCTGGGCGAAGGTCTCTGAAGAATGGGTAGTGTGTCTGGGTGAAGGTCTCTGAAGAATGGGTAGTGTGTTAGGCTGAAGGTCTCTTCTCTGAAGAAAGGGTAGTGTGTTAGGCTGAAGGTCTCTGAAGAATGGGTAATGTGTCCGGGTGAAAGTCTGAATGGGTAGTGTGTCGGGTGAAGGTCTCTGAATAATGGGTAGTGTGTTGAGTGAAGGTCTCTTCCGAATGAGTAGTCTTGTCACAGTGAGGGTCTCTCAAGCCAGGACTCACTGTGTCTAATAATACGTTCAAATTCACATGTGCATTTGTCCATGATTTAGATCACGTGGATTAGTCCATAATTTAGATAAGTCGTGGAGGTCAAGTGATCAATAGCTATGTGAACCAGCCAATCAACAAGATGGACTGTGACAAGATCAGTAGATCACATCAATATAACTTAGAGGTGATTGGATTAACCCCTTGGAGACTGAGTCTACAGTTTTTCTTGGCCATCATTGGATGCTGACTGACAGCAGTATTCTCAAGTATAAAAAGAAGCAGACAATCTGCAACATCAGATGTTGACTTGTAGTTTTCAAAGGGAAAACAGTTGCATGCCAGTATATATTGTTGCTTGGTCCTTTGTGGTTAATAGAATAGAGCAATGCAGTAAACTGGGTTTCTGTGTGCAAGTGAAGAGATTTAGAGTGGTAATTTCAGTTATGGGACATACACTGTATTATACAAATCTCCTATCAAGTGATGACACCGTGGAACCTGTACATAGCGATCACCTGCAGTCTTTACCAGGGTGACTGTTTTGATCAGTGGTTTTTGTCTTGCCCAGCAAATCCTGCAGTTGCAACAAGGAAGCTGCAATATCACCGGTGAGGCAGTGAAAAAATGGGACTGTAGACTTGGCATGTTGGTAATTGATGAAAGCAGCTGATATGAACAATTTGGATATGCAAAACAATGCTTCCTTTTTATAACACCCCTCATTACAAAGCAGTTTCTGATATAACATGGTAAGTACCATAGATCCCATTGAAATAGTTTACCCATTACTTCTATTTTAGAAGTCCTTCTGTTATCAGACAGTTTTGCTAGAACACAGTATACCCTGTGGACCCCAACACCAGTATTATAAAGAGGGATCACTGTCTTAAATTTTGGTTTAGCTTCAGCTATTTACAGAACAAAACTGGAATGTATGGTGTTTTGTTTTGTGATCGCTCAGGTCCACCTGTCTGTCCATCTGTGAACAATTGCTTGTCAACATGATAGCATCTACAATTTTTAAGGTAGCCCCTTGAAAATTTTTGCATATATTCTATGCATGAAAGTCTGGGTTCCTTTTGTTATTCGTGGTGTTACCTTGTGGATTACTTAATACAGAGGCCAAAAAATGGGAAAAAAATTAAAATGTTGTGGTGTGTTTGATTTTTAATGAATCTGTATGAAATTTGATGCAAATATTCTGGAGGCTAATTTTGTTCCAACCTGAATAATACTATGGGTACCACCTGTAAGTAAACAGGATATATTTACTTATTAGCTTTCCAACCCAGGGAAACAGCAGACTAGAAATGGTGAAGAATTTCTCAGAAAGGAAACAGAACAAAGGATAAACTCTGGACTTCTTTGTGGAAGATGTAAGTGGAAGGGTAAAGGTCTCTGAAGATTTTTTTTTTACTTTGGTAAGAGTGACTAGGACATTTTGGATCAAATTGTTCTGGGGCTCTAACCATTTTTAAAGCAATTGTAAATAACTTTATTTTCGCATGCATAAATTTTCAGTTTTTGTATTTTTGACATTTCACTGTAGTTTTACTTTCACTGTTTTGGACATAATTCCCATTCAAACAATGTTAAAATACTATTTCACTGTATTCTTATTTTCACGGTTTTGTGCCATCAGCGAAATAAGTGAAAATTAGAGTACAGCGAAATTAAAGCAATTTACAGTAGTACTTTCTAAGGAGGCTGCACCAGTAGCTGAGGTCCTTAAACATGCAAAACTTGCAGAGGTGCCAACAGAGGAAAGTGTTTCTGGTAATCTAGATCCACAGGTGCTCTCATGTGTCCAGGTATGTTTAACTCATTCCATACTATGGTCACAGGCCTTGGTCAGTGGTTCTGGCACTGCGTGGCAAGTCATGCTGCAGCTGCCCTTGCGGCAGCTGCAGCATGACTTACCTGGTAGTGCCAGAACCACTGACTTAAGACGATAGGCAAGTTGGTACTTGAATGAAAGCTCTTTTCATGAAAAATTTAAATATGCAATTGTCATCTTAAATCTAGGTAAATATACGTAAATATCAGGGACTGGTATGGAATGAGGTAAAACAAGACCATAAGGATATGCACAAAAACTTGATGAAGACATGGATGCCAAGTAACGTGAAGTGTGTGTGATCAAAGCTCAAGGGTGCAGCATGTTCAAGGTGCTAATCATAAAGTTCATAATGTTAAGCCTGGTTGGAAATCAAACTCAAATATTGGAGAACAAAATGCTTATTATGGGGGGAGGTACTTTTCAATAAAAAGTTGTTTTTGACCATTTATGTATCACAGTCAGCTGTTTATGACAAGTCATGTTCCAGTTGTCCTTGTTAGGGCATGACATTTTCTGGTATGTGAAAATGTTTGACCAGAGCTTTTACAATGTATGTACAGTGGTCCCCCTCTTGTAAAGCTCCCATGAAAAGAGACTGCCCGCTCTACAAAAGCCACTTCTCCATGCAACAAGTATGGCATTTTCATTGTATCTTACCCCTCAAGAGAGACCACCCCTCTTATAAGGCCATTTTCTAGTGGCTTTGGGGTGGCTTAATAAGAGGCAGTGCATAGAAGGAGCCTAAATAATGTATTCAGATGCCTAAGATTGAAAGTTAGCATGTTTGGATTTACATGTAGCTGTTCATCCATTAGGTAGTATTTTCATGACAATCATATGTACAGTTGCGATATTTGTAAATGGTCAATCGAGCACTGGACATCAGTAAAAATTCTGACACTCAACGAAAGAGTGAACGTTTTATTTTAATTTCTGAAGGTTTAAAATGTCTGCATGCACTCGACAAGGTGGCCATTTGGGCCATGCTAGGGGCTCATCATAATTGCCTGCAAAAAGATACGATGTAAGTCTAAGGTGGTCACTTGTCTCAAATGCACGATCCAGCACTTCGGAGAAACCAAACGGATGGCCCTAGATAGATACCTCAAACACAAGAGAGCAATCCAACCAAAATTCCCCCTTTTGCTTCTCTTACTTTACATGCTTTGCGATACGACTTGCCACAATGTTCTCTAGCTGAAAACAGTAACATTTTCTTGGCTGTACACAAATTTATACATGCCACCGCGTGTTTCAGAAACATATCGCAGGAAGCCACTACTTATTTATATATTTAACAAAGTTTTTGCCTTGGCGTTATTCATTCTAGCTACAGATTTCCATGGAGTTGTTCGTCACACTGGACATAATTGTTGCGTGAAAAGTGACATTTATGTTCACAAAACACACCATGAGCTTGATGCAAGGAGTTGTTACTTGTTTGGAAGGAGCACTCATCATTGCCACAAATATAGCACCCTTGGTTTTCCACCAGTGTGCCTATATCATGGCTGCCCTTTGTCACCGTTGCCTAGCAACAGCATGAGAGATTTTGATGGAAAATATATGCATGCACCATAGTAATACTCAGAGCTTCCTCGGCTGTCAGGTTTGGAAAATTGGCCAAACTAACAGTATGAAGACAGTGTGAGTGTGAGTCATCTTGATGGTTTTCAAAAGGACAGTGAAAGTTCTTTGGGGGCAAAGGTAAGAGTGATATGTAATGATGAGATGTACAGACCCTTCTCCAAAGCACCATGACCAGGTGAGGGCTGGGAACTGTTTAAGTGACTCAAGAGTACGAGCTACACTTCCATGCCCTCCGGGAGACCTATACTGTACTTTTCAATCAATAGGTTGCTGTTACACGATGAAGTTTTAAATATTTAATCAAACTAAAGAACACACAGAATTACTTAGTCGGTTTGGCTAAAAGACGGTAAATATCTTATAGATCCTTCTTGTAATAGGCAGTTGCTAACTGGTTAATGCATGATAATTTTTGTGGGATGTCCAGAAAGTATGCAGCATTTAGTGTCTGTAAAAGGCAAGTATTGGCGGATGTAGCTCATTGCTGGTCTCTGCTGTAATGGCCCTCATCTTCATGTACAGACATATTCAAGTTGGATCAATAGAAACGAAAAGGGGCGATAAATATTTCATATTTTCTCCATTAAAAAAAATGAAATGACCAGGCAAGGGCCTGACAGTGAAAAGTTGACACAAATTAGTCGGACCTGTCTCCCCTCTAGTGGGACATCATCAGAAACTTAGGCTGTCAAGGGTCTCTGGTATTTAAAAGGGGGGTGCCAGCAATTGATGTTGCTAACATAATTAGGCATATGTCAACTCAGATCATTTTATGTGCTTTATTTGTAAATTGGTCCACCTGTACAGTGACGTGGTGCGAAATGCAGTGTAAACAGTGGCACGTGCCTTCCATGTGGTACTTGTGACGTCACAAGTAACAGTGCACTATCACTTGGTAGATCCAGTCATTGTGAAAACCCCAAAGAATGTAAACTAATGAACATTACCTGCATGCCTAAATTTGGGGTACACTGTATTGTTAAAGATATGGGATCCCAAGTAATGAAAGGTCCCAGATATCATGACCAGGAATATATTTCTACGATACAGCATCAACTGATAAGCTTAAACTTATAATGTGGATTGTCGTACGGAAAATAAGCATTGAGAATAAAAATTGAGCATAGTACTGGGCCATTGTGCTTACTGCCCCATGATGTTGAGACCGAAAGGTTCCATAGTACAAAGTTGGTGCTCCCAGAAAAACTGGTGCAAGGTGGGCCGAGCTGCAACACACTTGCCTTTCACCTCTGCAGCCTGGGTTCAATTCACGACCGGGAAAGCAAGTGGAAAGAGCTCCTATCACTCTGACTGTGCACAGTGGTTTCCTCAGAGTCCTTTGGTTTCTTCAACCAAACAATTAGGGAGGAAAGTATACGCCACCATCTGTACCATTGAGAGAGTCATTAATATAGGCTTGGCCTGTTTCGCAATCCGTGTAAAAGATATGGGTCTATGCTATCCAGAAAAACTGTCTCTTGAGCCTGAATGCTTCAGGTGCTTTTTGTTTTTTTTGTGTTTAGTTTGGGTGGTGTATATGTGTTCCAAGATCTGTACCTGGAGGTTGAGTACCCCATGGTCTGCCATAGCAAAGTGTCTGCCATGGGGTTGTAATCTGTCACTCTTATTTATGTAATACAAGTGCTCTGGGAGCCTATCCATGAGGCAGCATGATGTATGTCCAAACTGTTGCCTGTTTGCCACCAAGTGGTGTGCTGTAATTGCGTCCTGTGTGGCTGCTTTTACTGTGCCTGATGTGTCCATTTTTGAGTAGTACCTGCACTGATTTGTGTCATATGGGTTTAGCTGAGTCATCCCTTGCGATTTGGGGTGTCATGTGGGTGGGGGGATAACTGATGCGTGATTTCACCAGCAGATCCTTGAGGTTGGTATAGGTCTGCAGCGGCCTAAGCTCACCACTTTGTCTTAAGGATTGGACCATATTTAGAAGCTTCGAGTGTGCCCCAGTTTTCTTGTGTGATTGTCTTTAGTGGACGCATCGTGGGGTGATACCTGGTGATTATGAACAGTTTGTTTTGCTCATGTTGTGTATTTTGTGTGACTCTGGGTTGCAGAAGTGTCTGTCTGTCTAGAGATTGCCCTTCCCCGATAATGTCCTTTAGTAGCTGGGAGGGGTATTCTCCAGCTGCATTCAAGTCACGGATATACCTTGACAGTTCCATGAAATCTTGATCTCTTGTGCATATCCTTTTGACCCTAAGAAGTTGACTGTAGTGTCCTGCACTTTTGCAGTGTTTGGGTTGAGCAGATCTATAATGCAAATAAGTTTGTGTCTGCTGGCTTTGTATATAGAGAGGTGTACAATTTGTTGTTTCTGTCAAATAGAACCACTGTGTCTAAGTATGGGATTTTGCTTGTTGAAAATTCCAAAGTGAATTTGATGGTGTTGTGGCAGGAGTTCAAATGGGTGACAGATTCTTGGGAGTGTGGCTTCTCCAATAGGCCAGGTCAAGAACACAAGGTTCAAGAACTGCCTAAAAGAGGGCACTGCAGTCAGTGGAGGGCTGGGGTTGTGTATTCCCATTACTTTACATTGTAACTTGCAACTTAATAACTTGAAAACTACTGCACATGGAAACAACAAATTTCAGGCTGTAAATCTTGATGCTTAACTAAATACCTCACAAAAATCATATAAGCATAGCTACATAAGTGACTAGTTTATTTAAGGTTGCTTTAACATACAAACTAATGGGAATACACAGCTCTAGCCCTCCAAAAGTTTGTGTATTCAGTTGTGTATTGGGGCAAATATACACCTTAGAGCTAATTCTGACCTTTCCTATTGTCCAAATGCAAAAAATATCATCAATGAACCTCCACCAAATTTATGGTTTTATTGGGTGCAAGAGGAGGTGGTTCTCCTCTAGGTCAGCCATGAAAATATTTGCATACGATAGGGCTACTCGGCACCCATGGCTGTGCCGCTGGTCTGAAGATAATGTTCACCATTAGATTCAAAGTTGTTACAGTGTAAAGCCAGTCTCAAGGGGTGTATAATGTCATGGGTGGCCAGCTTTTCATTTGGGCCTCTGTTATGTGACAGTGTCCATGCTGTAGTTCTCAAGCCCTCTTGGATGGGTATATTGGTATAAAGTGATGTTACATCTAGAGTGGCCAAGATCGCTCCTTCAGTGAGAGGAAGGATTGATTCTATCTTGTGGATAAAGTCATTTGTATCTTTTAAGTAGCTTGGGATTTTGGCTACAATGGTGCGTAGGAAAAGAATCTACAAGACCGGAGATCTTTTCTGCAGGACAGTTGTTCACAGTCAGAGTCAAGATGGATCTACCTGGCGGTGGTAGAATGTTCTTATGTATTTTGCATAAGATGTAGAAGCAAGGGGCGCGTGGTTCTTCTGCATACAGGTAATCAAATGTGTCCTGTGTAATTGAATTGTTGTTTACCATTTTTCTCAATGCAACCCTCACCTTTTCATTATGAGTGGATATTAGGTTTCCATCCACTGGCGCTACCTGCCAGTGGATGGAAACTTAACACACAAGCAAAAACAAAACAAAACAAAAGGGTTTTTAAAGCCCACCTTGTTTGTGCAGCCACATTCTTTGCTTTCTTTCAATTGATAACATGTCGATGGTCTGTAATCATATTATCTATTATTAACTCATTCCATACTATGGACACAGGCCTTGTTCAGTGGTTCTGGCACTGCCTGGCAAGTCATGCTGCAGCTGCCCTTGCGGCAGGTGCAGCATGACTTACCTAGTAGTGCCAGAACCACTGACTTTTAAAAGACAATAGGCATGTTGGTATTTGAACAAAAGCTCTTTTTCATGAAGAATTTAAAAATGCAATTGTCGTTTGAAATCTAGGTAAATATACGGAAAAATCAGGGACTGGTATGGAATGAGTTAAACTGTGAGGGACTTGATGCTAATGTACAGGTGTAAATTTTCCGCATTAAAACTTCCCAGCAAGCATCTGAAGTCATACATGTTATCAGCTTTCATTGTCATTAAGAATAATATGCCAGCAGTGAACAGCGTCTCAGCATGTGCTCAGATACATTGTTAGCGGTTAATCTAGGATTTGGGGAATTGGCCTTTTTTGGATAAAAATTGTGAAGAAATTTTGTATATTTTTGGGAATCCCGCATGATTTTATATAATTTCAGAGTATTGGAAACAAATTTTGGGCCTTTAAGATTGGGAGAAATGAAAAGGTCCCTGAAACTATGGTAGATTAATCCCTGATTATGCCCAGAGTGTCCAGAGAAATGGTGTTGACTTGGTTACTGGGGGGTTAAATGCCATTAACAGTCATGTGAGGACCACAGTTTTGTTTTTAAACTTGTGTGAGTGTTTTGCCAGCATGCCTTGTACTCATACACCTAGGATGAGCTTAACTGTAAGTATGGAGTGCATAGGACACAGCTGGGATAGCCTTTTCCTTCTAACACTTGTTAGGCCAGACTGCTTGTGTCTCCCCCTTAACTGATCAGAGGCCAACGAATCTTGAATTTATATCTTGCCTTTTACCCTCAGGTATAACAGACCTTAGTAACAAAAGCTATACAAGAAAGTCAATGCTGAAGATGTTGATTCACTGCAGGATGGTAAGCAGTCAACATTGGTACTTGAGTGTGTACTTGAGCACATGTACATGTGAGACCTTTCAGGGATGAGACTTAAGTTTTTGGTTCCTACAGGAGAGCCAGGCACCTCAGGCAGGGAATAATTAGCATGCCTGTGATTGGATGGATAACTCCAGTGTCTTCAGATGCCATGCAATAAAGAAGCACCTGTTGTATGTGACCACCACTTTTGCCAAGAAAAAGTGGTCACTTGCAACAGGTGGTCTTTTATAGCATGTAGATATGCAAAGAAATTGACTGTTGTGGCCCCAGAAGTGTACTAGCCATAAAGAGCAGGTGCTCTCTCACAGCAGTGTTCCCATACAGCAAGGACCACTGTATCTCTATCAAAACTCTAATACAGTGAAATCTCATCATAATGACACCATCTGTCAGATATTTATGTCAGATAAATAAGCATATAGCAAAACAAGAGGGCTGTGTGAGTGGCCCATGGTCAGCTGACCTAGAGATTCATCACACTTGTGGCTCTATGAACTTGGGACAGGATCAAGGTAGTTCTCAAGTTAAAGCCCTCAAGAGTAAAATCCATGCATGTTGCACTTTGATCCCAGAAATGAGGTCAAGGTCACTCATGTACTGTCTAAGCATGACCTTCATAGAGAAATATTAACATGTGCAACATCAAGGTCCTGACTCAAAACATCTCAAGTTGTCAGGGGAACAGTAAATTTCATGTCGGTTGTCCTGTGATCTTGGGAATGAGGTCAAGGTCCAAAAATCAATGCAGCATGGCCACTTGCACAAAATAATTAGACATTTATTAAAGGTACATCCCTACCAAGTTTGGCACAAATATGGCCAAAAGTATTTAACTTATAACCATAACAAGAAATTCACATAAACATTTAACTTTCCTATTAAAACTCTTTTTAGGAATTTCCACAAAAATCACAAAGAAATCTGAAAATCTTTGGAGCATGACCATCCGTACAAACTTGGTACAGACCCACCCAAGGCACATTGCCACCAAGTTTGAAGTCAATCTGACAGGCAGATTCTTCAGAGAAGTCCAGAATGTGAATTAGCATTAGAATGCCCATTGACTTGCATAGTAATCAATAGAAAAGGTGCATTTACTGAACCTGAACTGAAAAAATCGTTAAAAATCAGGAATTCATAGCAATGCCACCTAGTGAATAAGTTTGTTTGACCCTTCCACTAGGAACATATCTGCCAAGTTTCAGCTGAATCTGAGTGACAGTTCTGGAGAAAAAGTCAAAAATAGCAAAACTCACAAAAAAATCAAAATAAAGCTCGCACACAATTTTCCACATAAGAATCAAGATGTTAATATCATGATTTGGCATCATTTATGGAGCACTGGTGGGGCCAGCCACTTGTGTAATTTATTACAGCCTCAAAGGTCAAAAGGTCGCTGGTCAATAGATAAAGCACTGTTTGTCGTGAGTGGGTTCCTTGTTTATCTGGGAAGTACATGTAACTGTGTGCATTCAATTTCCAAGTATAGCAACATTTTGCATGTGCTAATGATGTAGCTATATATTAAATAATGTTATAATGTAGCTATATATTACATATTTTTATTACAGGGGATGATGGGGTCATATTTGGCCATTTTTGCACAGTTCTATTCCTGACAGTCAATTTGTTCATGCAAGGTTAATACTCTTCATCATGATACCTCTGTGTGTAAACAGTATATGTATATTTGTGTACCAGTTTCAAGTTATTGATATCAAAGGACAATGTTTTTTACTGGCATGTGTGTGTGTGTGTGTGTGTTTGTGAAGCCAGACTTGGCCCAGTGCCAATGTGCCAGATATTCCCTATTTGAAGTAGGATTCTTTGACAGTAAATGCGTCCCTCCATTTGTTTGCCTCTCTCTGATTGATTTTTGTATAAACAATGTGCGTTAGATGCTGTGGTCATTGATTTCCTTTAAAATTTGCATTTCTTGTTGTGCTGTAAATACAAATTATGTATGAAAAATTGGGGATTGTATGATTACATGCTTTTTATATATGCTGATTGAGCTGTGTAGACACCAGCTGTGGTTCCAGGCACTTAACCCTTTCCCTCTCAAACAGGCCAAAACTGGCTGGTGGTCAAATGTCGTCTGCTTCAGTGTTTTCAACTAATTTCAACAGTTATGAAAAACAATTTGACTGAGAAATGTACATGAGACTTATCAAGATCACATGCTCCAGGTCAACAGCTTTCCTTGGCATGGGTTGGGCACTTAGTGCCCAACCCATGCCAATGAAAGCTGTTGACTCAGTCTTTATTCAAGGGTGAAAGGGTTAATTCCTGAAACACTTTCATGAATATTTACTTTTAATTGTAAGGCCCATAGGAATTGGACATTCAGGTTTCTTACAAAAGGTGCTTCTGTTTAAGTGCCAAGAAGCCAAGTGTTGAGTCAGTGGTTTTTATATTGTCTGACAACTCATGCTCTAGGTGCCTCACACTGGAAGCTGAAATGACTTGCTATGCATTAAAAAAAAAAAAACACTGACCAAGGTCTTTATTATCAGCAAATGGATTGAGGTAATCAGGTATGGTATATGAGATCATTTGTTTTTACTTTTTGTGTTTTTAACCTCTGTGACAGCTCATGTCTGTCCGTCCATCCGTCTGTCGGTCCATAACCTTTGCTCGTTAGCACAAAACCGTCCACAGTTTTCAAGTTAGCCCAATATAACTTTCAGGACTTACAGAGTGTATGAAAATCCAGGCCCCTTTCGATTTTGGTAGCGCCATCTATATTATCATGTAATATAGGGGTCAAGATGTGAAAATCTTGTGAACACTCTAGCATCTTTAATATTTGGCAGATCTTCATCAAATGTGGTAGGATTGTGGGGGAGGTCAAAGTTTAAGTTGCCAATGATACTAGTGATGAAATTCCATATTTAGAAAAGTAATTGGTTTAGACTCGCCAAATTTATAGAATGTATAGACCATGGCCAAAGGTAGAATGTAATGTAATATCAGTGACTTTGACCTATTTTTGTGAGGTCACCATGCTTGTAAAGTTGAAAGAGGCGATTTTGTAATGGCAGGGTGTAGCTTGGATATCAATGGCGATGTCAGCACAGCACCAGGCCAATGGGCCTGTTGCATTACATACTCTGTGTGACCTTGATCTTTTGTCCCAAGGTCGCTGAGGACATAAATTTAAAGACTCACTCATTGTTGTCTTGGCACATGCAACAATATCAATCACAGGAATTGCACAAATAAGCTATGATTACATGTGGAGCGATGTGACATCTGGTAGACATTTTATACACTAAATATACATAAGCTTTATATATGTTCAGAAGCCACTTGAGGACTTGCAACTTTGAAATGAACAGGTGCAATATAGCCATGGTGCCAGCAGAGCATTAGGCCCATGGGCTTCTTGTTTTCTTTCAACCCAGACCTGCTGAGAGTGTCATGATGTAAATTGTGGGTCTGCTTCAATGTTTTTATTTAAATTTCATGTTAATAGAAAATATTTTGCTGAAAATTGTTAATAATGCCTTTAGTGGTGGCATGTTGCGTCTCAAATATATGTATGGACAAATGCTGACACCAGTTTTTGCTGGATTATGTGCGCATCATTCACCACTATCACTGTACAACATGGTACTAAATAGCAGGGTTGACTTAAGTATAATTTTCACAACATTTCTCTTTGCATAAGTATGCTGTATTAGTTGCACACTGGAACTAGGAGGTTGGGATGGGTCTTTGGATGGATGGATGTGATATAAGTATGCATCCTATCTGTCTGTCCTTTGGTCCTTCTGTCCATCTGGGATTTTGTCTGTCAGTCATTCCATCCAAAAGTGCTTGTCTGGACCATATTTCCTATACTGTATATAGATACCCAATTTGATGTGAGGATACTTATTGGGATATATGTTCACCAGAAATCAAAATCAGGCCTCATTGACTTCTGACCATTTAACTTTGACCCAACAATATTTATGCCCCCCTCCCACTGGAGGAGGTGCATGTAGTAATCGCTTTTTACGTGCGTCCATGTGTCCGCTATGTGAGTCTTGGCTATAATTCACTTGTCCTTCAGCTTAGATTAATTAAACTTTACACACAGGTGCATCTAGATATATGGTGTGTCATGTACCAAAAGTAGGTCACTAGGTCAAGCATCTGGGTCATGGTGACACATTCTTGCAAAATTGTGTCTGGGCTGTAATTCCTTTACTATTTAACTTAGATTGATGTTACTTTACACATAGATGGATCCAAACATGAGGGTATGTCATGAGCTGAAAGTAGGTTGTTAGGTCAAGTATCTGGGTCACAGTGGCATATCCTTGTAAATTGTGTCCCAGCTATAGTTCCTTTACTATTTAACATAGTTTCAAGAAACTTCACACAGACAAACAAATATGTTGACCTAAAGGTGTGTCATGGAACAAAAGTAGGTCACTAGGTCAAGTATCTAGGTCACGGTGATACAATCATGTAAAACTATATTACACTTAATGTCCAGGCTTTAATTGCGTTGTCCTTTGACTTAGAATCATGAAACTTTACACACCTGTGTGTCTGGACACAAGAGTGTGTCATGTGTAAAAGTAGGTCACGAGGTCAAGTATCTGGGTCACAGTGATAGCCTATTTTCATTGACTGCAGTCATTCTAAAATGAGACCTGTGATTAGCCAGGTTATAAATGAGGCGAGAGGGGCATGTATCCAGCAATGTCTGATTGCCTCTCAATTCTAATACTGTAAATCGCCTAATTTTTGTGTGTATAAATTTTCACTGTTTTTATATTTTTGACATTTCACTGTAGCTTAAATTTGACCGTCATAAACATAATTCCCATT
The DNA here is from genome assembly GCA_964020975.1 of Hermodice carunculata. Lineage (NCBI taxonomy): Eukaryota > Metazoa > Annelida > Polychaeta > Eunicida > Amphinomidae > Hermodice > Hermodice carunculata. The sequence continues at coordinate 21,098,393 of OZ026618.1, read as the reverse complement.
CATACAATGTTAAAATACTATTTCACTGTATTTTTATTTTCACGGTTTTGTGCCATCAGCGAAATAAGCAAACAGAAGAGTACAGCAAAATTAAAGCAATTTACAGTATTGTAAGTACCAGAAATACCAAAGAGTGCAACCTTTCTAATGGTGTAATACATGCCAAAAGTGGGTCACTGTGACCAGGAGATTGGACCTCCTTCACAGAGATGCACTTGTTTTGGTCCTATATTTCGTTTACTGCAAGACATGCAGATGTGATTGACCTCTGGTGGAGGACTTGCAATTGCTGACATCCCTTGCTTGGGATGTTTTCCTGTCAGAAGTTCGATAACTGTGGATCTGTGAATTCAATATGTAATAACTTGATGAATCTTTAGTTTTTATGATTTTTTTGTTAATTTTTTTTTTTTGAAGTTAAGCAAACTTGTTTTCTGAAAATCTTTTACAAGTTGCTTCAAAATTGCCTAGAAACATGTCAGCACTCCTGGACCTCAGTTTCTTGAACAGGTGGCATTTCTTGTTCCAATTAGTTTTTGTGTGATTTACAATGTTCAACTTCTCTCAAACTGTGCAATTGATTCTGCCCAAACATGCTGATAATTATGTCTCCCAGTGGAAGCCGGGGGACATATTGTTTTAGTGCCCGTTTCTTCCGCTTCTTCTTCTTCTGCTTGTTGTTGTTGTTGTTGTTGTTGTTGTTCAGGTTCTTCAACACTTGGTTTCCGTGCGATAAGTCTTGAAGGACTTGATGGAATTTGATGAAACTTGGTAGGATTATGTATCTAGGCAAGACCTAGGTTGGGATTGTATGTGGGTGACCTTGACCTAATCTTCAAGGTCACAGGGTCACTTATGTGAAATTGGTTTCCGTTCGATAAGTCATGAAGAACTTGATGGAATTTGATGAAACTTGGTAGGGTTATGTATCTTGGTAAGACCTAGGTTGGGATTGTATTTGGATGACCTTGAGCGAATTGTCAAGGTCACAGGGTCACTTATGTGAAATTGGTTTCCGTGCAATAAGTCTTGAAGAACTTGATGGAATTTGATGAAACTTGGTATGATTATGTATCTAGGCAAGACCTAGATTGGGATTGTATTTGGATGACCTTGAGTGAATTCTCAAGGTCACAGGGTCACTTATGTGAAATTGGTTTCCGTTCGGTAAGTCATGAAGAACTTGATGGAATTTGATGAAACTTGGTACGATTATGTATCTAGGCAAGACCTAGGTTGGGATTGTATTTGGATGACCTTGAGCGAATTGTCAAGGTCACAGGGTCACTTATGTGAAATTGGTTTCCGTTCGATAAGTCTTGAAGAACTTGATGGAATTAGCTGAAACTTGGTAGGATTATGTATCTAGGCAAGACCTAGGTTGGGATTGCATTTGGGTGACCTTGACCTAATTTTCAAGGTCACTTATGTGAAATTGGTTTTCGTTCGATAAGTCATGAAGAACTTGATGGAGTTTGATGAAACTTGGTAGGATTATGTATCTGGGCAAGAGCTAGGTTGTGATTGTATTTGGATGACCTTGAGCAAATTCTCAAGGTCACAGGGTCACTTGTGTGAAATTGGTTTCCGTGGGATAAGTCTTGAAGAACTTGATGGAATTTGATGAAACTTGGTAGGATTATGTATCTAGGCAAGACCTAGGTTGGGATTGTATTTGGGTGACCTTGACCTAATTTTCAAGGTCACAGGGTCACTTATGTGAAATTGGTTTCCGTTCGATAAGTCATGAAGAACTTGATGGAATTTGATGAAACTTGGTAGGGTTATGTATCTGGGCAAGACCTAGGTTGGGATTGTATTTGGATGACCTTGAGCGAATTCTCAAGGTCACAGGGCCCCTTTTGTGAAATTGGTTTCCGTGCAATAAGTCTTGAAGAACTTGATGGAATTAGCTGAAACGTGGTAGGATTATGTATCTAGGCAAGACCTAGGTTGGGAGTGTATTTGGGTGACCTTGACCTAATTTTCAAGGTCACAGGGTCATTTATGTGAAATTGGTTTCTCTGCAATAAGTCTTGAAGAACTTGATGAAAATTGCTAGAGTAATGTATCTAGGTGAGAGCTAAAATAGGATTGTAATTTTCAAGCAAACTTGGTCATTTGTAATTTGTTATCACGTGTAGCTTATTCAGAGATGTAAGTGTTCCACCGGGAGACATTTGATTTTCTGTTGGAAAATCAGTCTGTTCTAGTATATCTTGACTTGGTCATAACTATATTGTTCACTAGGTGGCACAACTGTCATTTAAAAAATGTTAGTGAAGTTTTGAAATTATTTAATGATTTTTATTATATTATGTGAACACTGATGTAGATGCATATGACACACTCAGTTTTCTTTGGAGCTGCTCAGCACACAGAGGGGAGATACCTGCCATAGGCCATTGCTTTCATATTGTGGTATTATTTGATCCTTTCCCCCTTAAACCGGCCAAAGCCAGCTGGTGGTCAAATGTCGTCTGCTTCAGCCTTTTCAGCTAATTTCAACAGTAATGAAAAACGATTTTGACTGAGAATTGTAGTTGAGCCCTATCAAGATCAGATGCCCCAGGTCAAAAACTTTCCTTGGTATGAGTTGGGCACTTAGTGCCAAACTCATGCCAAGGAAAGTTTTTGACTCGTGTCCATTCAAGGGGGAAAGGGTTAAGTGCCACATAGTGATCAGTTGGAGAGCAGTAAATACAGCAGTAAAGCAATACCATTGTACATGCCTGTATCTGTGATTCCTAAAAAAAAACTGTGTGAAACATATCCTCTTTAACTCATTCCATACCAGTCCCTGATACTTACGTATATTAATCAAGATTTAAGACGACAATTACATATTTGAATTCTTCATGATAAGAGCTTTTGTTCAAGTACCAACATGCCTATGGTCTTAAGTCAGCAAGGGCAGCTGCAGCATGACTTGCCAGGCAGTGCCAGAACCACTGACAAAAGCCTGTGACCATTGTATGGAATGAGTTAAACTTGATGTGACGTATAAAATCATGTCACCTGAGCACAGATTCTCAACCCTCATAGCCCTCTTGCTGAAAATGTCTGCTGGAATCTTTTAGTTTGTTTTTGGAAACATTATTTTTTCTGCGGGGTTTCCGTGGAGGCCAGTCACAGTGTTAATTGGACACATAAGTCTTTACATGCCACACATAAACAGGCTCAACATCTGGGCTCATCTTGTTCGGGCGGGCGTGTGATTGTCTTGGTGCCAGATATAGCTAGGGTGCTGGGAATCATAGAATCAGATTCGGAAAAACAGGTGGATGTTTGAAGGCAGCAGGTGTCAGACTGTATTCTTATAGCGGGCAGCTACAATTGACTGTTCCTGTCTTAATGCTTGGAAAGACCTGCACAGGGTAAGTTTGATTTGTGAACAAGAGGCTGTTAATGGCCTTGTCTTAGCAGATCAGTTTTGCAGATTATATTGTCTGTAGGCAGGCCAGCTAAAGGCCTAGATGACAGCTGAGGCCCTTTGATACATTGTTGCTTACCATGTATGTCTAAGAGAAAAGACACACAGCAAAAATAGTTAACTTTTCGAACAGTTACATATGTATACATGTGACTTTACTTCCAGACGTGTATGCTCATGGTTCAGCTTTTATCAGATCTTGCCCAAGCTTAGCAAAGGACCTGATTGCACCTTGCAGAACTTTGCTATACACATGTTGTCTTAACCATTTCTCTTTCAGATTAACTGTTACCCTCTTGAATTAAGACTGAGTCAGCAGTTTTCCTTGGCATGTCATCTTGATGGGTTTTATGTACAATTCTCAGTCAGATTGCTTTTGTTACTGTTGAAATTAGCTGAAAACACAAAAAAGCAAATGGAAGTTGACCACCAACTGTTTTTGCCAGTTTAAGGGGGAAAGGGTTAATGCTTGAACCTTAACCTACATTACCTGGCAATGCAGGCTTGACTATCTGTTGAGACTGTCTGAAATTGTAAAGACCAGATATCTCAGAGTATCGCTTTCATAGGGAGAGTTTGTATGCAGAAAATGGGTGATGGATTGCAATAAAAATAAATTCACACTAATGTTACTGCTTTCTACTTTGATAAATGTGGTCAAATATTTGAAATATTGCCATGTTTTTCTTATGGTCCTCCTGGGTTGGCTGATAATGTAGACATGGGCCGATGTCGAAAAACTCAAATTGGACATTTCCCCATGCATGAAGAAATGCCTGAATTTTGTTTTTCCCCCACTTCTAAGATGAAGCAAAAATATTGCTGTAGATGCCCTTGATAGCAGCTGGTTTTGGTCAATTTAGAGGAGAAGGGGTTAAAGTTGAGATGGTCAGGTGGCTCCCTGTCTGTACTCTGCTCTCCACAGTGCCAGCACCAGAGATGTTGACTTGATTGGCACAGAGATAATTGGTCAGACGGTTTATATAGCTGGGTGCTAGTACTGCAGAGCAGGAACAGATCTAAACTTCAAAAATGTGTAGGCAAAATAGAAATAGTCAGGCACAATTTACACAAATTTGGTTTTGGTCCTTTAATAATTCATTTAAAAATATTTTAGCCATTTTCACATTTCTTAAGCCAAATGCAAGAAACATTGCCATTTCATTTGGCTAATGATCTGAGCGGTCCCTGGCAGTGTAGTAGTCTGATTAGGTTTGTGACAGACCAATTGATGAGAAAAAAAACAAAAAGGCAGGTGTTCTTGGATATTATCCCATTAATCTGGCTTCTTGTCTCATTCTTTAACATCACTTTTCTCAGAGAATGATTTGGATCATTAGGGAATTGCTGCCATGGTTACTGTGGATGGGATAAACATGACAGCCTTGCTGGATTAGAGAGTTCTCTATCATCATGGTTACAGTAATGAAAGTCGATGACAATGCTATGTACTACCATGGTTATAGTGACGAGAAATTAAATTGATCAACAAAACCCATCCTCACTGACTTTGTTCCTCCCCCTCAAATGTGGCATGGGGGCCATAGAGTTAGTGTGGATGGGTTTTGGTCTGTCCATCCATCCAGCAGTGTATCTCAAGAATATTCTAAGATAGAATAATGAAATGTATATCACAGATGCGTCATACCAAGGGCACTGAAGAAATTTACTTCAGAGATGCGTTGTATTACCATGGTTACCGTGACGAGAAATTAAATTCATCAACAAAACCCATCCTCACTAACTTTGTCCCTCCCCCTTAAATGTGGCATGGGGGCCATAGAGTTGGTGTGGATGGGTTTTGGTCTGTCCATCCATCCAGCAGTGTATCTCAAGAATATTGTAAGATAGAATAATGAAATGTATATCCAAGATGCGTCATACCAAGGGCACTGAAGAAATTTACGTCAGAGATGTGTTATACCAAGGGCTGTAACAAAATTCCTATCAGACATGCATCATACCAAGGACATGTGCACCATATAGAGAATCTAACATGGCTGAGAGTGAGTTACTATATTTTCTCACGAGGGATTGTTGTTGGTGGGGGAAATCATGAGTGACCGCAGGTCACGAGTTATTTTCCACACCAACAATAATCCCTAACACACATCCCATATCAGCAACTTTTTGAAAATCAAGTCCTACATTAAACTTCCATAAAAACTACTTCATCATCAGCTACATTTCAATACTTTATATTCAATCTTTATTTTTGATAAGACAACCGTCAAGACCAAGTACCATTGTATTGTCATATGATAATTTATTTTAACTGCTGTTGTGCACAAAATTCTATTTTAACTCTTTCAGTGCCAAGCGTGACTCACAACATAAGTGGATCCCTTTACTCAAACTAGTCTGAATTATCATAAGGATCCCAGATTCGCATTCTTTGTAAAAAGACCTTTCATTCAAGTACCAGTATGCCTATAGTTCCAGAGAGAATATCCCAGGTCAACAGCTTTTTTCAGCATGCATTTGGCCCAATTGGGAGTGCCAAGAAAAGCTGTTAACTCAGTCCAAAATTAGGCACTGAAAGAGTTAAACATAAATGTCACTTTGTATACCATGTTGTAGTTTTTATGTCCCAATGCTATTGCTATATTCTCCATGTTGTTTGTTTATATACAGCACAGCATATTAAGGAACAAATTTGGGACATGATTTGATAGATATGTATTATGTCCAGCTTGTGGAAACTTTCATCAAATACAACATTTACAGCTGTTTGTGTCTCTTGACATATCGTATAGGTCCAAAATGTGGCGGTTAAAAAAAAAAAAAAAAAATTCTGGTTGGGGACATCCATGAATGCATCAGATTATCGCGCACTTGTTTTGTAGGAGGTGCATGTAGCACAAACAGTTCCTTTCCTGAGTCAAACTCATGAAATCATAAAACAATCTGTCATATCTGAGCATGAACAAGTGTATATGATGCACAAGCAAGGATGAGACGTTCCCAATATTAGTGAGTCATATAGTTCAGCCTCACTGGTTGTGACTTTGATAACAGCTGACCAGTGTGGGGGGGTTAGGATAGTGTTGTGAGTCAAGATTATTCCACTTCTTCTCACGTCATCTCTGTTTCACTCAGAGTACTTCCATGTGCTCAGTGACAGAGGCAGATACTGCAATGACCAGACCCAGACGTCCCCAGGTACACGGAATGAGAGTCTGGCTGATACAGGGTGGAATGGCACTGTATATCTGTACTCATACAGTGCTACCAGTCTACAGAGATCATGCTCATCAGGCCAACCTTAAAAATATTTTTGCATCTAGTGGTGCAAATTTTACGAAGTCGTAGGGTAGGGAGGACATTTTTTTGTACACTCTGGAGAAAACAGATGAAGGATAATTTTTTTTTTACCTCTTTAGTGCCAAATTAAGGGTAAACAGGCAAATTTCACCATAAAAAAATCCAAATTAAGGGTAAAAAATTAGATTCTGCATTATTCAAGTTGACAAAATGTCAGTAGGAAGCAAACATTTTTTTGCACCCAGTTGAAATTTAATATGGCCCTTTTTGATCATGTTTTCAAGCCCGCAGGGAAGGTTACCAGAAACCCATATATTTTTATGGTTGGCTTGACAGTCTGACAGACCACCTAACTTGGAAGATCCTCTTTTTTCACCATACCATGCTTAGAACTTTACATTTTATTTACACCTCCCGTGCAAGACCACCTGTCTTGAGAGACCACAATGTGGTCATACTTAGGGGTGGTCTTTCAAGCCTGGTTTCACTTTATATGATTGCATAGTCATTCAAGTCAGTGGAATAAATAGACGGCCCCACCTCAATCGTACTTTAATCTAGATACACGTCAAGTGACAGGTAGTTGTAATAATATGTTTCTTTCTTTTCAGATGACTAAGTATTGCACTTCAGAGACGTGTCCAGCAGAAACATAATAAATTACAGGTAAGTCAAATTTTAATGTCCTATGTGTACCGCTTTGATCAGATATTAGTTCACATTTGAGTGTTACAGCTATAAATACTTGTATTTTTTATGATTAAACCAGAGATATGAGCTTCAAAGTTAGATTTTTTTTCTTTTTTATCCCTTCTTTTTTGATGATCAGGTGATTACATAGTTTTGATGTTGTGTTTGATTTGATTTTTTAAGCTAACAGCGAATTCAACATCTGGCATTTGTTGTGTGAATATCCACTTAAATTCTTAAAGCTGGTAAATGGTTTTATTGAAGGAAAATAGAACAGCTGTATACAGTCACTGATGTATGTGAGGAAATCACTGTTTCACTCCTCAACTCCTTTTGTCACTCTGATCCTTATAAGGATAACGTGCACAGTGAAACCTGTCTTAGAAGATGACCCTAAAGCATCAGCAAACTGTGGTTGCTCAAGACAGGTGGTCTCTCGTACATTAAGGTTCAAGGCAGACGTTTCTCATGCGTTCTCTCTCCAGACAGGGCCAGTGACCGGAGAACTTGGCTGTTTGTACCGGCTGTATCTCCATCATATTGAGATGAAGATAGGACATATTCAGTTGGTTGTTACTGTTTGAACTGTTTTAACCAGTCAGTTTTGAACGTGTGATGTTTCCCGAATGCATGGAAGAACTTTACTGATTTAAGCTCAAGCTCATGGGATCCTTGTAAACTAAAGCTGAACTGATAAGATTGTTGGGTCTCTTTCTTTTTAAATTGTCCATCCATGCATTCACTACGTGTCCTGTAGCTTTAGTTAATGCAATATTTCAGGAACGCTTGGATAAATTTTCAGAAAATTTCAGTCTGGGGGCTGCACAGGGGATCTCGTAAATCACAAAGTAGCTGATTACAATTTGTTGGTTACGAAACTGAGGAGGCAAAAATGGTGTTTAAGAAAAAACAAAAATGTGGACCTGAATCTTGTGTTAGAATATGCATGAAGAACTGATGAACATCTAAAGAAGGCTGGAGTGAAAAGTAGCAACATTGATACAGCAGTCCCTGTCTTGAGAGACCCCTCCAATAGGAGGCCACCTGTGTTGAAAGACCACCTTTTAAGGATACTTTGTCTTGTATTTTTTACTGTATTTGTACCTCCTATGAAAGATCACCTGTCTTGAGAGACCACAATTTGATCATCCCAAGGGGTAGTTTATCAAGACAAGTTTCACTGTAATGGATCATTCCTTATTTGGGTTGTTCGCCACCAGGATCTGTGAGCCCTATCACCAGAGCTCCATTCTGTCATTGAAATTTTGTGATTATGTTATTTGTATTTTATATAGGGTACAGAAGCTAAAATTTGATGAGCAAGGGGTGTGGTGTGTGTGTGTGTGGGGGGGGGGGAGTGAGCCCTCTCACCAGGGCTGCACTCTGTCATTCAATCATTGCACTTTATATATATATGTGTATTGTTAATATTATATACAGTGGAACCATCTAAGGGACTGAAAAATGGGTTTTTAATAGTCAAGTAGTCTTAATGGGGATAATTTAAACTAGGATGAATAAAAACGAGTCCGTAAATTGATGGTCTCCATTCAGAAAGGGTCTCTTTATGGAGGTGGTCTTAATTGGAGATTCTACAGTATGGGGTGCAGAAGCTAAAATTTGATGAACTTTAGGAACAATATGAGAATAAGAGAATGTGAAAATGTTTGAGGCATAAGATTTACTTGTCCCCACATACCTGAACAGATTGCAAAGCTGATAAAAGAAGCAAACATCATGATCTCAACAAACAGTGCATTTATCAATTTGAAAAATACAGCACTTCAACATCTGGTGAAATCATGTGCAATATTTTGAAGCTGGTCACAAAAGAAGAACAAAAGTTGTGACTGAAAATGGTGTTTGTTTGCACTCTGTCATTCCACATGTTTACCACAACTGGTTATCGTCTGTGTTAACAGTCTGTATTTACAAAATTGTATTTATAACCAAAGAATATGTACTCCATCAACCTGAAGCCTTTTGAAGCAAGATATATTGGAAATGGTTGCTTGATACTATGCCAGGTGTATGATCTTTTGGCATTTTACGAGCTTCCTTTAACCAACTCTATGCTCAAACTTACTTATACATGTACTGAGAATTGTGAAAAGGTACATCTAGGTATTTGCAAATTCTTCATGAAAAAGTTTCATTCAAATACCAACATGCTTAGTCTTAAGCTGAAACTCTTTTATTACCAATTCTGACAAAAGCCGCTATGCTCTGGGTTGACATGATGAGACTGGGGTCATATTCTTTGTAAATTAGTCTTTCATTCAAATATAGTTGAATCTCCCTTTTAAGACCAATAACCCATGTGCAAGTATACAAGAATAATGGCTTAATTGGCCTGTTAATAACTGAATACACAAGTCACACCCTAATGGTCTTGCCTGATGTCTGGCAAGGGTGCGGGTATTTTACAAAGAAGTACACTAGGAAGATGCACATTTCCCCTGAAAACTACCCGCAGAAACCAAGGATACTCATTGTATGCAAAAATGTTGAAAAAAAAAGTTTTTCAATCACACTTAGTGCTTTACATACTTAAATTCTGAAATTCTCAGTCAGTGGTGTAATATACATTTTATTCAAATTTGTCAAAGTTTGTAGGAGTTTCTGGTGTTCTTCATGTTCACTCATGCATTTCACGTACATACACTATTAACCCTTTCCGCCTTAAACCGGCCAAAACCAGCTGGTGCTCAAATGTTGCCTTCTTCAGTGTTTTCAGCTAATTCCAACTGTAATGAAAAACAATTTTTACTGATAATTGTAGATAAACCCTATCAAGATCACATGCCACAGGTCAACAACTTTCCTTGGCATGAGTTGGGCACTAAGTGCCCAACTCATGCCAAGGAAAGTTGTTGACAAGTGTCAATTCAAGGGGGAAAGGGTTAAAGACTGAAAAATACAATCTAAATAGAGGAGTGGTCTTAATGGGGATATAATTTAGGAATGAACAAAAACAGGAGTGTAGTTATATGGAGATTGTTTCTTTTGGAAGATGCTCTTATCTGTGGTAGTACCACGTTTTGGACAGAGTCAACATGCACCCAAAATGTGCCAAGGAAAGCTGTTGACCTGGACTATTATATTCTCTGTAACTACAAGCATGCTGGTACTTGAATGAAAGATCTTTTTAACAAGGAACCTAAATCTAGCGCTCTTATGAGAATTCAGAACATTTGAACTCTTTACAGTGCTGATTTAAGATTGAATCAACAGCTTTCCTTGGTACACTTTGCGTGCAATGCACACAAAGTGTCCCAAGGAAAGCTGTTGACTAAGACTACTTTTTGCTTCAGACTAGGCTTGCTGATATTTGAATGAAAGGTATCTTCATGAGGAATTTGAATCTTATATGTTTATTGGTTATCAGAAAATGACTTTAGTAGTGATTAGCACTTTAAGGGTTAAGTTGTTTGACTTAAGTTGCAGTTGGCAATAAAAGAGTTAATTGGAGATTCGGCTGTACCAGCATGCCTACAGGAACAGGACCATAACAATGGTTCAGGTCAACAGTTTTCCATGGCACTCTGTGGGTGCAATGCACACAAAGTGCACTTAGGAAGGCTGTTGACTCATTTAAAATGTGGCAGTGGCAGAGTTAATGCAAGTGTAGCTTGACTTGCCAGGCAATGCAAAAACCACTGATCTCCACAGTTGCTGCTGTGGTATGGAACAGGTGGCTGTTACAATCTCAGTCTAGACCACTCAAGATTATGTTTCCTGTGAAAAAAATGTTTTCATGTCGGCTTGAGTTGCGAGTCTAGTTTTCCGACATACCGCATAGCTATGCAGCACAGTGTTTATAACAAGTAGGATTATCTTACTCTTGTAGGATTTTAGGCAATATTGTGGGATTTGGAGGATTTTTAATGAAAGAGCTACATTTGGTAGCAATTTTGCTCACATATCATGAAATTGAAAGAATGTATGCTGAATTCCTTACTTTGCAATGTCAAATGAAATCTGTACAAATTAAACTGTTCAGGCTCTGTCCATAAAATTGCAAATATGTGTATCATATTCAAAATCACACATTTGACTCCTCAGTCACAATTTGGCTGCACATAAGTGTTTTAATTTCTTCGGAAAAAAATGGTTTGATTTTGGATTTTTGATAATCCATGTATAGGCAGCTTGGTGCTCCCAGGTAATGAGTATGATTTTTGGTCAGATCCATTACAAACACTATGTGCTGTTTTGGAAAGTAATTTGTTTCTCTGCATGTTAGGTCTGGAGTAACCAAAGTGGGTTTATCCTTGGTATGCTGTTAACTGTCTGTTCTGCTTAACTCATTTCACCCTGATAGAAGACCGAGTCAACAGCTTTCCTTGGCGTGCTCTGGGCGCATTGTGCGCAGAGCACGCCAACGAAAGCTGTTGACCATGGGCATATAGTTTGGAATGATCTTTCATGCAAGTTTCATCCAAAATTTTGAAAAATAATCACTAAATTAGTAAAATACAATTAGCAGGCGACATTTAGATATTAGCAGGAAAAAGCGTGACGGGGGTGGAATGAGTTAATTTTTTATATATAACTGTTTTTGGCCACATGTATCATTGTATGATATGAAATAGTTATGCAGCTACAGACATGTTACTTTAGTAGTCAGTGGTTGTTGCATTGCCTGGCAAGTCGTGCTGCAGCTGTTCTAAGAGTAGCTGGAGCATTATTTCTCAGGCAAAGCAAAAACCACCGACAAGGTCTTCACCAACACAGCATGGAGTAAATCAACTGAAGTTTTTTTGCTACACTGTTTATGTCTCTTTCAGAATAGTGCTTTAACTCATTCCATACCAGTCCCAGACTTTTCTGTGTATTTACCTAGATTTAAGATGACAATTGCACATGTAAATTCTTCATGAAAAGAGCTTTTGTTCAAGTACCAACATGTCCATGAGGCGAGGGCGGGCATGGATCCATTAATTTCTGTTTGCATTTTAATATAAACAGATAGCATTGAACATATTCAGATTTTGTTATTGCTTTAGTCCCCAAAACAAACTTAGTTTCTTTCTAATTAGTTGTAACAAACTATTCTAAAATCACTAATTCATGTGTTCTCTTTCCTGCCAAACATACTTATCTGTGTTTTCGCCTCTGCAAGGGTAGAAGGGGTTAATACAAGGCTTCAAGGGTTTGCTTTACAGGCAAGTATTCCCTGGACCCAAATCAAGATTTCATAGGGTTAAGCCTTCGCAGGAGATACTGGCTGGTACCTGGGTGGGGTGGGGAGTGGGCGAATGACTTAAAGCTGCAAGGAAGCCCAGAGCCTCTCTGACAGTTGTAAATGTCAGTGTTGGACTAAACATGTATGTTAATGATCAACAGACAGCCAGTTACAGGTAATAAGCACTGTACCATCACTAATTTTTGCCATCCAACTACCTCACTCCTCTCCCTAACACACTTCTAGGCAAACCATTTTTTTGGTCACCTTTGCTGCCACTAGCCAGCAGCCAGATAGTCATGGGCTAGCATAAGTGGGATATGGCTGCAGATATTTATCATCTTTTAGACAAACTGGCTAAACAAATTTTAAATTTCTTAATTTTTTATCAAGTGTTCAAACTTCATTATAAAACACCAGCCCATTGAGTGAAAAATTTAGCCTCAGTTTGGCTGAACAAACACAAGTTCGGCTGATACATTTGGATCAGTTCAGCCAGATTGGTTACACTTGAATTATTCCGTATACTTGCCAAGGGTTAAGATCCCGTCACCTCTTTTAGTGCCATATTTTGGACTGATCAAGTCAACAGCTTTCTTCAGCATGGCTTGAGCACATTGTGGCCAAAGCAGGCCAAAGAAAGCTGTTGACCTGCACTATTATGATTTACCTAACTATAGGCATACTGATATTTGGATGAACAGTCTTTTTACAAGGAACACACTAGTAACTTGTTTTGGCGTTAGTAGGTGCGTTTCGGCGTTTCAGGGCAGTTCCGAGCGTTACAGAGCATTTGCTAGCGTGAGACAGCGTCAGCCAGCCTTACAAACACTGGGAAATGCCGACTAATGCTGGGAAACGCCAACTAACACTGGGAAATGCCAACTAACACTGGGAAATGCCAACCAGCGCTGGCTAACGCTGAGCTCCAAAAGGCTTAATTGGATTTTGGCATTTCCCAGCGTTAGTCGGCGTCTCTCAGTGCTTGTCACGCCGGCTAATGCTCTCATGCTGGCAAATGCTGTGTAACGCCGGGAGTCACCCTGAAATGCCGAAACGCACCTACTAATGCGGAAACAAGTTACTAGTGAAGGTGAATCTAGCATCCTTAATACAATTTGCTTTAAGTAGTTCGACTTTAGTCGTAGTTGGCACTGAAAGAGTTAAAAGAAAAAGGCCCGCCAAGTTAGCTGAGCTGTAGACCTTTGCCACTTAATTTGCATTGACCTTAGCAGGCCTTTCATTGGCTTATTGGAGTGGGACTTATTAATCCCTTCCCCATTGAATTAAGACTAAGTCAACAGCTTTCCTTGGCATGGAGCATGTTGTCTTGATAATTCTTATGTACAATTCTCATTCAAATCATTTTCCATCACAATTGAAATTAGTGAGAAACAAGAAGCGATGACATTTGACTAGCAATCAGTTTTGGCCATTTTTACCCTTTCATTGTCACATTTTGGACTGAGTCAACAACTTTTCTCAGTGCACTTTGCTCACGAATAACCCAAAGCATGCTGAGGAAGGCTGTTGACCTGGACTATTAGATTCTAGGTAATTAATGGTATGCTGGCACTTGAATAAACAGTCTTCCACATACATGTACAAGGAACGTGAATGTAGCACTCTTGTTATAAGTCACTGCAGTTAGTAACATGGAGTATGATAAATAATATGTTTTATAAGGGATTAGATGTATCACTGTAATTTTACGCCATGTGGTCAAGGAAAACAATTCTTGCTTGATCGAGTGCAGTACAGAAGATTATCCTGGATATGGGATAATATTCAGAATATGATCATTGTGTCTGGCATTGAGGTTCATGGGCTTTGAAATGAGCTCACTGGCATAAAGTCGATGCACTTTGAAGCCAACATGCAGATCAGTGGAAGCAGACTTGACAGTTTGATGGGGGGGGGGGATATTGGAATGTTAGAAGCTGACCTTTTGCAGCATGAAGTACACAGAAACATGCAGCATTCTGTATGCAATGCCGATAGTAGCGCTCTCTCACTCTCTGTCTCTCACTCTCTCTCTGGCTGTCTGTCTCTTTCCCTATGTCTGTCTGTCTGTCTGTCTGTCTGTCTGTCTGTCTGTCTGTCTGTCTGTCTGTCTGCCTGTCTGTCTGTCTGTCCTATACCCTCCTTTTCTTTTGTGATCAGCAGTATAGTCACTGACACTGAAAGGACTGGGCAGTGTTCAAGATCTTACAACAGTAGCCCCAAAGTTGATTTTATTATCAAGATACCAACATAAAAGGTCACCTTTCATATGAGACCATGTGTAGTGGTCTTAAAGCAGGGTTCAGCATAGCATTGATTTATATTTGTCAACAATTAATGTCACCGAGTTATGATATTTTGAATGCCCGTACAGACCCCCCGCACACATAATTTTGAGGGTTGGGGGTTGGATGGCAATGTAGTCCAGATTCTTGAGAATTCTACCAACTTCTGAGACAGTCAGGGGGTCCTCTAATGTGCTGGTTCCCCTAAATTTCGTTGAGCAGCATAAAGTGAATGATATAGTATCATGGTATGTTGATTGCCTCAGGGCCTTGGGGTAAACTAGGAAATGTGTTTGCCTTTTCCTTACCAAGTTACCCTCATAAAATATAGCTTATATATATATATATATATATATATATTTCTATACATATACACATACACATATACATATACATATAATGAAGTTTTTTTGTTTTATGATTTTTTTGTTTGTTTGTTTAAGTTATAGGCATTGTTAATTGTTTTATTTAATCATTTGGAGGCAGAGACTTTTAAGGGTTAAATTAGCTTCCTGTCCCCCAGTCCTTTGATCAAGACTGAGTTGATAGCTTTCCCTGGTACTGGTTGGGTTTCTTAGCCAAGTATTTTGATTGGTTTTATCTGTAGTTTTCATTCATTATGCATCATGAAATTTGTTTTGAAAAAAGTTGAAGCAGACAAAATTTGAAACTCAAATTTGGCCATTTGAAGTGGGAAGGGTTAATGTTTTGCCCACACCTACTTTGATGGAGCTTTTTGCCTGCACAGTCAGAGGCATACAGTGGTCCCTCTGGTCCCTGTGTTTTGAGACCACCTACTTTTATAGACCACCTCTTCAAAATAATTTGATCAGTAACACTTTCATGTTATCTTGTATGAGAGACCATCTGCCTTGAAAGGCCACTGTTTTATGATATTTTGTTCAGCACTTTCCATGTTACTCATACCTCCTATAAGAAACCACTTGTGTTGAGAGACCACAATTTGGTTATTGTAGGGGTGATCTTTAAGGACAGGTTGGCCTGTAGTCTATGCTGATCAGGCTGATGATAATAGACTGGTACCCGGCACCAGGGTAACCCTCCGTGTCCTCGGGCTGCAGAGTGGCCACCTTAAAGTGCCCCAGGTCTCACTCATCTACATTTTGTGGGTACCGGAAATCACAGGTGAAAATATAATTCCTGATATTATATCATCATGGTCGTAGCCAGTGCAGACATACCTGTCGGTAGATGTGTGGGGTATTAATTAGGATCCCGTACTTGTAGCTACTGTTGTCTTGTTAGCCCCTGATAGGCAGGGAACCAGTCATCTCTAGGTGATTAAACCACTGAAGTTTCAGGTAAAAGACTTGCTAAGATTTCTGAGCAGCTGACATAGGATGCCTCCAGGTCATTGTTATTTCGGTCATTAAACATGAGATTATATATTATATTGATCAGAATGGCAGTAATGAAAAGTTAGTACAGTGAACCCTCATTAAAAGGACATGTACATATGTGACATTTTCCCTTGAAGACAACAGTTGAGCAGCCTTTAAGTGAGTCCTTTGTGGTTTGACCCACTTATCTGGCATACTTAGACCAATATGACCTTTGACACAGACATTTGTTTTTAATGTGAAAATTACCTCAAGGACTTTTCAGTTTTATTCCTGTAACTTAACTGAACTTAACGTTGATTGTGAGGTGACAGAGCTAGTGATGACAGCCAACGGGTACTCCTGCACCTTTCTGCTGGGTCTAGAATATTTCAAGGACAGCTGTTGGTTGCTCACCTGAACATTGGATGTTACTGTGAACTTGAATATGTAGCTGTCCAAATAGCTTACCTCAGATGTTCCAGGGGAGCTATATGCAGCTCACCTGCAATCTTTTTTCTTTATAAGCTGCAAGTTGCATTTATATATTCACAATTGTGAGTTTGAACTTTTTGCTATTTTGCATGAAATAGAAGAATGTCAAAGTTGATTGGACTGTGAGGTAAATACCAGGATATCATCATGGTCCAATAAAATACATATTTCCTTGGAGCAGTTCTATATATTTGTAAGTGGCTGTAAGACTAGCTGTGTCATGCTAGGTAGTCAACATGTCATCGATACAGTGGTCCCCTCCTATAAGCCCCCCCCCCCCCCGAGGAAAGGCAACCCCCTCAAGAAAGGCCACTTCTCCATGCAGCAAGTAAGGGATTTCTATGATAAACTCCCTCTCAAGAGAGACCACCCTTCTTATAAGGCCACATTTCTGGTGCATTTGGAGTGGCCTTATAAGAGGGGGACAACTGTATTGGTTGGATCCTTTCTTCTTGATCTTTGACCTCTGATGTCTCTATGATCAATCTGCTCCCATCAACTTTCTCCCATTTGTTTGCATCTTGTCCATGAGTGGGCCCTCATCATTTTATGCCCTGCCTTCTTCACATCAAAAGCTCACACCTTGCGTCAGCCTGGGTAAGAGAAAAACAGTAGGTTTCCTCAGTGCTCTCGGGAGGTCTTTGGTGTCTGAGGGTTTGTTCACAGGTGAGCATTGCAGTTCTACTCCATTGATACGAGTGTATCTTCTGTATTTTATTTATGAAGAATTGTTGTGGCAGTTATACTTTTCCAATTTTCATCATCGAGGACTTGTTCTGGGAAGTATATTTTGGAATTTATGTAAAAAAGGAACTTCACTTTAAGAGCAGATGTGCAGAAATGAGTGATTTATGCATTGCTGAGAGAATCATGCTGCTACGGCTTTTATAACAGCTGTTTGACTTGCCAGGCAATGCAAAAACCACTGACTGTACACCAGGCATGCTGATGGTCCTACTTAAAGCTTGTGTTTATGAACAATTACACGTAATATACAATTTTGTCATTAATCGTCATAAAACTGCAGAAATAACCAGGACCGATGAGGATCAAGTTAAACTACACCTTGAAGTAAAACTGAGTTAACATCTTTCCTTGTGCCATATTACTGTGATAGGTCTCTTGTTCCATTCTCATTCAGTTGCTTATAATAACTGTTGAAATTAATCAAAAGCCGTGGAAGTAGATGTGTGACAATTGAGTACCAGCTGGACTTGGCTGGTTCAAGAGGGAAAGGGTTGATGAAGTGTTTGAGGCAAAGGCCGTGTGTTTTTCCATCAGTAGCTTTGATCGCATGTTCACCTAACCATTTCAGTGTATGTAACTTTTTTCTGTGGTGGTAAGTCATTTGTCTCAAGGTGAAGTCTGTTTGTACATTTGAACTTCTTGTACTTTGTTCATGTTAACCCTTTTCCTTGAATTAGGATGAATTGAAGACCTTATGGAAAGCTTTTCTTGGTGTGAGTTGGGCACTAAGCATCCAGCCAATGCCAAGGCAAGCTGTTGACCTTGGTAATTTATCTTGTTAGGTCTTGTCAACAATTATCATTCCAATTGTTTTGGATAACTGTTGAAATTAGTCAAAAACAGTGAAGCAGAGTCTGGACTACCAGCTGGTTTGGGGAGGGGGGGGGCAAGGGTTAATCAGCAAGATACAGATTGTGTCCACTTGATGTAAGGTACATAAGCCAGAAAATATCTCAGTGTATATGTGGATAAAGATTGAGTCTGCGATTGTCTCAGCCTTGAAAGTTGTATATCATGTACATATGATATTGTGACAGTTTGTGTGCAGTAAATTTCTTTAATTTCACTATACTCTTATTTTCACTTATTTCACTGATGGCATGAAACCGTGAAAATAAAAACAGTGAAATAGTATTTTAACATTGATTGAATAGGAATAATGTTCAAAACAGTGGAATTAAAATTACAGTGGAATGTCAAAAATGCTAAAACTATGAAAATTTGTACATGCAAAAATAATGCAAGTGACAGTATCTGCTTTGTTCAGCTCTGCCAGCCCCAAAGTCTACAGAAAGAGAAAGCATTTCATATTAGCAGTAAGCTATGAACTGTGGCGTACTTGGAAACTATGCTTCTGCTTTGTTCGTTGTGAAAACAGGCATCATATAATTTGTATTTAGTTTTATTATTTCAATTAAAACAAACAAACAAACTTGGCTGGTATGTCTTGAACTTTTTTTATGTCTTGAACTTGCCTTCTGTGTATTTGTTAAAAAGCATACTGAGTACTAGTGAGTAGCATCAGTGATACCCCTACAAGTTATAGATTCAGCTTCATGATACAGTGAAATACGGCACAAACTCCATCAGCCATCAGCCTTGAAGGTGATATGCTGTGGAATCAACTCCCAGCTAATATTAAATAATGTAGAAGTGTGATAGAGTTCAAAGCCATGACAGTTACCTCATACCATGTTTATCATCCTTATGTTTTATTGATCTTTTACTTATTTTGCTTTTTTATTGGTTATGCTGTCTATATAAGCTCTGGAGGCTTATGTTGTATAAATGTTCTCAATGTTGATGATAAAGAAATTTGATGCATGGATCTGCCTGTCTATGTGTCAATCAGACCAAGCTCTATGTTGCTATGTTTACAACCAGCATCATTAGTGTGATCAGGTTATGTCATCTCAGGCTGGACATGATGCTTGATGGGTCAGAGTTACCAAGGAGAGGCAGACAGGGGCCAGGGGGAAAGAACACACACAAACACAGGCGCACTTGCACACACTCACACAGACATGCACACACACATACACATACACACAGAGACAGACAGAGACACAGACACACACACAGACACACAGACATGCACACACACACATACACACAGAAACAGACAGAGGCACAGACATAGACACAGACACACACACAGACACACTCACACAGACATGCACACACATACACATACACACAGAGACAGACAGAGACACAGACACAGACACAGACACACACACAGACACACACAGACACACACAGACACACAGACACACAGACATGCAAACACACATACACATACACACAGAGACAGACAGAGGCACAGACACAGACACACACACACACAGACACACACAGACATGCACACACTCACGCAGACGTGCACACACAGACACAGACATACACAGACAGACAGACACAGACACAGACAGACAGACACAGACATGTACAGACACAACACAGAGACAGAGACAGACAGACATGCATCACAGACACGTACATACAGACACAGACATACACAGATACACATAGACACAGACATGCACCCCCACCCCACCCATACACACACAGTCGTGGAGTTTGACTTTGATTTCTGGTATGTGACACATAGTTTTGGAGGTTGATCTTTGGAGTGCCCTTGACTTGATGTCTGTCACTGATGTGGTTAGTTTTCCCATTGAATTAATCCTCTTGTCATTTCAAGTTATCTTTCCATTTTCATTTTGGATTTCTCGATTCTGACATTTTGTAAATTATTATAACTGATTCAACAAATTCACACATGCAGCTGTCAGACTGTTTATATTGTGCAAATCACAATCACTCTTGGCTAATTTTTGTTCACAAACTATAAGAACTGTGTAAATTTCATATTTATCAATTTAAATTATTAAAATTGAAGGGAAACTACTTTCATTTACAAAATTTTAGGTATGCAAGTTGCTGAGGCAATGTACAATTACTACGTAACTTCAACACCAGTAAGTTATACAGTGCACAGGCTTCATAAGGAATGCTGGTTGCGAATGCAAATATTTTCACGTTAATAGGTCACAAAACAGCTAAGGACATCTTGTAAGTAGAACTGGACAAGATGACTATGAACATGCGTACATAGAGAATGGTTTGTGCCTCCGTGTATGAATTCTAGTGACAAATCCTCATTGATATTGCCATCGTTAGTATTTCAAACCTATATCTGTCTCTTCTGATTTCTGTAATAACAGTCAGCCTACTGAAACTCTGTCCTTTTTGTTAACATTTGATATTTTTATCCAAGGAAACTACCTGCTTTTGATAATTAACCATTGTAAAAAGGATGATGCTACATTTTGGTATTTTATCGTGGGGTGATCACACATTCTGAACATTCCATTGGTCGATATTTCAACGCTAATGGTACACCTTGTAATATGATTGTTATTTCTGCGCTAATGATACACCTAATAATGTCGTGTTCTTTGTATTCTCTTGAGCTACAGTTAAGAAGTCGCTTTCACTTTCGCAGATTTACAAGTTGTGCAATTGACTCAACCCTGACAGTCTCTGTTGCAGATAATCACTGGCAAATTACTTTCTAATGTATTGTCAGTGTACAAGATCAATTATAGATATGCTGTTTCAGTGGATATTGCCAGTAACTATCACTTTTCCCTTTAAATGACAACATGCTGAGCATGTAAAAAAAAAAGGCCTTTACTAGTAGTTTCCACATTGCCTGCCGTGCTTCATCCAGCACCCACAAGGAGCCAGAGTTTACCAACAACTGTGAAAGTGGCGAGTTTTGACTCAAGCACTGTGTGCTGAACTTGGTACATCAATCTTTCGATGGAAAGCTCTTTCGACTAAGGATGAATTTGAAGATGTGATTTTTCTTGAAATCAATCCTAAGTAATCACACAGGAAAATGTGTCACAAGTGTACAGTAAATGCCTGACACATCTTTAATCAGTGTTCAGACTGCATTCTACTCACGATTGTCCATAGTAATCTTAAGCAATATTCGTTTAACCTTTTGCCCCTTGCACCGCCCAACTTGCGCTGTGGAATGCTGTTAACTTACATGTAGGGAAGTCCATCTGACAGGTCACATTGACTTTTTGCATTCAAACTGATCTTCATTATTTCAATGACATTGATCTAAAGTTGGTTTTGAGTGGTTTTGGCCATCTTTAAGTGGACACCATTAAAGCTACATGTAGTCTCATGTTTGGATGAAAGATGACAGCTTCTAACTTCCCTTCAGATGTAACCCGGGCGAATAATTCTTCAGGTCATGTTTTAGCTTTTATTAAATGATCCAAAACATTCGGGATAATTTGTTAAATGGTTACACACAACAGCAGAAGGTTATTTGTGGCTGCCTTTTGTTGGTTAAATGGAGGCAAGAACATTAGCACATGTAATATAGCATTTAGAGGTCACCATGGCAAACTACTATATACTGGTACCTGCTGTATAGGGCCATCCTTTCTGCCACAAAAAAAGTGGCCACACACAGCAGGAAAACTGACACCGCAGGTAAATTTACGAAGAAACTGACTCTTGTAGTCAAGATAAATGTGGCTTCAAAGAGCAGGTGACCTGTCATGGCAGTGGCTGCATACAGCAGGTGACCTGTCACGGCAGTGGCTGCATACAGCAGTTGACCTGTCATGACAGTGGCTGCATACAGCAGTTGACCTGTCGGCAGTGGCTGCATACAGCAGGTGACCTGTCGGCAGTGGCTGCATACAGCAGGTGACCTGTCGGCAGTGGCTGCATACTGTAGGTGACCTGTCACGACAGTGGCTGCATACTGTAGGTGACCTGTCATGACAGTGGCTGCATACAGCAGGTGACCTGTCGGCAGTGGCTGCATACAGCAGGTGACCTGTCACCGCAGTGGCTGCATATAGTAGGTGACCTGTCACGACAGTGGCTGCATACAGCAGGTGACCTGTCACGACAGTGGCTGCATACAGCAGGTGACCTGTCACGGTAGTGGCTGCATATAGTAGGTAACCTGTCCTAGCAGTAGCTGCATGCAGCAGGTGACCTGTCATGGTAGTGGCTGCATACAGCAGGTACCACTGTAGACACAACATGATGCAGTGACCAGGTAAGAACCACACATACCAGAGAAGTGGAATTGCGATTTATAGTGAAAAGGCATTCATCTAGACTTGAACATAATCCAGTAGTAGATACAGTGAAAATAAAAGTACATGTAGTTCTGCACAACCAGTTGATCTACTCCCTGATTTTATAGGCAAAGCTGCCATTTTTGGCTCAGCTGACTTGTCAGTGAGCTGTGCGCTTATACATGTAGCATGGTTAGTTGTCCTTAATCTGTCATCTGTCCTCATGCCAGAATGATGATTTATTGTGACACCTGTGAAGACACCTGTATGGAGTGCAACCACCAGGACAGGCAGCGCCAGAACAGTGGAGTCAGAATTTATGTTGAAAAGGCATTTATGGAGCAAATTAAAAAGGCAGGGTAAATCTTTCCATCTCTTTTGAGCTTCTGCAAGCACTGATGTCAGTGACCTGAGCTGTTACTTGGTCGGGGGGGGGGGGGGTTGGGGGGGGGATTGAATGCACGAGTGGAAAAGGGAACACATTTCACACAAAATAATTTAGTGAGAAAGTTCCAGTCCACAATAGCTGACTTTGGTTTGTGTTTTTCAAGGGAAATCAATGAAAGTACTGTAGATCTTTCTATTTACTCTAATTGTACAATCCAAGTAAGAACGGACAAAATGGGAAGTTTGTTCTGCTCAACAGACAAGTTATAACACAGAAAACTGTAATACTGACTAAACCTTATTGATTTTCCTAGAGTCTACTTTCACTTACAATGGTAATGACCTTTTCCGTGAATTCAAAGGGCACAATGTCTAGTGTGTTCATGTCTTGGTGTGTTTATTGTCAATTTTGTACAAAATACCTATTTGTCATATTAAATAGATGCTTGATACATTGACAGCAAATTTGCTTGATGTATCTAGATACAGTGGGATTTCCCTATTAAGACCATCTGGTAAGGTACTGAAAAAAATGTCTTAAAAGGGGGAGTGGTCTTAATGGGAATATAATTTAATTGATAAGGCCGAGAAAAACCCCTCTTGTTTCTGGTTTCCAACCGACCCTGCTGTAAACCTTCCAACTCAATTCTTTTTTTTTTCTGATCTGCCCCAATGATGTCAAAGCAGCGTCAAAAAATATTGAAAGTTGCATGTTGAATTCTGCTGCAAATTAGCATCAAATGCCATTTTTCGGTGGGTGCTAACATTGTTGCAAAAAAATAAAGATCATGTGTAGGTGCCGCGAGTTAACTTCCAAAGCAAAAACAACACACAGCGTCCAGTCACACGCAAGTGACAGCATGGAGTAGATCTATGGTGAAATGAGTGTCATCGTGGGACCTACTCTCATGGACTGATTTGGGACACATTCAATAGTTCCCTCTATTCCCTACCTTTGGTGTAACTCCAAATAATTGTCCATATCTCTCACAACAGGGACTACATGTGCATGCAAATGGTGTACATGTGTGTTGAATCCTGGACTAAGTTTTCATGATAATGAGATGTGCTTGTGCATGACTCAAAAACAAAAAAAAAAAACAAAACAAAAAAAAAAAAAAACAAAAACAAAACAAACAAACAAAAAAAAAAAAAAAAACTTGCAGGAACAATGTTGTCTTTTTCTGAGGTTAAGCCTCCTGAAATTTCTGCTGGTCAGAGTCAGACTGCATCACTAGCTGTCCCTGGCATGGATGGAGTGCAATATCCACACCAAGGAAAGCTGTTAACTTGGGGGCAATGCCATCATAACAAATCTTATCTACAATTCTCTGTAGACAATGTTTTGTATTAACATGAAATTTACATAAAAAAATATTAGATTTACATTAAAAAAACATAAAAGCAGATGACAATACTTGTCCAGGTGCCTTTGGGCAATGTGAGCAGGAAAGGGTTAACAATTTTAAATGCTGAAGAAGGTGGTTAATCACTCATGTGGTTTAAAAGTTCTTTTGAAGTGACATACGGTAGTCAAAATTGGGTTTACTAAAATGCTACCCTTATGTTGACATGTGACCTGAGTCTGTGTTTGTCGGGTCAGGTTGTACCCTAAACCTGCTTGACAGGGGGAAAAAAAAAAAAAAAACTATTTTGTGTTCAAGTTTACCTGTAATTCTCATTTATTATTCTGGGACAACAATACATGCACCCTGAAATACTCAGTAGTTATGATGGTGGAGGACAACTTTCATCTCCACAGAGTAGTGATGAGGTCAATAACCGGAGTTTCTGTGTCACCTTGATACTGACTAGGTCTACATTTTGACAGGATGTTTTTGTGCATGTGTGATGTACAGGGCACAGGATGTAGAACATAGCCAGTGATGAATGGGTACAATTTGGAAGAAGAAGATAAGACATTTTTCTGTAGAAACTATCCTTCAAGAATGCGTTAGCTTAACTTTGGTAGTTCTTACTGACAGGTATATGTTCATGTTGATGACCTGTACCCATCTACATTTTACTTTCTGTTTTCCTTCCCAATTTTTGTTCCACTGAAGTACATTTCATGTTGTTTCACCTTGTCAGCATATCTTATGGTAAATATCAATGTAAAGCTTGTACAGTCAAGTTGACTTACTCAGCAAAGGGGTCTTTAGACATAAGAGGAAAGAAAGCAATTGTGCACAGTGACTCCTCATGTGAGGAAAGTCCTGAACTATGCATCATGCATGAACTTAAAATGTTATGCAATATGGATGACAGTTACCCTCTATTTCAAGGTCACTGATGTAATATATAAGGTGAAGGAAGTGATGGCCCTTACATGCTTATTAAATGCATATATGTAACATTACGGATATTATAAACAGTTAAAGACATATTACTAAGGCTTATACAGTGCAGACACCACCTGTGGTATTCCTTGGAACTAAAAACATGGAGGTGCTAATCAAATTAAATTCCTCATTGTGTAAATAAGCAGAAGGACAACCAAATGTGAATTAGGCCAAGGTCAAGTGTATAGTTTTATTGAAAATGAAATATAAATGACCTTTTCATATATATTAATTCAAGGTCCCCACCTCTCTCATATATGTAATAGATAATAGAACAACCTTGGTATTCAGAAATAATTGATCCAGGCTTTTAAAGATATTCTAATGGATGCATTGGGGACATATTTTCATGATACATCATTTATTGTTAAAAAGGACTGGCGAATTAGAGGACTTGGATTTGTTTGTCCTAGAGATATCTCTATTTGTGAGGGCAACAAGAAATCAGTGTGACCAGTGGTGCCATCTACAGCACACATGCCTTGTTATCCATAATGCCTGAGAATTAAATGTTAAATAACATTTATGCACCGGGCCTCTCAGGGCTGTCAGTTAGATGAAAATATGAAATATTTGTGACTATAGTATTGTCGTTCCTCTTTTGGGAGATTATTTTTGTTTTTTTTTGTTTTTGTTTTTTTTCAAAGAAGTTGTGTTCTTCATTCCAACTTCATTTTGGCTTATGATCGACGATCGTAATTTTGATCCCTGTTGTGCTTGATTTATGTTTATTTTTCGTGCCTAACTGGACATGAGTCAGAACACCATTGTGCAGCCTTTTATGCTTGCTGGCCAGACAAAGCGTAGGCTGTGTATTGAGCAGAGAATCTATCCAAAAAGCAAACATGAGGCAGGGACCCAGGAGACTGACTTATGATTTACCATAGTGATGTGGCCAACCTACCCATTTCAGGGGATCTGACTGGGTCACACCCTGAAACTGTAGGATACAGAGGGAAGCATATCTTATTTAACCATGTTGTAAACAAAAGGGACTGGTATTAGCCAGACACTAGAAGAAGGCCATGGAACGGACAAGTTTCTTGTTACACCTGTAATGAGGTGAGAACTGTGTGGGCTCTACACATGTTACTCAATATACACAAAACCTTAAATTCCTTGATGAGCAATTTATTTTACACTTCGTAATTTTCCTAATTAATCAAGATTCAAAGAATTGCCTTTGGGACAAATGGGTTGCCTGTACGTTTCTATTGATGTGAGAAAGCCAAGGTCAGACAAAGTTTTTCAAGATTCGTCAAACCCTCTGCCTTTGATAGAGCAAGATTGTGTCCATCCACACCAATAAAAGTTGACCTTGGCTGTCTGGATTGATCTCATCTATGGTCATAATTTAAAATGGTTTCAATTAATGAGAAGCTTAGGTGAGTATGTTGAGGCAGGTGACATTTCATACCAAGATGCTGTGGTTGTCTTGAGCAGGAACGGGTTAACTCTTTATTGTAGGTTACAAAATTCAATACTGTGTGAAGATGATATCTAAAAGAGGGGGCCCAAGGGGTAATCTTGATGATACATGGAGGGTGGTCAATTTTTTTTTTTTTTTTTTTTTGGTAATAAAGAAATGGTTATACACACACACGCAAGTGCATGCACACACATATATATGTATTAGTTACTCATTAGTTGAATGGGTAACAGAATGAGTATTTCCCATGAAGGGATCTGGTATTACCTAAAGCCTAAGATACTGATGGTAATGCCAGTTTCCTGAGTGGGGAGATGACCACTGTATATATCAGCTAGTCAACCAGTGTGTCACAATTTTATCCCTTTTTTGTAAAATTAACTATGAATTCTCCTTGGTGTCACTAAAAATGAAACCTGTGAACTAACATTTTCTGCTTGCTCTGCCATTTTACCTGCAGCTGTTGTCTGCAAATTTCAGCCTTTCCTTGTTGTCCTTTCCTCCCACTAGGTGGCTCTGCTCTGTATTCCTGCACTGATACCAAAGCTACAAGTGTAATGTGACAACATGCACCCCTTTTTAGCAAATATGGCCATCATTTTATAGCTAGTAACCAATCAATCAGAAGGCCTAATTTTTTTACAAAAAGGGCATAGATAATTTTTCTTATGATATATTTTAGTTGCATTTGCATTTCTAGAATTTTCACAAAAATGAGTTAAATATTTGTATTTTTCATTTAAATTTGTATTTCATATTTATATGTTGAATGTAACAAATGACTAAAGATTAATTATGCTTGACAGTACAAATTAATCTTGAAAAAAAGAAAAAGAAAATAGGTAGATAATTATATGTAGACTGTTATCCCCATAACTGGTTCACTTCATAAAAACCTGTGGATTCTGAGAATTGCTTCAGGCTAATTGTCATAATGTCTTTTGTCATAATTAATTCAGCTTTACAGAGAATAAAGGAAAAGACTTCTTGTATACATGTAACTAATTTTATGTATTATTCATTTAACATGTTTATTACCTCGTGGCTCAAATGAATACAGCCATGACGTGATTTGTGTATGTGATTTGCTGGTACAATAAAATTCGACCATCAAGCAGATGGCACCTGCATTGACAGATCATTTTTGCTGGGTCTCCCATGTTATTACTTTCTCCTATTTTAACTTATTAACTCATTCCATACTATGGTCACAGGCCTTGGTCAGTAGTTTTGGCACTGCCTGGCAAATCATGCTGCAGCTGCCACAAGCATGACTTGCCAGGCAGTGCCAGAACCACTGACTTAAAACTATAGGCATGTTGGTACTTGAACGAAAGCTCTTTTCATGAAGAATTTAAATATGCAATTGCCGTCTTAAATCTAGGTAAATACATGAAAAATCAGGCACTAGTATGGAATGAGTTAAGAGACCACCTGTTTTTGGAGACCTGTTTTGGACCTGCCTCTGGGATTGGCTTCCATAAGACAAGTCAACCTCAGTAAAGTGTAAACTGTTGGGAGAGACCACCCCTAGGGATGGCTAAATTGTTGTCTGTTAACCCTTTCAGTGCCCAATTTTGGACTGAGTCAACAGCTTTTCTCGGCATGCATTGGGCGCCCAATGTGCGCCGAGAAAAGCTGTTGACCTGGGGTATCCTCTCTGGAACTATAGGCATACTGGTACTTGAATGAAAGGTCTTTTTGCTAGGAATTCGGCTCTGCGATCTTTATGATAATTCAGACTAGTTTGAATTAAGTAGATCGACTTAAGATGTGACTGGCACCGAAAAAGCTTAGACAAGTGGTCCATCATAGGAAGCACATGTGTACACATAAGATAAAAAGTAGTAAGTGAAATATTCTGAAAAGGTGGTCTTTCAGACAGGTAGTCTTGTATCAGAATGCACTCTCAAAGACAGGTTACACTAAATACATGTATACTAATAGTGAAACCTCATTATGATGCTACCCAGATATCTTAGAAGTTTACTTGATGACACATTTTGATTGACTTACTGTTGAGTTCATTTACTGGTGGACTCGTTAACCTGATACATTCAGATATCTGACACATTTTGAGGGACTGAATGTTATTTACTGATGGACTTATTAACGTGGGATATGCAAATATCTGACACATTTTGCTGGGTACAAATGGTGTCATTATTACAAGGTTTCACTGTCTATGTGCTGCAATAAGGAAGGTCAAGGGAAATTAAGGGACCAAAAAAAAAACGTTTTATATGTTAAAATTTAAAGGAACACACAACAGTTGTCAGTGATAGGTGCTTTGGCAGAGTGATTTAATCAGAAAAAATACTGACTTCCTACTGTTCCCCCCCTTTTCGGGGCTCATCGTTATAGGCAACTGTGGTGGAGATACCTGTACCAAAGGGTGGCATGTTAAAGTAAGCCAGCAGGGTGCACTTGACTACTGGGATTATTATTATTATGTTGGATGTGTAACCTCGCTTGCCCTTTGCAATACGGTAAATCATTTCAAAGAAATGTGGAAATTAGTATTGATTATTGGAGATGAAAGGGGCTCGTGTGTATGTAGATGTACTGAAATTGGCAGAGTTGCATCAGTACATGCCTGAATTGTGTGCAGGGTATTAAATTGAAGGTACCACTCCAAGGAGAGACTGTCTGCCTGTCGCATATTTTGAGGTGGGTCGGGCACAGCCAGGTTGCACTGAAATATCAAATTTTGATCAGGGTTTTCTCAAATATTAATGAACTGATTTATACCAAATAAAAAGTATTGTGGAACCTAAAGTCTAACTTAGGTCCTGTTATTTTATTTGTGTATATTTAAAAAAAAATTTCAATATATCATTGATGTGTTGTGGTTTGGTGGCTGACAGAGATGAAGAACTGATCGTCTTTATGTGTGTCACATACAACACTTCATTTAAATTAAGCTATTGTGTTTGTAAAAAGAGTGAAGATTTCGAACCTGGGACCTACAAATTACTTCTCATCATACAAATTTTCAAGCTTACAAGAAAAATATTAAACCAAAATATAAAATTAGACCCTTTTCACCAAATGCCTGTTGTTTGTACAAAAATACCCAATTACCCATGCTCGAATGCCCAATTTACCCACACCTTCATGCATATTAATCTATAGGCCTATTCCAACAAAAACGTGTATGGTTTTTTGGGTTGGAAAATAAAACTCATGGCAATGGGACCTGTTGAAGACAGCACTTCTTGAAGTGCTACTGAGCCTCCATGTCTCCTTCCAAGTTGGCAGATCTCCCGCTTTTTCACACATTTTTACCGAGTATCCTGCTGTCCACTTTTTATAAAATGTCTCCCGCTTTTGTAAAATTAGAAAAAAAAGTAACATTATTCCCTCAGTGGCTGTAAAGATGTACTGTTTTGCTGTGTTGTTCTGCTATGTACATGGTGAATATGTCCATGATGGTGACTAAAA
Organism: Hermodice carunculata; assembly: GCA_964020975.1. NCBI lineage: Eukaryota > Metazoa > Annelida > Polychaeta > Eunicida > Amphinomidae > Hermodice > Hermodice carunculata. The sequence goes on along the minus strand of OZ026618.1, from coordinate 21,068,223 downwards.
TGGCTCAAAATGCAGGAAATGTAGGTGCAAATTTCAAATTTTCCTGCGGGAGCATGCCCCCAAACCCCCCTAGCCATGCGTCACGCCTTCAGTGCTCACCCTATCGCTTTTCAGTACCTGCAGGAGGGAGATGGCCCACCTTTAACATGGGCTGTCTTGGAGGCTAAGACTGGTGCTAGCTTGGAGACGTAGACTGGTGCTTGCTTGGAGGCTTAGAGTGGTGCTAGCTTGATTGCTTAGACTGGTCCCAGCTTGGAGGCTTAGACTGGTGCCAGCTTGGAGGCTTAGACTGGTGCTAGCTTGGAAACCTAGACTGGTGCTAGCTTGGAGGCCTAGACTGGTGCTAGCTTGTAGGCCTAGACTGGTGCCAGCTTGGAGGTTTAGAGTGATGCTAGCTTGAAGCCTAAACTGGTGCCAGCTTGGAGGCTTAGACTGGTGCTAGCTTGGAGGCTTAGACTGGTGCTAGCTTGGAGGATTAGACTGGTGCTAGCTTGGAGGATTAGACTGGTGCTAGCTTGGAGACCTAGACTGATGCTAGCTTGGAGGCCTATACTGGTGCTAGCTTGGAGGCTTGGACTGGTGCTAGCTTGGAGGCTTAGACTGGTGCTAGTTTGGAGGCTTTGACTGGTGCTAGCTTGGGGACCTAGACTAGGGCTAGTTTGGAGGCTTAGACTGGTGCTGGCTTGGAGGCTTAGGCTGGTGCTATCTTGGAGGCTTGGACTGGTGCTAGCTTGGAGGCTTAGACTGGTGCTAGTTTGGAGGCTTAGGCTGGTGCTATCTTGGAGGCTTGGACTGGTGCTAGCTTGGAGGCTTGGACTGGTGCTAGCTTGGAGTCTTAGACTGGTGCTAGTTTGGAGGCTTAGACTGGTGCTAGCTTGGAGGCTTAGGCTGGTGCTATCTTGGAGGCTTGGACTGGTGCTAGCTTGGAGGCTTAGACTGGTGCTAGCTTGGAGGCTTAGACTGGTGCTAGCTTGGAACCTAGACTGGTGCTAGTTTGGAGGCTTAGACTGGTGCTAGCTTGGAGGCTTAGACTGGTGCTAGTTTGGAGGCTTAGACTGGTGCTAGCTTTCCAAATGTCTTCGCGCTGCATCCTTTTTTGTTGTGTGATTTCCATTGAGTAAGTTTGTGTTTGAGCATGTTTATTCAACATTCAGTACATTATACTGATGAAATAACAAACAAATAACATTACCGCATTAAGCAACTATAGCAGTGATTAGCACTTTAAGGGTCAACCCTTTCCCCCTCGAATTAAGACTGCGTCAACAGCTTTCCTTGGCATGGGTTGGGCACTTAGTGCCCAACCCATGCCAAGGAAAGTTGTTGACCTGGGGCATGTGATCCTCATAGGGCTCATCTCCAATTCTCTGTCAAAATTGTTTTTCATCACTGTTGAAATTAGTTGAAAAAGCTGAAGCAGACAAGATTTGACCACCAGCCGGTTTTGGCCGGTTTGAGGGGGAAAGGGTTAACAGGGACAACTGTATCTCTTCAAGTTTAAAAATACCACACATGTCAATACAACGTGGTGCACCATTTGTCAGGAATTTGTCAGTTTGTTTTTGTTTTTGTTTTCTCAGTCAAGAATTTTTTTTTTTTGTGTGGAATGGATGCACTTCAGTACAAGGAATCTATCTTCTGGAACATCTGTGAAAGCTTTGTATTTTGGTTTGGTAAAATTGAAATTTTATGGTTACTTGAGTTTAGCTTTTCAAAAACTGCAAAAATCTACTCACAATAAAACTGAAACCTCCCTATACTGAACACCCTTGGGACTGGAAAAAAGTGTTCAGTATAGTGAGGTGTTCGGTATATGGAGGTTTGATAGCATTAAAAGTATATATTTGGGACAGAGAAATGGTTTTCAGTATAGAGAGGTGTTCGGTATACAGAGAAGTTAGAGAAGTTTTGCTGTAAAGCAAGCTACATACAATAGTAAATATCGCTTGTCATTTCTAAGCAAGTATCGTAATTATATGTACAGTGTATACACATTTTAAGGTTTTTCAATATACATGTGGGACTGTGTCAAGTTCCAGCGCTGTATTGTTTGATCTGTATTGTATATTGTAAAAATGCCACACACGTCAGTACAACCTTTACACAATGAATTTGTTTGCTTTTTTTTTTCTTTGTCAACACAATGACTTTTTTTTCTGCATGGATGCACTTCAGTGCAAAGAATCTATTTTCTGCAATGGCTGTGAGGGCTTTGTATTTTAGTTTTGTAAAATTGAAATTTTAAGGTCACATGAATTTGTCAGCTTTCCAAAGACTGCCAAACTCTATTCACAATATAAAAAAAAAAAAACCTAAACCCAGACTACATTACAACGGTAAATATTGCTTGTCATTTCTAAGCAAGTATCATAATTATATGTACAGTATATATACATTTTAAGGTTTTTCAGTATGTACGTAAGCATGTGTGTATTTTTGGACCAGCATTATATACTGTCAGATTTATGAATTACTCAATAAAACAAACAACTGATTATTAAGTAATGTGCAGCCACTGACATGGAAGATCACCTGTTATAGTAGCCACATTTTGGGAATATTTAATGTAATTTCAGATAAGGTAAAGATACAGGTGTCAATATCATTGAAATTTTCCAGCAGATATACCCACCTGCCATGTCAATCATTGTCATGTTCAGCCAAGTCCTGGCTGAAAAGGTAGCTATATGCAGTTTAATACGCTGGTGCCTGGCTTGAAAAACCACTCCTGTGCATCACCAAATTAAGGTTTCTGAATATGGGTAGTCTTTTCATGAGATATAAAACACAAAAATAATAGCAGAGTATCCTAAATGTATGGGCTTTGAAGACAGATGTTCTTTCATCACAGTGGTCCTTCAAGGCAGGTACCACTGCACTGTATGTGTATCAAATGTGTTTACATACACAATAGTGGAATGTGGACTTGTTTCTAGGCTATAAATGAAGTGCACAAGGACATTTATATTAGGCCATATAAAATAAATTTCCCCTTTCTCATCGCCTCCAATGTTTCTGATCCACTTTTTGAATTTTGTTTTGTCAAATTAAAGTGGACGCTTTGTCCACTTGAAAGTTGTTATAAACTAATCTCGTTTTTATGTATTAAGGGATAGAAAAATATAAAGTCCTCTAGTCTGCCTAATATTCAGTGAAAAAAAAATATGAAAAACAGGAAATTTAGTTTATAGTGTCTTAAATACAGGTGTTGCCAAACAAGCCTCTTAAGTCTCCAGCAGCATTGTGGGATAGCTCATAAAGCTGGCTTGATCATGATGAGGAGTCGATAGGGGTACATACTGTAGCCTCTACAAAGTAAAATTCAATTTTCTTTTATTGGACGATCATGGGAAGATTAAATATTCATAGTAGTGATTCAATCAATAACTGTGAGAAATAATGTGTAAGATGATATGGACCCATAATATTTATAGATTTAAGAAAATCTGATTGGAGAGCATTTCTTTCCCTGGCCCCCAGATTCCTGACAGCCTGGTGCAGTGGTACACATGTCTTGGGTGATCAGTGGTTAATGCGATCAAAGTCGACTTAAGCAATGCTGCTGGTTTAGCCAGATAGCTTCTGGGTAGAGTGAGCCAGACACTTTATTGACAAGTTCTGCATGGAATTGTGGAATCCAGTCATCTTTTGCGGCCAAATGGAATTTGAGAAATAGCGGCAGATTGGCTATCCTCATGACAGTGGGAGAGCACCCTCACCCCGCCAGGTGTTTTTGAGGTCAGGGACAGAGGACAGCAATGTGGCCTTCAGACTCCTCTGCCCAGCTTCGTAACACGGGGTATACATGGGAATCTCATTTCAAGGCAAGGATGTAACCATGGCAACCAGAAGTTGATAAGGAGAGCTGGTATAAACACATAATACAAAGGACTAATGGCTTCATTATTCTATCAGATTTTAAGATGTGCAGGCCAGCGAACAACTATGATCACAGGGAGACAGTTTTTCAGGGGAAAAAAATTCCAAATCTGTGATCGGTCAAATCCCAGAAATCCGGGGGTTTGAAGGTGAGTTCAAGTACATATTACTCGCTGCTAGGCTGTGATTTATGGCAGTGAAATACCAGCTTCCAGGAAGAGGAGATTAGATAATAGCAAAATGAATGTGCCAAGGTTTGAAAGGAAGAGATCATGAAATTGCGGGGTGCACTAAACGTTCTGAATGCATGGCATATTGTGTACGCATGTGGACTGTGTTGACATGACGCACTGACATGACATGGGAGCCTCTGGGGATCTCTCTGTTTACGCTTTGTGATGGGGTTCAATTCCTAAGTGCTGGCAAGTTGTATGGACCTGTCTAAAACAGAGGACTACGTACATCATCCTTAAGTAGCCAAAGTAAACATGTACTCTTGTCAAAATAATATGATTATGTTCGCAGGATTTTTTTTTTTTGTTGCCTTTCTACCTCACGAGGAGCATAACATGTTATGGATTTATCCTTTCATCTGTTTGTGTATTAACCCTCAAAGTGCTAATCATGGCCATAGTCACTTTCTTATTACAGTTAAATGTACAATGGTTAAAAGATTCAAATTTCTCATGAAAATACCTTTCATTCAAAAACCAGCAAGCATAGTCTCAAGCTAAAAGTAGTCTTAGTCAACAACTTTCCTGGGACACTTTGCATGCAATACCTGCAGAATGTCCTGAAGAAAGCTGTTGACTTGGTCTTAACTCAGGGCTTTCAGGGTTAACTCTATCATATCTGCTGTGTTTTGCTTGGATATACAGGTACAGGTAGAATTCTAAGCAAAATTGCTTACTCAGTTGTTCTGAAAAAAAAGGTTTCATGTGTACCAACTTTCATATAGTCATTAGTTTTTGCATTCAGTTTGTGGTGAGTCGTGCTGCAGCCAACTAAAAGACAGTTGCAGCATGACTTGTCAGGCACTGTGAAGACTACGAGCTGAGTATGGAGTTAATGTGGCATCTCAAGAACTCTATTTGACAGATTATGAAAATTAAGCTGAAAGGGAAACGAAGCAGAAATTAACAAATTCTATTTCTGGGTCACTGTGACCTACTTTTAACTGATGAATTCTATTTCTGGGTCACTGTGACCTACTTTTAACTGATGAATTCTATTTCTGGGCCACTGTGACCCATTTTTAACTGCTGATGTAATCAGATGCTGCCAAATATTGATAATCATGTTACTGCAGAAACAATGTTAGATTTTAGTCGAGTTTGATATTGAGAAAAATCAAGTTGGAGGCTGTGACAGGTGTATTTTATGAGGAATTTAAATATGCAATGCCTAGTTATTATGTGTATTTTTTTTTTTTTTATGCAATGACCACTCTGACCATGTGTTAGTTAGCAATGTGTACAAAAGTCACAAGAGCCATGCAGGTCTCCTGGATATGTTTACATCATAATACAGAGGTCCCTATCTGGTGAAAACCCCTGCAGTGAGAGACCACCTGCCTTGAAAGACCACCATTCCAATATACTTAATTTGCATGTTATTCATATCTCCACTGAGAGGCCACCTGTTCTAAGAAACCATCCTTTGATAAGATAACATAAGCTTTATTTGAGATACAGAAAAGCTGGTCCATAGTACACGTTTGAATAAAATAAAACAGCGACTGATAAAAAGCATAAGTATGCAATATACATTGAGCAGGGTAGCTAATAAAATGCTGGAGGTAGACATGGTAGTTGAAAACATAAAGAGTACTCAGAGAGCACATGTAATTAACGTTTTACACCATGTCCGCCACAAGGATGAGCAACAGCAGATCGTCCTTTTGGGGTAGTCCGTAAAAGTTTCACTGTAGTGCAGGTCCAGAATTTCGGCGAGAATCCGAGAATCCATTCTCGTAAAAATTCTCCTAAACTTGTCTTGGTTTAAAAAGAAAACTAATTGACAAAACCCCAAATAGATTCTCGCAAAATTCTGCAAAATTCTGGCCCTATAGTGTAATTTCACTAACGTCGATTATGATGTGAAGATTTTTCTGGCCAATGTGTTACCTGTACATAGGCCATGTAGCTGTCAGCAGTACTTTTCTCTTAATGTTGCACATCAGTAATTCATAAGGGTAGATGGTGTGGGCAGACTGAGGGGTGTGACACCAGGGGGCAGGAGAGGAACATCCCTGAATGAGGGCATTCACAGCTCTTCTTATTTTAAACTGTAATGCTAATGCAAACTGTAGAACATTTGACACTGGATGCAAAACACTATGTCAGGCAAATCTGAGCACAGAAACAACTCTGAGTCACTGTGACATGTTTTGATTCCATTATTGTGTAGACATGCATTGAATCAGTTAGAACTTTGAGCTACTCATCCTTAAGTAGCATTTCAGGAAGCATTTATAGGTTAGGGCCTGTATTTTTCCGTTTTTAATGGAAACAGAATGCAATAATGAATTTTTGTCACTTCTGAAACGGAATTTGCTGTTTTGCCTTAATGTGTTTTACATACAAAGAGAACTACTGAAATGGAATTTGAAAATTTCTGGCTGGTGAAACGGAATTTCTAGTTTTTTGAAATGGTAAAATACAGGCCCTAATAGGTAAATTCCCTAGAACAGTTTATTGGACCTAACAAGAAATAAGGGAATGTCAAGACCAACGTTACACGTACATGTTTAATTATTGACCAGAAATTGAATGTACAGAACAGAAAGTTGTTTATTGTCAATATGAACCAAACACATGTGCTGCGCTCTGGTGGCATTACATGTTAAGTCTCAGCTGAACATTATGTTGATTAAAGTATTGTATACATTCCCTTTTCCCCTGTTATTCATCATTTTTGTGCAAATTTATTTCTGGACTGGAGTTTGTCAACTGTTTTTGTACTGGCAAGCTACACTTGAGAATGTCAGTAAAATCATGTACTTTCTGCCGGTGCTACCAGGCAGTACTGTAGCTCAGCCTATGTACTAGAACCGGCCGCTTTGTGCAACCTAGTGACCAGGCCTTTCCTATTCACAAAGGAACCTGGTGTCAAACAGTGGCATGGAAAGAGTGAATATGGCTCTTGTAGTTGTGGAGAACCTCTTGTATAATCTTAAACAAAATGGACAGCTGTGAGCTGCCAATCAGACCAAATCAGACAGATTTAGTAAGATTTCAGTACAACTCCCTGCTGTGGTTGCATGTGCTAATTAAGTCTGTTCATTACGGCCATTAGTGTGTGAGAGCTGAGGCCAGTTAGTTCAGGGTCAAGAGTTCAGTATACAAGCCTCAGATTTACCTTTATATACAGCGATAGATCTCCTTCTGTTTAACCCTTTCCTTCTCAAATTGCCCCAAAGCACCCAGATATCTGCCTCAATGTTTTTACTTTAAATCTTGTCAGCATAAAATGATGATAGCATGCCCCAGGTCAACAGGTTTCCTTGATGTAAGTTGCATGGGCACAATGTGCCCAACCCACACCAAGGAAACCTGTTTACTCAATTATGTTTTAGGGAGGTAATGTGTTAATTCTTAACTGACTTCTGTGCTCATTTACAGCATCAAATGCCTGAGAAAATATATTTTGGCGGATATATACATTGGGAAGAAAAATGTCAGGAGTCATAAGCTTAGCTTTTTTTGGTGGAAAAATACTAGAATAAATATGCATTTTGCTGAAAATGATGCAGGAATGAATAATTGAAGCTATAACCCCCCCCCCGCAACAAAGTGGAGGGGGGTTATACTGGTTTCACCATGTCCATCCATCTGTCTGTCCATCTATCTGTCCGTCTGTAGATGTTATCTTGTCCGAACTATATCTCATTCAATAGTGCTCAGATCTTCACATTTTGTATGGTTCTCTATCATTAAAGGGTGTGTCGTGAAACAATGATGACCTTCAGTTGTATAGGTCAAGGTCACAGCAGGCACCTGTAGACATAATCTTGTCTGGACTCTAACTCCTTCATTAATGCAGGGATCTTCTCAAAACTTTGTATGGTTATTCTCTTTTACTAAAGGGTATGTCATGGAGCAACAGTGACTTTGAGCAATGTAGGTCAAGGTCACAGCAGGTATCTGTTGGTAGAACTTTAGACATAATGATCTCTAAAGCTCAAGGTCACAGCAGGCACCTGTAGACATAATCTTGTCTGGACTCTAACTCTTTCATTAATGCATGGATCTTCTTCAAACTTTGTATGGTTATTCTCTTTTACTAAAGGGTGTGTCATGGAGCAACAATGATCTTGAGCTGTGTAGGTCAAGGTCACAGCAGGCATCTGTTGATAGACCTGTAGACATAGTGATCTCTAACTCCTTCATGGGGGGGGGGTATATTTATTGTCTCTCACTAAAGGGTGTGTCATGAAGCAACAATGACCCTGAGCTATATAGGCCAAGGTCACAGCAGGCTTCTTTATAAAGGTGTAGTATAAAGTAACAGGGAGTTTGTACCCAACAAGGACCTGGATTTATACTGGTCAATTATAGCAGGCATTTGGAAAAGTACTCACATGTTGCGGGGGGGGGGGGGGGGAGGGAAGGTATCCAGTATGCCTTTTGGCTACTGCTTCTTGTTTTTAATTAGGTACAAAGATAACAAAGTTGGAGGAATAGATTCATAATGAAACAAGAAATTTAGGCAGAAGGATTCTGATGTATCATGTGTGGTTAGGAAACTAAGGAAATGAATTCATCTTTAGGCTATAAATTTAAACTCTCCACAAAGATCAATGGGCTGCATGCAGGAAGACTGACTAAGTTAATTGACCTCTGGTGTCCCTTAAACCTTTGACTCCATCATATCAGCTGACTGGACTAAATGTGGATGGCTCAGGCAATACAGAGATGAAAAAATGTATTCTTGCGTATCGGAAATTTAATATTTAAATTTCCTTTAGAGTTTAATTTTATTCCTGTAGCATACAGTATGCTCAGAGGGACATAACCACATCAAATGAGGAAGCACACTGAAACTGTCCAATTAGAATGCTGGAGAAATGTTACCCTGGCAACATTCAGTATTTTCCAAGGGAGGATACAGCCTTCTGATTGAAATAGCATTAAAAGTCAGTACAGCTGTGTATCCCTCATTTTTTCATTAGTCAATGAGAATGATCAATTTTTGTTACCCTGACAACAAGCCAAACTAGCCTTCACAGACCAGCAATAGCTACTGGAAGGAAAAGGCAGCTGGACATTCTGGCCGACAAAATTCTGCAGGAGGCACTAACTAACAGGAGATTTGTGCCTGTTACTAAAAATGAGACATGAATACTGGTATTACCGATACATAGATCATCCTATGCCCAATTTCAGCAAGAATCCGAGAATCCATTCTCGTAAAGATTCTTCTAAACTTGTCTCTCTTTAAAAACAAAACTAATTGACAAAAATCCAAATAGATTCTCGCAAAATTTTGCAAAATTCTGGCCCTGAATTCAGTATCATTGCCTGCATGAATCCTCCTGGAGCCTGTATCCTCCTTTGACCTTGCAGGCAAAGATACTGAATTGGGCATAGGATAACCTTAAATACCCAAGTGCGGGTTTGGGAGGGACAGGTGTCTGTTTGGAATGGGCCTATGGAGGTGCTGTACATACTAGTAGTTGGCGATGTGTAGAGCAGGTGGGAATTTCCCCTGGACATCATCAGAGACAGGCAAACAGAGGTCACTTTGACCACCTTCAGTGGCAGACAGACAAAGGTCACTTTAATTACCTTCAGAGACAGGTAGAGGTCACTTTGACCACCTTCAGTGGCAGACAGACAAAGGTCACTTTAATTACCTTCAGAGACAGGCAGAGGTCACTTTGACCACCTTCAGTGACAGACAGACAGAGGTCACTTTGACCACCTTCAGTGACAGCCAGACAGAGGTCACTTTGACCACCTTCAGTGACAGACAGACAGAGGTCATTTTGACCACCTTCAGAGACAGGCAAACAGAGGTCACTTTGACCACCTTCAGAGGCAGACAGACAAAGGTCACTTTAATTACCTTCAGAGACAGGCAGAGGGCAGTGTGACCACCTTCAGAGAGAGGCAGCCAGAGGCCACTTTGGCTACCTTCAGAGAGAGGCAGCCAGAGGCCACTTTGACCACCTTCTGAGACAGGTTGGGAGAGGTCACTTTGACTTCCTTCTGAAACAGGCAGAGTGCACGTTGACCACCTTCAGTGATAGGCAGAAAGAGGTCACTTTGACCAGTGCCTACAGAAACAGGCAGACATAGGTCACTTTGACAACCTTACGAGATAGGCAGACAAAGGTCACTTTACAGACAAGGAGAGGCCACTTTGACCACCTTCAGATACAAGCAGATAGGCAGAGGTCACGTTGACCACATTTAGTGAAAAGCAGAGACAGGTCATTTTGACAACCTTCAGAGACAGGCAGATAGAGGTCACTTCAACCACCTTCAAAGACAGTCTCATAGACATCACTTTGACCGCCTTCAGTGACAGGCAGACAGAAGTCACTTTGATGACCTTCAGCGACAAAGAGAGATGACTTTGGCCTGCTTCAGTGACACGCAGACAAAAGTCACTTTGGCCACCTTCAGTAACAGACAGACAGAGGTCACTTTGACCACCTTCAGAGACAGGCAGACAGAGGTCACTTTGACCACCTTCTGAGACAGGCAGACAGAGGTCACTTTGTCCACCTTCTGAGACAGGCAAACAGAGGTCACTTTGACCACCTTCAAAGGCAGACAGACAGAGGTCACTTTGTCCACCTTCAGTTGATGGGGATGCAGTTCATTTTGCGTTTGTACTGTTGCTTTTTTGTTGGTGTGAATTAATGTATAAAGATAGGCCTATTACTTATAAAAGTTGAAATCATTTAAGAAGAAAATTGAAAGTCCCATTTAAAGGTTCATTAACAGTGTTATCAGCACAATAGCCATAGCAAACGAAAAGAAAGTAGGGAGAAGAGAGCTGGTGGTTTTTGGCAATAGCTGTAAGGCAAATTTGTATATTTTTTAATGAAAAAGGACGAAATGGAGAGAACACTTTGTGTCTAAACCCTCCACTCAAGGATCTCAATATCACACACAAAATGTGCTTATATAACAAGGCTGTTACAAATACTTACTTTTATATCTAGGGCTAACAATTTGGATGAAAATAGAAAAATTACATCACCAGATCTTTACATTTTGACAGTAGGCTATTGAGTTTTATATAAATAATGTTGCCGTCATAATCAAATGCCTTTCTTTAACTCTTTCACTGTCATCTTTTGATGAAGTCAACAGCTTACCTCTGCATGATTTGGGTCCCTTATGCTCAAAGCACACAGAAGAAAGCTGTTGACTTGGAGCATTGTGCTGTGTCTATGACTGTCTGGTGTGCAAGTACTTGAATGAAAGGCCAGTTTATAAAGAATACAAATCAACTAGCGTTATGTCAATGCACAACACATGATGTTGGTATAAATTGGTAGTGAAAGAGTTAAGAAAGAAAGATGAAAAAGCCATGAAAATTAAGAATTGACATCCATGCATAAAGATAACAAAACATTCATTCATGTGTCAAAAAAGAAAAAAAATGCAGTCGTTCACTTGGCCAAAAGTTTGGAATGAAAGCAACTGCCTCAAGGCAAAATGCAGTTTTGGCAAATATAAAACAGTATGCTCTGCCTTGGTGATAAAATGGACTTTTAAGTTTGCTTCAAAACATGGAAAAACAAGACAACTCCTGATTCACTCAGGAAAAATAGACCAATTATCAGCAACTCAGACGCTTAACATCTGTCAAAGCAGAGTGTCAGTTTTGATATGCTAGCTGGTAAAAATAGTTTAGTTGTTCCTTACTTGAAAAATGTTCATTGTGTATATATATATATATTTTTTTTTATATATATATTTAGGCTGAAATTAGAAGAATATCCAATGCGTTGAGATTCATCATGGAGAGGGATAGTACAGTAAAACCTGTCTGCCACCCCTAGGGACAATGTCATTGTAATTGAAAGACAAAGCAAGTGTTGAGGAAAGTAGAAACACCATGTGCCAAATGCCTGACCAGTTTCGTCCATAACTGGACTATTAGTGGCGAGTGAGTTCTGCTCAACCCCAGGGTAAACATAAATGTCTATAATGTTTACTAGTTACAGGCAGTTGGTCTCTGTACCAACTCCTTACTCTGTGATTCAACGGAAACTGGATGCTGCGTTAGATGTGCCAGCCTTTTAAAAGCTAGCCTTATTGTATTGATGATCTCCAGACAGGTGGTCTTTTGTAGGAGATGAAAATAAGATAAAAAGTTCTCTGAAAAAGTGCCCTTGAAAGGTGCTCTTTTAAGACAGGTGGTGTCTCGTTGTTGTCATTCAAGACAGGGGCTGCTGGACCAGCATGCCCAGTGTAAAGTGAACATATTTTCATAACCTCACAAGTCATGCTACCGCTGTTCTTGCAGCAGATATTCTTGGATTTGCCAGGAAATGCCAAACTTAAAACAACCAACTTCCATGGTTTTGAAACCACTTTTGTGTATAGAATGTAGGGAATACAATAACATAAGTATTATCTGGGCTACAGCCCATGGCTGTTTATTAAGTAAGTGTGTGGTGCTATTCTGGAATAATTGGACCCACCAGATTGTATGTTTGTACCAGCTGATCTGTTGAGTTGTGACTGGGACTAATCAGGTGGAAAGAAGTAATTCCTTGTGCCTTGGTGGAGGCCCATTATGGTGTTGACCCTTTGTACACTGCATGCCTGAAGGTGACATCTATCGTTTACATATGAATTGATCTCTTTATTATTTATTTACCTTAAATCCTCAGCATAGCCATACTCCCCATTGTCTGATTAAATTAAATCAGAAATAATGATAATATTCTCCAATATAATATTAATTTATATATTGATTGAGCTGTAAAAGATCCCAAATGTAAGACTGTATAATTGGAGGTCACTTTGGTTTAATAACCGAAGTCCACCCCAAGCTTAAAAGGGATAAAATTAGGTATTGCAACGCGAATATCAAATGAACAACGAAGTTAGCACATAAAGGTGTATCAGCATGGTTAAAAAATTCAACATAACAGTAGTTGATGAGGCTAACAGATACGATGTAACTGTACTTCACCTGGCTAATAGATACAATGTACCAGTGGTTGACCAGGCTAATAGATACAATGTACCAGTAGTTGACCAGGCTTATAGATACAATGTACCATTGGTTGACCAGGCTAATAGATACAATGTACCAGTAGTTGACCAGGCTAATAGATACAATGTACTAATAGTTGACTAGGCTAATAGATACAATCAATATAACTGTAATTGACAAAGCTAATAATGTACCAGTTGTCAATCAGGCTAGTAGATACAATGTACTGATAGTTGACCAGGCTAATAGATTCAATGTACTGATAGTTGACCAGGCTAATAGATACAATGTACCAGTAGTTGACCAGGCTAATAGATACAATTAATGTAACTGTAGTTGACAAGGCTAATGGACATAATGTACTGGTAGTCATGAGGCCAATAAAGACAATGCACTGGCAGTTGACCAGGCTAATAGATATAATGTGACAGTAGTTGACCATGCTAATGGCTACAGTGGCACAGTGGTTGACCAGGGATTCATCATGTTATGCTTTGATGTCCCTCAGCAATAGTTTATATATCACAGTGTTATGGTTGGGTGTTGGCATTGGGTTTCAGTTATCACTGTCAATTCATTGCGGACATGTATACAGATACATTTTTTTTTGTCTTTTACAACAATGGTACAAAGAGGATGTTCATATTGGATGTTGTCTTGACTCCGATCATTAAAAAGAGGGTTCCTGTATAAATGGACAGATCTCTGCATCAAACATAGGAAAATATATTGCTGTAGCCAAACTAGCAACTTGCATAAAATTAACTGTTTAAAAAGTCATAATTATATTCTGCAAATGCACGCCGAGCTTGCAGTAAGGAGTGGTCATACCTTGAGATGAAGTGTTCTTTGTACCCACATATAAACACTCCTAGTTTTCTGTCACAACACATGCATAATGGCAGCAGATAGAAAGCATGACATAGCAACAGGCTCACAGAGTTTGGCAGGGAATTAACATGCATGCTCCATGTTGGACAACACTGCAATGCAAAAATTACAGACTTTGAACTGGACATATTGTTTTTTGTTTGTTTGTTTTTTATTTCTTGTGTGTGTGTTTTTTTGTTTTTGTTTTTAATGTTAACAATGTTTATTGTTGACACTGCAGTATATACCTTGTGTACTAACCAAAAGGACATAACGGTTATTTCCAGTCCCTGATGAGCCACTCAAATAGCTAAACTGGTTGGACAAATTCTCTTTTTCGCTATTTTGCTGCTGGGTCTTTGCTTTGTATTATCATGGGGACATTGGTACTTGATTGAGACCTCCTTTCATGGGAAATTTGAAGAAGTGATCTTTGTCTTCAATTTGAGCATGCACTGTCAATTCACTTAATACAGCTGCACTTTTATTTTTGCTTCAGCTAGGTACCTGAAATGCAAAACCCACAAAAATTTCTGGAAAAAGAAGTAAGTTGACAGCATGCAGGAAGATGAGGAGCTGGTACTGAAGAAGTTGATTTGATAGCACTTTGCAACTCAAATCACCCAAAAAGCATTAAAATAAAAATGGGGGTAGGGGTGACCTCAGTACATGTATGCTAATGACCTTGCCTTGCAGCTTGCCTGCAAGGTCTCAGTTTAGTGTATTGTGACGAAAGTTGATACAACATCTTGGTTATGCGATGTGCTCAACACTTTTAGCCTGGCCGAGGGAGCTCTGGCAGGGATAGCTTTGCTTCAGGGGTTCACTGATTGTGGTCAGCCAGCCAGATCTGCCTGGAATTCTGGGATGCACGACTTATGTAATGATGATGATTGGCAGATCTTTACAGTTTGATGGTCACGGCATTGTATCTACCAGGCATCAGTGGGTCAATCAATCTCTGTTACCCCTTTACAGCTTGAAGGGCATCAATATGGACCCTGTTATTGCTTGTACAGTGGTCCCCTTCTTATAAGGCCACCCCAAATACAGCCAAAAAGTGGCCGTATAACAGGGGTGGCCTCTCTTGAGGGGGAGAATATAATGGAAATACCATACTATCTGCACAAGACTGCTGGCTTTCAAGAGGGGTGGCCTCTGGTAAGAGGGGCCTTATAAGAGGGGGACCAATGTAGTAGCAATATACTTGCTTTACCTGCTAAACAAACTGTGCTTCATGAATTCTATACTCCACATAGGGTGTAATAAGAAACATAGAGCTGGTGTGCTCAGCAGGCAAACGTTAGCTTTTGTATTAACCCTAGTGCTGCAGGGCCCATGTTTATATGGTCCAAAATGCAAGTTGAAAAAACAATTCAGCAGGACTAGGGTTAATCTGATTGGTATAATTTATGTGTGTGTACAGGTAGACTAGACAGAAGCTTAATTGTGCCAGTCAACAGCTTGCTTGGTGCACGCCATGCCCTTTTGAATTGGAACCTGTTGCGCTCATACAAGTGTGTCGTATTAACTTCATCTTTTTATTGCTTATTTTGGCATGAATTAGAGAAACAATGCAGTCCTATTGATATGTAAACATAGATGATGTACCATATTATCCCCTGGAAGTATCCCTGCCATCTTAAGACCCCCCCCCCCCCCAATTTTTCTGGCACACTGAAAATTGTATATACTTTATAGTGATTTACCTGTTGTTTCTGCTAAAATGTTCCAAATGTTGGTCTACAATTGGTGCTTACTTCAATTAAATTCCCAAAGTGCTGTGGGTGCGTGACTCTTTTGGCGCCAAACTTTGGACAGGGTCAACAGCTTTTCTTGGCACGCATTGGGTGCAATGCGCCCAGGCAATGCGTGTCAAGAAAAGCTGTTGACTTGGAGTATTCTCTCTGGAACTATAGGCATACTGGTACTTGAATGAAAGGATTGTTTTATGAGGAATATGAATCTGGGATCCTTATGATGTCAGACTTGTCTGACTTAAGTAGATTAACTTAAGACGTGATTGGCACTGAAAGAATTAAAAGGGATAATGTTGTTGTAGGCTCTCTGATGTCATTCATCAGAGATAATACGGTTGTAGGCTATGTGATGTCATTCATCAGAGATAATACGGTTGTAGGCTATGTGATGTCATTCATCAGAGATAATACGGTTGTAGGCTATGTGATGTCATTCATCAGAGATAATACGGTTGTAGGCTATGTGATGTCATTCATCAGAGATAATAAGGTTGTAGGCTATGTGATGTCATTCATCAGAGATAATAAGGTTGTAGGCTATGTGATGTCATTCATCAGAGATAATAAGGTTGTAGGCTATGTGATGTCATTCATCAGAGATAATATGGTTGTAGGCTATGCGATGTCATTCATCAGAGATAATATGGTTGTAGGCTATGCAACATCATTCATCAGAGATAATACGGTTGTAGGCTATGCAACGTCATTCATCAGAGATAACAAGGTTGTAGGCTATGTGATGTAAGTTGCCAGTAAATGGTCTGAAGATAATTTGATAATGTATGTTTGTTATCATCTTTTTGTACATTAAACCATATATGTTGCACACAGAGAGGTGTAAGGTAACAATTAAGATGTTGGGTCACCAACAAACATGATTAGAAGTACCGTATTATCCCTATTAAGCACCCTGGGTGCTTAGGAAATTTACAGCAAATTTGTCTCCATAACAGAACTGCTATTGGCATACAACAGGGTAAAAAACACAGAAATTTTGCTAAAAATGTCTAAACTAAGACTCTTCTCTTGGCCAGAATAGTGAGCGGGCGCTTAAGGGGGTAGGGGGACCAAAAGGGATTATTCGGTATTGTGTTAATATTTTTGACGACTCAAAGAGTGAAACAGAGAATTGCTGATGATGTTGTGTGACCAAGATGCTCAAAAGTAATGCTCAGATGTTCCAAGACAAGCCCTTTAGTTCAATGTTCTTCATATGGGTTGATACCAGTGCACATTTAATGCAAATAAAAGTAGATGGACTTTGAAAATACATTGTTATCTAATGTTTTAATTTTGAGAATGGGGAAATCTATGAAGAATATCCTAGGAACTAACACTGAAAACATCAGCATTAAATTATTATACAACATCTTGACCAGTTGTACCACCATCTTAGGCCTTCGTCTTACTCATGAAGCATTTGATTATACAATTGTCAGCAAGAATCTTGGTAAATATAGCCCATGAGTTCATGGTGTATCTGTTGGTGTTTCATGCCCAAAAAGTTGTTATGAGAAACGTTATTAACCATGCAGCATTCAGTATTAACATGGTGTATATTGATGTAAGATTTTCGTCTTGTGATCATTTGGGAGTTGCATTTTCAGGGTTGTCATAGGAAGAGCTTTTGTTTCAGTACCAGGGCATGTGGTCTGAGTCACTGGTTTTTGCCCTGGGGATGATAACTCTATAGTGATCAGTGTTAGGTATGACAGCATTACACTAATGACCCCCTAGAATGTACCTTTTGTTGAGTTTTAACCCCTCCCCTCCCCCATTTCATGCACTCTGGTGTAAATATTGAGGCCCTTAAAATGAGAGAAATTACAAGAGTATAGACAAAATATGGCAACTGTTGCTTAATTTCACACTGACCTTTACTTTTGAGCAACATGTACATTTTTGACCCTTTAATTTTTTGAAAAACATGAAGGTAAAGTGTCGGGACCAAGACATTCAGGGAGCCCACCTATCCTTTTTGAGTTTAAGTAGTCTTGCCCACTGTGGACTTTTGTCAAGGCTTTAGTATTGCACCAGACATTGCCAAGCATACCTACAGTGGCAGGTACCTCAAGCATACCTACAGTGGCAGGTACCTCAAGCATACCTACAGTGGCAGGTACCTCAAGCATACCTACAGTGGCAGGTACCTCAAGCACACCTACAGTGGCAGGTACCTCAAGCATACCTACAGTGGCAGGTACCTTAAGCATACCTACAGTGGCAGATACCTTAAGCATACCTACAGTAGCAGGTACCTCAAGCATACCTACAGTGGCAGGTACCTTAAGCATACCTACAGTGGCAGATACCTTAAGCATACCTACTGTGGCAGGTACCTTAAGTATACCTACTGTGGCAGGTACCTCAAGCATACCTACAGTGGCAGGTACCTCAAGCATACCTACTGTGGCAGGTACCTCAAGCATACCTACAGTGGCAGGTACCTCAAGCATACCTACAGTGGCACATACCTTAAGAATGCTTAAGGTCAACAGGTTCCCTCTGCCCTCAATGTGCTCAAAGCTCACCCAGGAAAGCTGTTCATGTGGTCAGATTTGGCACCGAAAGAGTTTATATAAGATGCCTGGATGACTAGTCAACTATTGATTCATAATAGGAGAGACAGTCATGCTTTTGTTCTGGTGATCATTGATTGCTGACGGTTTCCCTGATGCATACCAAAATTTGGTGTATTTATATATAGAGCACCCACTTATCCCATGCTTACACTTCATGTACCATGACCATAAATAACAGATAAGACTTTTTTGTTTCTGCAAATTTACAATTCATCATGCACCGCCAGTGAATATGCAAGATTGCAGCAATTGGATAGCATTGGCATTAAGCAGCTTAATATATCTTTGGAACTCTGACCCCAGTAAATCCACTTTAATTATATGAACGGTCTAGATGGAAAACTGCTGCAGGGTAACAGCTTCAAGTACACATGGGAGATTCACTTTTAGGCAGACTGCGTTTTCTCACATTGCTTACATGATGCTCTTTATATGATGGAACATTAGTGTGTAGGTCAAGCTTGGGAATCTTCCCTGCCTTGTATGAGACACGCTTCTTGTGAGACTGTGAGACCACCCCTGTATGAAAGACCACTGTCCAAAAACATATTCTCTCTGTATCATTTCATCTGACAATGGAGACTACCTGTTCTTAGAGACCACTTTATGTAGAATCAGATGGCATATTATAACTAGGATGATCTGTGCATGCTGTGAATGCTGACCATTAATATAGTGCTACCTGCTTTAGAGACCTCCTATCAGAGATCAAATGTCTTATTATCCACATGAACTTTGATGTTGGTGGCGGCCCTAAATTATTATGTAACATGGGCCAAAATGTGAAAATCTTCTGAGCAGCCCAGCATCCTTAATTTTTATTGGATCTTCATGAAATTAAGTGGATTGCGAAGGAGGTCAAAATCTCCGTTGCACGAAATACTAGTGGTGCCACCTATACTTTGACAGACATTATGTGTTAAAATGCCTTGAAAGATATGAAATTCCATATCTTGCAAAATAATTAAATTAGACATACCAAATTTTTAGGATATATAGATCAAGTCCATTGCTAATATGTTATGTAATATCAATGACCTTGAACTATTTTTTGTGGGTCACCAGGCCTGAAAGCAGAAAGAGGTGATTTTATAATAGCAGGATGTAGCTTGGACATCGATGACAAAGAGAAATTTTTGGTGTTGGTCATCGGATTATATATTTCAACAGAGCATTAGGGCCATGGGCCTCTTGTTTTGTACTGATTTTGTCAGTAATGAAAGGCAATTTGAATGAGAAGTGTAGATGAGACATATCAAGATAACGACCCACACCAAGGAAAGCTGTTGATTTAGTCTTATTTTATTCAAAGGGATTAGGGTTAAAGAAAGTTTGTTTATGAAAAATTTGAATCTGTTTGTCCCAGCCTCCCCCCCTCCCCCTTTTAATGCCACCACAATTGCATAGATATATGGCCTTATAAGAGGGATGGGCTCTCTTTCGGGGGGGGGGGGGGGCGGGAATAAAGTGCAAGTGCAAATACCATTCTTGTTTCATGGAGAAGTAATTTCAGCAAAAGGTATGTCCTCTTATCAGCGATTGGTGAGGAGGGAGGGTATGGGGTTTATAGGGGGTATGGGGGACCATGGTGTGCCAACTTTATCTGAAATCATGGCAGTTATGTGATAGTATAATGGGCTGTATAAAAAGAGTTGTGGCCCATGGCTGTGTCATCACTTATATCAATAGTACATGTATGTTTTGTTACCAGGAACATACAGTTACAGATGGTTTTAGAGTGCCGTTTAGAATACAAAATTATTCAAGCTTGCACTGAAGTCATTATCGTTATGCAGAGTAAAGCCGATTTTGAAGTTGATTGATTTGTCTGCACTATGTTCTGTGAACTGCAGATATACTTGTTTTCGCATGTATGAATTTACATGGTTTTAGCATTTCAAACATTCAACTGCAGTTTAAATTATAGTGCTTTAGACACCATCCCTATCAAGACTATGTTAGATTTCTATTTCATTATGTTCTTATTTTCACAGTTTTGTGCCATCAGCAAATTGTGCTAAAATAAGAGAACAGTAAAATAAGTGAACTAATTTACAGTGTACTCTCAGTTACGGAACACCTGATATTTGTAAGTAAACTTCAGGTCCACTTTATATCACCACAATTGTATTGACTTTGGCACTGTCTCTATCATCCATCCTTCAACACAAACCACTTTACTGCCCTGCAATGTCTAAAAAGATATATTGACAGCAACTTTACTATTTTTTTTTTTGTTTTTGTCAGAGATGTACCTGATGCTGATCAAAAGAACATTTCCTGTGATTAGTTTTATGGACTTGTAAAAGTAGGGTATTTGAAGGCCGGGTCAGGCAGCCAATGGGAGAATGTTACAGCTGTATCTCCACAAGTACTGACAGCAGCATTAATTTTTCATCTGGGACATTCTCAAGGATGAACCAGAATCTGTTAAAAACCACCTTTCTGCGATCAATTTTGGATTTTTGCGAATTTTAAAAGTGTTTATTTGGGGTTCATCTTGAGCAGTGCCTCTGACAACACTGTGGCTGGGTGCTCTCAAGCAATTAATGGCCATCCAATAGGAGTAGGAGACCATTCCACATCAATGTCATAGTGAAAAACCAGTTCAAGTTGAAAACTGTCTAAATCTTGCCAAGCCTATCAACATGAATATGGCCAGACATAACAGCAAGACTTCAATATCTTAAGATGATAAGATGTCATATAGACAGGATAAAATGGTATTGGCCAACAGTTTTCAACTATGCTAGAGATACTGCACTGAAAACCCAAGCAAACGAGACCCGTCCATGATCAAAACCTGTCAGTCATCAAACAAGTTAAGTCGAAATCCAGAAGTTCAAGGTAGACATGTTAACAACTTGATGATGTTTTTATATATCAGTGCATGTATATGAAATGCAGTATGAAGGAAAACATCTCTCTCCTGACTTGAGATAGGCACCACCAAAAGTTAAAAGATGTTCAAAGTTCTCTAATGGGCTGTTTCTAAAGCCCCATTCACAGTTCTAAAATTTACCACATTTTATTCGTAAGACATATGAAAGCAGCGTTCAGACGAGCTAAAATTCTTCTGCAAGCAGGTAAGAATGCGCAAGCCACTTTCGAAAGCATTGCGCAAGTTCTGTTGTGTGTGTGAACGCAAAATGTGCATGTTTGCCAAATATCAAACATGTGCAAGGCCGCCAGTTCGGTAGGTAGATATTAAAGTTAAACCTTACAGCATGAACGATTCTTTCACATTTATTTGGAAGTCAGGTAAACAGTCTGAATGCACTTTTTGGATGTCTTTTGGATGTGCAAAAATGCGAATGTTAATTCTGAAAATAAAATCAAAGTTGTGTGAAGGCAGCATAAGTGGAGGCATATGGCAGTACTGTCTGACCTCTGCCAAAGATTATCAGTGGTGTAAGCTTTCATTTGTATGTTGCTTAACCTTGAAAGCACTGACTTAAGACTGAGTCAACAGCTTTCTGCGGGACACTTTGCATGCATTACCGTTTCCCAAAGTGTCCCGAGGAAAGCTGCTAACTAAGATTGCTTTTTACTTGAGATTAGGCTTGCTGGTATTTGAATGAAAGGTATCTTCATGGGGAATTTGAATCTTTCAACCATTACATGTTTAACGGCAATGAGAAAATGACTATAGCTGTGATTAGCACTTTAAGGGTTAATTGATTGTATTATGGTAGTTGATCTTGGTGCTCCTGATGTGATGAAGGCTAACATAGAACCACAAATTGTCTTCCTGTATTTCACCGGGTTCCAAATGGCCCGTATTGCATCACAATTTGCTTGTCCAAATGTGGTACATTGCACATGAAATTTTAATTGTATGGCATTTTTTGACTGTTTCTGTCCATTTGGGGGGAAAAAGTGCAACACAAAAGGACCCTGTTTCATATGACTGGTCCTACAACAAGTCTACTTTTGTTTCGTGGGTGGTCTCACGGTAATGGTCATTGAGAATGGAACCATTGTATTTGTGATAAAAACGCACAGAAAGCTAATTTATAAAGATCGGGAAATCAAGGATGGGGGAATAAGTGCAAGAAAACCTATGCCAGTTTTGCAGCAATGAGGAAGCATACTTGAACACCTCAGGGAATGGTGCAGGCCAAAATGGAATGAATATACAGATTGTGATGTATGTCCTGAAAAATAACCAGGCAAGTACGGTGTTTGTCCTGAAAAGGCCCCCCACCATTATCTATGTATAGTATAAGGCACTAAAGTTGTTTTCTTTGTGGTTTGAAGTAAATGTTTTCTTTGCCTGTACGTAATCTTACAAGTTCCACATTGTCAGTGTTACTGGATTCCATATAAACAGCCAAGCAACTTTGACTCATGCAATACATCCATTTAATGTCAAAAAGGGCCAGTGTTGTTTACAGGTTACCAGGATAGGTTACACATGAACCTTAAGCTTGGAAATGGCTTAAACCAGTGGTAAGAAGCAGGTGTCGACGAGGCAGAAAATAGAAGCTGCATATTTGTTATTTTGCTATTAATAGCCAAGCCCTCAATAAATGCCAGGTATTTATACATCATATACAGAAAGATGAGCTGAACAGATCTATGGAGAACATATTGTCAGATAGCAAGACCACCGTGTTCCGTCCCCAGTCATATTAACAGCTTTGATGCAACCTTTATTGTCATGTTTTCATGTTTAACATACCCGTAGCTGTTTTAGATGAAGAAGAAGTTTGATGGATGAATTGTAGACGTGTAGAGTTTCTGATCCAGCAGGCCTGTGTGATGAGATGTGTACGCGGTATAATGCTTAGCAGTGGCAGTGGTTTTCCAATCACCTGTCCAGCGTCTGCGGCAGATCTGTGGATGAGCGCATAACTCTTTCCTTGCCTATTTTGACGAAAGTCGAGGTGCTCTGAATCGACGTACTGATAATAGATTCTTTGCAAACTGACCTTTTATTCCAGACTCCAAGAAATGGTTAGGTTTGCTTAACATTTTTATCATGAAAATTATCTAGAAACTTCTATTATTCCAAACTGCTATGGCAAATGTGAATTGCTTTATTTTCACATATTCACATTTTCACAGTTTCTGTGTTTTTGACATCTCACAGAAGTTTTAATTAAACTACTTTGGACATAATTCCTATTCAAACAATAATGAAATACTATTTCGCTGTGTTTTTTTGTGGTGTCAGCGAAGATAAGAATACAGCAAAATGAGAACAACATGCAGTGTATATGTTCAAACCAGTAAGTTATAAGCCTATCTAGTGTAACACCTTATTGTCCTGAATTAAATTTTGTTGTCATTTCATTTACTATCTGCACATACAATAGGAATTTATAACCCCAATTATGATTGTACCATAGTTTCCCCATTGTCAGTTGTACATGTAATTCCAATCAGCCTGGGCCTCATGACAGCGACAAATTAATATAGTCTTAATGAGGGCCACTGTGACCATTATACACATTGCATTTTCAACATGTGAATGTATATTTGTATTATGTATATATGTTGGTCAAATAAACATGTGAGTCATTCAAGTAGTAGCATGCCTATTTGCATGCACCATATGAATATTCCTGGTCAACAGCTTTCGCTCAGCTTACTTTGGGTGCATTCATCTGAAGTAGTTGAGAAAAGCTGTTAACTCAGTGCAAGTTTGGTACTGATAGAGTTAACTCTTAGCATGCTGGAGAGGTCAAGATCTTCTTCAGTGGTTGTTGTGGTGGCTGCTGGTATATCATACAGCTGCTGCGGCTTGTTGTGGTTAACCCTAAGATGCCCAAATCACCCTGAAGTAAATTGTGGCCTGCTACAATGTTTATATTTAACCCTTTGGGTCCTATGAGTTTAATAACTCAATGTATGTAGGGCCGATATATCCGCTCTTAGGGCCCAGAGGGTTAAATTCCATCTGTATAGGAAACAGTTTTCTGAGAATTGCAGATAAGAAATATCACAGTGACACGCCCCAGGGTAACAGCTTTCCATGGCATGGTTGGGTCAATTTTGTCCAACCAATGCCAAGGAAAGCTGTTGACTCAATCTTATTCTGAGCAGGAAAAGGTTAAACAAGGAAAGATTAGACAGCATTTTTAGACTCTTGACATATTGATTGGTATTTGAATGAAGTCTCTTTTTGTGGGGATTTTGGACGGACACTTCTTATTTAGCCCCAATGGCTTATGGGTTAATGAGATTAGAATTTGCCTAAACTTTACAGTATAATAGAAGGAAACATTTTAATCCCAGCTAAATCTTCAGGTTATTTCATGAAGAGTAGGACACACTTTAATCCCAGCTGAATCTGCAGGTAATTAAGTTGATGCCTGGTACAGAGTGCGTTTGGAGGGTTATGATGGTAGAGGTTTTATGTGGCAAGGTAAAAAAACAGCTAGAGCTTGAGGGATAGAGATAGATGTGATATGCTAGTTCTCCCACAAGATGTATTTACATCTTGCCATCAGGGCAGCCAGTCAGTCAAATGGCATTACCTCAGGAAGCTTGAGATAAGTGAGTATCTGTGTGGTATGTAATACCACCACCACTGCAGGTGCCGTAGACTTTCTTCTTTAATCCTGTAAGATGCCGTAGACTTTCTTCATGTTAATCCTGTAAGGTGCCGTAGACTTTCTTCTTGTTAATCCTGTCTCCCATATAAAATGGACTGGAGGTGAAATGTCTGCTTCAATGGCTCTTATGGATACACTCCAAGGGGAGGAGGTACCCACTATATGTTTGGATTTGTCTGCTATGTCCATCCATCTCTGGTTCTGTCCAGCCACCATTTGTTTGCGTACAAAATATTCCAAGAATTACTTGCCACCTGAAACTCAAATTTACCTCATTTGTAGAGCCCATATGCATGTATGTATAAAGATGGACCCATCAGTCTTTGCTCTGCATTGGATTGCCTCCAGTTGGTTAGTTTGGTGTAAACGAAAGACTTGAAGAGGGAGAATTGCAAATGAGCCCTGTCAGAATAACATACTCTTTGTCAACAGCTTTCCTTGGGTTGTAGATGCTCAAACTGATCCAAGGAAAGGTGTTGACTCAGTCTTTATACAAGGTGTGTGAAAACCAGGCAAGGGCCTGACGGCTTGGGAGCCTGAACTGAAATTGCTTTTTCAGCAGAAATTATGAAGAGATTAGTTCGATGCGTTTTGCCCTTCTCTGGGCTCATCAGGAACTGAAAATACCGGTAGCCAGAAACTCATCACGTTTCCGTATGTAATGTCATAGGAAATGTACTATGACGTAAAGGATTGTCGGTGGAATCCCAAATCATGTCACCCACTACACTAGTACTGCCACTGGTCCTCACCAAGAGGGATCAGTGGTTATCTCAACCACGTGTGATATAGATCGCATGTTGGAGGATAAGTAAGGGAGGGGAGAAAAGAAATAGGAAAAGGAAGGGCCCCCGGGGGAGGGGGCTTCATGGATAATCTTTATCCATTAGAAGCATTTATGTTGAGTGCATAAATAATGATAAGAAAGGAGTTATATACTGCATTGCATATAAGTCCATTTCACAAATCATCATGAAAGATGGGTGCTGTGGCTACCGTTTTTTTGGCAAGATATGTCTGTATCTGCCTTCTCAAAATGAAATGTCACTGTGGGAAAATAGACAGAAAAAATTTAAATTTTAGCATAAGACAAGGCATATCTATTTCCCCATGACATTAAGACCAAAAGGTTCCATTGTACAAAGTTGGTGGATCCAGAAATGTTCCCTTTGCAGCCTTAGTGTACCTGTTTTTTCCAGCTCAGGTGGTGTGGGGATATGTTCCAAGATCTGGACCTTTAGGGTGAGGCCCTGGTGATCTGGTCTGGCAAAATGTCTGCCTAATGGTTATACAAGGTGGACAGGGTTAAATCAGGTTTAAGCAGCGGTTCACGGTGTCCTCAACCGCCACTGATGAGAATCGCTTGATTCAAAACCTGTCTGGCACTTTCTCTGAAGTTTTTTGCCTGTCACTGGTCTTGCTTGGTGTTTTTATTAAGTCAGGTATACTTGCTGGATAAGACAGTATTTAGTAACCATTTGCAATAAAAAAATCATAGTGAGGGTTGTAATTTGTACAGTGGGGGGGGGGGGGGGATTATGGACTCCATTAAAGGAGAGCATTTACATAGGGAAAAGCAAACTTTATTCTTCTTTTACAGAAATGGATTTGACCCCGGCTGTTATGACAGTTGACAGAACAAATATGTCACGAGTAACACATTAAGCGTCAACATTAATAGTGGTTGAGACTCCCAGATTCCAGGCTGGCCATTTGCATTGCCTTCTGACCTGCCTCGCCAGCAATTCTTGATTACAGTGGAACAGAGGTTTAACTCATTCCCTATGGTGACAGGCCTTGGTCAGTGGTTCTGGCACTGCCTGGCAATCATACTGTAGCTGCCCTTCTGGCAGCTGCAGCATGACTTGCCAGGCAGTGCCCAAACCACTGACTTAAGACTATAGGCATGTTGGTACTTGAATGGAAGCTCTTTTCATGAAGAATTATGTCTCCCCGTGCAACGGGGGGGGGGGGGCATATTGTTTTTGCGTCCGTTTCTTCTGCTTCTTCTTCAACACATTGTTGTGTGCGTTGCGGACGGGATAACTCAAGAAAGATTTGACTTGGGAAGTTATAATTTTTTGTGAAGATGTTCCTATATAAAACCTTGCTTGAGATTGCAGATGGATGACCTTGACGTATTTTTCAAGGTCACATGGGCATGTCATATAAAATTGACGCGGACATAATAACTCCGCAAGGATTTGACTTGAGAGGTTGAAATATTGCATGATTATGTACCAATTATGAACTAGGTTGGATTGTAGATGTGTGACCTTGAACCATTTTCAAGGTCACATGGCCACTTTTAAAAATCATTGCAGATGCACCCGAGAAAGATTTGACTTAAAGAGGTTTATATTTTGTGTGATTATGTTTCTATGTAAGTTTTTGTAAGACTTTGCTGGTAAATGCAGATGTATGACCTTGACCTATTTTTCAAGGTCACGTGGGCATGTCATGTAAAATAGACGCGGACGCAATAACTCCGCAAGGATTTGACTTAAGAGGTTGAAATTATGCATGCTTATGTATCATAATATGAACTAGGTTGGGATTGCAGGTGGGTGACCTTGACCTATTTTTCAAGGTCACATGGGCATGTCATGTAAAATAGACGCGGACGCAATAACTCCGCAAGGATTTGACTTAAGAGGTTGAAATTTTGCATGATTATGTACCAAATTATGAGCTAGGTTGGGATTGTAGGTGAGTGACCTTGACATATTTTCAAGGTCACGTGGCCACTTTTTAAAAATCATTGCAGATGCACTCGTGAGAGATTTGTCTTAAAGAGGTTGACATTTTGTGTGATTATGTTTTGATGTAGACTTTTGTAAGACCTTGCTTGTAACTGCAGATGTATGAAGACCTATTTTTCAAGGTGACGTGGACATTTCATCTAAAATCAATGTGGACATGATAACTCAAGGAAGATTTGACTTGGGAAGTTGAAATTTTATGTGAAGATGTTCCTATATATGATCTTGCTTGGGATTGCAGATGGGTGACCTTGACATATTTGTCAAGGTCACGCGGGCATGTATCTAAAATTGACATGCATGCAACAACTCTGCAAGGATTTGACGTAGGAGGTTGGAATTTTGCATGTTTATGTTCCATAATACCAACTAGGTTGGGATTGCAGATGGGTGAGCTTGATGTATTTTTAAGGTCGCATGGCTACTTTTTAAAAAAAATCAATGCAGATGCACTCGAGAGAGATTTGTCTTAAAGAGGTTGACATTTTGTGTGATTATGTTTCTATGTCAGACTTTTGTAAGACCTTGCTTGTAACTGCAAATGCATGATCTTGACCTATTTTTCAAGGTCACGTGGGCATTTCGTCAAAAATCAACGTTTTGAAATGTCAATAAATAGTGTACCTTCACCATATCTGCAGATCATTGGAAGCGGTATGCCTATTTATAAAAATTAGGGTGACAATAATAAGGGCGCACGGGAGACATTTGATTTTCTGTTGGAAAATCAGCCTTTTCTAGTTTAAATATGAAATTGTCATCTTGAATCTAGGTAAATATACGGAAAAATGAGGGACTGGTATGGAATGAGTTAAGTAGGCCCTTGTATTACTGAGCTAGGCATTCAATAGCCGGCACATTTCTTTGGGGAGCAATCCAGGTATAGTAATATGTATCTTATTATGAAGTATGATTTGAAATGACAAGTTCTCTTCCCAAGATTATTACTATCAATGTTTATGAATTCCAAAGCTCCAAATTTTCTTTGGTGCAATGCAATACCTTACTGTGTTCTTTTCATTCAGACGTAAACAAATTGATCTAAAATCAAGGTGTCTGGTCAACGACCGGGCAAGTGTAAGAAAAGGTTGAGCTAATGTGTCACGTTTTCAACTTCAGTGCAGAACATGTTCTGTTTTCTTTCTGCTTTTTTGGCACTTTGCATTGACAGGATCAATGAAAAGTAAGAAGATTTCTTATATTGCTGGTTAATGTTTTGCCTCAGCCTGTTGTGTAATTAGTTTTCAGGTCACCTTGATATTGGTGGTGTTTTTTTCCCCCAATGATTCTGGCTCTTTGCCTGGAAGAGTGCAGCCTGTCTTTTCTTTATTCATGAGACCGTGCACAACTCAATAGTCACCTCTTTTCATTCATTTAATTAACCCTTCCCCCCTTTAACCGGTCAAAAGTGGCTGGTGGTTAAATGTCATCTGCCTCAGCACATGTATATTCAACTAATTTCTACAGTAGAGAAAAACAGTTTTACTGAAAATTGTAGATAAGGCCTCTCAAGATCACATGCCCTTAGCAGGTCAACAGCTTTCCTTGGCATGGGTTAGGCACCTAGTGCCTAACCCATGCCAAGAAAAGCTGTTGACTCAGGCTTGATTCAAGGGGAAAGTATTAAGCAAGATTGGTTGGTGAGTAATTTAACCTATCATCCTGTATAACAAATAAAGTATGGCATGCAAAGTGTCTTCCC
Source organism: Hermodice carunculata (assembly GCA_964020975.1). NCBI lineage: Eukaryota > Metazoa > Annelida > Polychaeta > Eunicida > Amphinomidae > Hermodice > Hermodice carunculata. The sequence goes on along the minus strand of OZ026618.1, from coordinate 21,038,916 downwards.
ACAAGTTCTAAGGAGGATCTGTAACCCCTTCTTGCTTCCCCTCCCCCACAAAAGACCCAGACATCCAGATGCTAAATAATTTGTTCTTTTTGGGGGGGAGGGGGGGGGGTATACTGTATTATACAGGAACAGTGCAAATGTGGACAGACCCACAGTACAATATTATCGATACATTATCTACGATATGGCCAGACACATAGTACAATATTATCGATACATTATCTACGATATGGCCAGACACATAGTACAATATTATCGATACATTATCTACGATATGGCCAGACACATAGTACAATATTATCGATACATTATCTACGATATGGCCACACACATAGTACAATATTATCGATATATTATCTAGGATATGGCCAGACACATAATACAATATTATCAATACATTATCTACGATATGGCCACACACATAGTACAATATTATCAATACATGTACATTATCTACGATACTTCACAGATCGGTCCAAGTGTGTTGCTACATTTCTGGCCACTGTGGCCAGATTCTAAACAAGATATAAACTGAAGTTTCCACAAGAGTCTGCACCTCTGATGGGGCTATGTCCATGACTGCTGTATGCTGTATGCTATAGTTTCGCTCCATGACTTTTACCCCAAGAACCACATGTCTTTATTTTGTATAGAAGCACCCTAGTGATCCAAAATGCCCTGTATCCCCTCACCCCGTATTTATTGCCTTTGTCCCGTTACTGTCCCTTATAAAAACTGCCACGACCCGCATGCATCAACTGCGAAATCGAAGGCCCAAGGGTCATCAAGCTCCTGAAGCTCATCACCTTCCTTGAAACAGCCTCTATCTTAATGTGACTGTTCACCGCGTATGAATACATGCAATGTAGACACCTGCTATTTTAATGAAGTAATCCGTACAGAATTGGTGATGTTTTTTTTTTTTAAATGGGAATTGTCATCAGTCCTGTTTATGGAAGTCTTTCTACGACCTGGTAGCTACTGTAATTCGGTTCTGATGTGCACACACATCCTGAGTGTAGTGGTTGCAGGTTACCTTCTATTTGACACTTTCACACCTGGAGTTTATGCATGCGGGCCATGACTGTTTTAATAAGAGATGGTAATGGAATAAAGGGAATAAATAAGGGGGTGATTGTCATTCTGCCATGTTTAGCTATGATGTAATGAGAATTGCTTTTTCAAATATACACACACAAAAAAAAATGTTTAAGTTGAATACCATAATTCTTAGTTTATTTTTTGTCTTTGGATTGTGTCACAAAGTTACACTCCATGTGTTGGTTTTATCCTGAATTGTAAAACCATTTGCTTTGCAGAGAAAAAGCTTGTGTCTATAACAACAACAAAGTCCTCAGTAGTTAATTGGGAGCAGTTAGAAGTGTTTTGTCTTCAAATCTCTAAATGTCACTTCAAGCATATATCCTCATATTGGCAATCTCGGCATTTGCAGCACCAGATCTCAAGCATATAAAGATCACCTCATGTTCAATCCATTTGCCGGGTTTCTTTATATCAAACAACCCATTTTTTTTTTTTTGTTTGATAAAAACAACTTTTGTGGTGAAACCAAATGACAATCCTTACATTGAGGCGGGTACTCTGTTATTGTTGAGTTAACCCTTCCCCCCTAAACTGGCCAAAATTGACTGCTGGTCAAATGTTGTCTGCTTCAGTGTTTTCGACTAATTTCAACAGTAATGAAAAACAATTTTACTGAGAATTGTAGATGAGACCTATCAAGATCACATGCCCCAGGTCAACAACTTTCTTTGGCATGGGTAAGGCACTTAGTGCCCAACCCATGCCAAGGAAAGCTGTTGACTCAGTCTTAATTTAAGGGGGGAAGGTTAACTGTAAAGATAAAAATCAGTGTTGACAAATGTGTCAGACAATGAAAAAGGTTACAATTGAAACTTAAGGAGTGAGGCTGAGGCATATTTTTGATAGTGCCATAAAAAGAGAAATTTGATTGACTGATAATAACATGCATCAGCACATTAGAAAAATGAGGATAAACACAATTTGTGTTCCTGCTGGCTGGCATCATTAACTCATTCCATACCAGTCCCTGATTTTTACCTAGATTTACGTAGATTTAAATTCTTCATGAAAAGAGCTTTCGTTCCAGTATCAACATACCTATAGTCTTAGTCAGTGGTTCTGGCACTGCCTGGCAAGTCATGCTGCGGCGGCCGCAAGGGCAGCTGCAGAATGACTTGCCAGACAGTGCAAGAACCACTGACTACAGCCTGTCACCATAGTATGGAATGAGTTAAAGGGCTTTGCATGTGTTTTGTGTGCAACTAATCTAAAATGACCTACACATATGCGTTTAATAATGTTTGTATCAGGCAAAGGGTCCTGCAAGCCAGCTCATCATTCAGTCAGTTTTACACAACTTTTTTGAGCATTATTTTACAAAAATAATGTACAGAACCAAACTCGTCCATTATCAAAGACATTCCAGTTGGTGGTTTTTGCACTGCCTGCTAAATCTGTCTCGAGCTGTGGTAACAAAGGCAGCAAAAGCACAATGTGTCAGGCACTGCAGAAACCACCGTCGCCCAATGTGTTGTTACATTGGTCTCTGGTCTCAGCACCAGCTCTCCTGAGAGACAGCAGATCTTTTAACTCATTCCATACTATGGCCACAGGCTTTTGTCAGTAGTTGTAGCACTGACTTAAGACTGTAGGCAAGTTGGTACTTGAATGAAAGCTCTTTTCATGAAGAATTTAAATATGCAATTGTTGTCTTAGATCTAGGTAAATATACGGAAAAAATCAGGGACTGGTATGGAATGAGTTAAGACCCTTCCATCACACAAGAGTCTTTTTCCCTAATAAATTATGCTGTATGTTAAGATAACCTGTTTGCTGACAGTAGGGTGGTCTTAAATAGGAGGTACTACTGCACTGAAAATGCTGTTTTAATTGAAATTGTGAATATGCTATCTTCATGACAAGTCTACTAGATAAATTTACTTCAAAATACGGGACTGATTTAGAGTGCCGGTCTACATGTACATGAATACGTGTGTGAGACAACAATGAAGCTGAGTGTCAGCGACAAGTATATCTTGCAGCCATTACAATATTAGCTGTCACGCTATGAGTTGACTTTTATATTGTCAATACATGTACAATTGTAGGCAGACTCCATAAGAGCTTTGTTCTGAATTCTCTTGCTGCTACATACTACATATGATGGCTATGTTATATCTTGTTGATCATGTTGCATTGAGTGAGTGTGTGTGTGTGAGGGAGGGAGGGAGGGAGGGAGGGAGAGAGAGAGAGAGAGAGAGAGAGAGAGAGAGAGAGAGAGAGAGAGAGAGAGAGAGAGAGAGAGAGAGAGAGAGAGGGAGGGAGGGAGGGAGGGAGGGAGGGAGGGAGGGAGAGATGAAAATTTCAAATATTGACAAAACACGAAAAGCTTTTCCTTTATATATATATATATATATATATATATATATATATATATATATATATATTTATATATATATATATATATATATATATATGTATATAACAACATGACCCAGGTCAACAGCTTTCCTCAGCATGGGTTGGGCGCTTAGTGCCCATCCCATGCTGAGAAAAGCTCTTAACTCAGTTGTAACTCAAGGGGAAAGGGTTAAGAACTCAAAATTAGATAATATAATTAGGCATGTTGTTTCTGTAGTGTCAAACACAGATATATTGCCAGGCAATGTCCTCCCATTTAAACTTACCAGGTATGTTCCAGTGTGGTAAATGTCATCAGCTGGCTTTGATCAAGAGTGATATAGGTGACAAGTCTACAGTATTGTACCACAGTGTACCAAGGAAAGCTGTTGACCGTTCGCCAGAGGGTTAACTCTTTAAGTGCCAATCACTGCATAAATCGTGATGATGAAGCTGAATTACTGTAATGATTCCAGATTTATATTCATCATGAAAAGACCTTTCACTCAAGTACCACCATGCCTGTGATCCGAGAGAAAAATGTGGTGCAGGTCAAAAGCTTTCCTCGGCAGTTGCACCCGAAGTAGGCTGAGGAAAGCTGTTGACTCAGACTCTAACACGGCACTGAAAGAGTTAAAAGAAGGGGTAGGTTTGACTGGCCAGGCACACACATGGGAAGCTTATACCAGGGTTTGAATGGGAACTTAGGAGGAGACAATGAAGGCAAAAGGCAAGGAAAGGAAGTACAACTGTTGTAGCAGGTAACGAGGTGAAATGATTGCACTCCAGAGATGTTTTTCCACAAAGAACAGCACAACAAATTAATATGCAGACTAATTTCTATGGAAATATAATAAAAACAAACAAACAAACTGGAGACAGTGCCAGTGGCAAGAATAGCAAATTTTAATGCCTAGCAGCTTCGGTTAAAAAAAGAAAAAGCAAAAAAAAAAAAAAAAAAAAAAGAAAACAAACAAACTAACTAAAGAAAAAAAAAGAATAAAAAGGGAGAGGAAAAAAGTACAGCAAATTGACATCCGAGTAATATGAGTTGAAAGACAAAGAAGAAAAAAAAAAATGAAAAAGCCTGCATGGTTTCAGATAGAAAATAAAACAAGTAGGATTACTGAATTATTTCAGTTTAAAAAGAGTAAATTTACTGAGACCTTGAGTGGTTTTACTTTTTGTAAAAGTGTTGAAAGTTCCAGTTTAAAGTGAGAAAAAAAAACCTCAAAAGAAGTGTAAGCCCAACAGGGTAAAATAAACAAATAGAAATATACAAAGTGGCTCCTTATGGGACAGAAATGTGTGAATAGATTGTGTGTAGCTTCCATAAAAATGTCTTTCTTCCATTTGAGGACTTGCCACCAGAGGGTGCTTTACAGAAGAGCTGGTAATTCCTTTATCATACCTGACAACACACAATCACATGCATATTAAACCAGGTAAAATTAACTCTTTACAGTGCCAAATTTTGTACTGCGTAAACAGCTTTTCGCAGCACGCATCAGGCACAATGTGCCTTATATTCGCCAAGAAAAGCTGTTGACCTGGGATATTCTCTGTGGAACTATAAGCATACTGGTGCCTGAATGAAAGGTCTTTTTACAAGGAAAAAGAATCTGAGATCCTAATGATAATTCAGACTAGTCTGACTTTAGATTGACTTTAGTCATGATTGGCGCTGAAGGAGTTGAATTTCACATTGGGGTATAAGTTGAGTGCATGTATTTCAATATGGTTGGCATCCTACATATTTTGTCATTGATGTTACACCAGGTGCCCACATGCTGCATGTATACAGTGGTCCCTCCTTTGAAAGACCACTCCTTTGGGAGACCACCTCCTTTGAGTGACCACAGTTGTCTGGTCTCCCTGTGGTACTTTTCATGTTATTTATACCTCCTTTGATGGGCCACCTGCTTTATGTGACCGCCTTATGGGTGGCACTTAAGGCGGTCTCTCAAACGAGGGACGACTGTACTTGTCTTTTGTGTACGGGCAATCACAGCATGACAGCTTGCCAGGCAATGCAAAAACCACTGACCAAGAAGTTATAGGGTTAACCTAAGCTGGGCTGAGGTAGGACCAAACGCATCAAAAAAGAACCATTACAGCGAGCGTGTGAGCTTCTCTGGCATTGCCTTGTCTTTCTTTATTAACCAAAGTTCAACGTTCAGTGACATGCAATATTGTCGCTACCTGTAATTTGGAATGTACATGTACATGTTTAACAACCAATGCCATGTGTTACACATAAACATGTACATAACATCAATGAAAGTTTACAACCAAATCTTTTATATCCATTTTTTCACATTGTAGCTAATTGTTGATGAACTCCCTGTTGTTGACCTTCACCTTCAATATCAAGCAGGCAATCAGGGCTTTTTATAGTGGATCAAAATCTTAAATTATTCATTGCATCAACCAGGAGCTAGCCGTGAGAATGCTATCAGGCAGGCCAGGTGAAGGACTACAGGTTGTACCCTGGCTCATACCACTAGCATGTAAGGGCCAGACTGGAAAATAGGGAGGGGGGGGGGGGGTAGACCAAACAGCACCCTCCAGATAAAGGGGTAAAATGAAATAAATGTAAGACTAGGAGAGGTTTTCAGGATTCATGGCACTTTTACTCAGCATTTTATTTTGGACCTTGCCCCCTTCTTTTTATAAATTCTTAAAACCATCCTAAAACCTGTCCTTAGAGGTAACTATATCATGGGTTCTCAAGACATGTGGTCTTTCATAGTAGGTATAACTAAGATGAAAAGTAGCTAGCAAACTGACTTGAAAAGGTGGTCTTTCAAGACAGGTGGTTTCTGATTGGAGTGGTATCTAAAGGAAGGCACCATTATTGTGTTGATGTTAAGGAAGACAGACACTGAGTCATTGTTAACTCATTCCATACTATGGTAACAGGCCTTGGTCAGTGGTTCTGGCACTGTCTGGCAACTCATGCTGCAGCTGCGCTTGCGGCAGCTGCAGCATGACTTGCCAGGCAGTGCCCGAACCGCTGACTTAAGACTATAGGCATGTTGGTACTTGAAGGAAAGCTCTTTTCATGAAGAATTTAAACGTGCAATTGTCGTCTTAAATTTAGGTAAAACTACGGAAAAACTCAGGGACTGGTATGGAATGAGTTAAAGCGGGTTAAAGCATGAAGGATATGTAATGGGATGCAGAGAGTCAAAGCATAATATGATATGGTGGGATGTAGAGGGTCAAGGCATGATATGATATAGAGGGATGTATAGGGTCAAGGCATAATATGATATGGCGGGATGTAGAGGGTCAAGGCGTAATATGATATGGCGGCATGTAGAGGGTCAAGGCATAATATGATATGGCGGGATGTAGAGGGTCAAGGCATGATATGATATAGAGGGATGTATAGGGTCAAGGCGTGATATGATATGGCGGGATGTAGAGGGTCAAGGCGTAATATGATATGGCGGCATGTAGAGGGTCAAGGCATAATATGATATGGCGGGATGTAGAGGGTCAAGGCATAATATGATATGGCAGGATGTAGAGGGTCAAGGCGTGATATGATATAGTGCGAAAAAAGATGGTCTAATATACATGACCCCAAGTCTGGGGTCAAGGCTGATATGATACCTTAGGGTTCACTTTGTCAAGGCACAGGATGAATTGGGATACAGGGGCTTAAGACATAGTACATGTAGTATGACACAATGGCATACAAAGGGTCAAGGCGTAGTATCCCACAATGACATACAAAGGGTCGTGTATTATTGCACAATGTGATATAAAGCTAGGGTTAAGACATAGTATGACACAGTGGCATTTAAAGGGTCAAGACATGTATTGGTCCAGGGAGGTTTATCTCAATATCCATTCCAGACAAATCAATGCACATAACAGTGGCAAGCATGCAGGTTTCTTTGGGCCCAGGCAGGCTGACTGTACAGCACCAAGATGATCAATGCCACCTTGAAAGGTGGAGGCAGTGATTGTACACTGATGCACCTGGTGTGTCTTCTACAGCCTCCACAAATCATTTAGTTGTATTGGGCCTGCCTCCCTGTCACATTAACCCTTGAAGTGCTGATTTATGATTGAGTCAACAGCTTTCCCCTTGACACTTTGCACACAAAGTGTCCCGAAGAAAGCTGTTGACTAAGACTACTTAATACTTTAGACTAGGCTTGCTGGTATGTGAATGAAAGGTATCTTCATGAGGAATTTAAATCTTTTAACCATTATATGTTTAACAGTAATTAGAAAACAACTATAGCCATGATTGGCACTTCAAGGGTTAACAAATCATATGTTCAGACATCTCTGTTGTTGTTTATTGGTGTGGCATTCTTTTCACTCTTCTTTTTACCGTTAGCAAAATTTATATATGACTAAGATTGTTGTGGGCTTTGCACCATCATGTTACTGTGGACATAGTTTTAAAACTGTGGAAATTGCATCTTTTTTGGCTCTCCTGTCCTAATGTTGCAGAGCTTATATGATACATAATATCTGTCCGTCCATTCATATACTTTTTGTGAACATGATACAGACCACAGTTTTCAAGGTAACACCATGTAACTTTATATGAATGACCGTAACATATTTTCTCAAGGTCATCAAATCGGCAAGTGAAATTTTTGTGATGGTCATCTGATTATATGTCAGCAGAGCATTAGGCCCATGGACCCATAAGCATTAGGTGGATCGTGTCTGAGTTGCAGTATGAGGGGGAAGGTACCTAGTATAATTGGCATAATCCTAACAAATAAACTTACACGCTTGCCTAATTGTACTTGGTATCTGGTTAAGAAATATTATATTTTCATTGCATTCTCTTGACTTAAATACAAATGACTTTCATTCTTTTCTGACTTGCCCTGTAATTTTGCTGTTAATATCCAAAGATTTTTTTTTAGAAAGTTTGGCTACAATAATTTACAGTTTTTAGACTTGTCTGTTTTGCTACTTAACTTTAACTATTGGCATCTTTCTGTTTAAATATTCACTTTCAGATATTTTAGGCTTGCATGTTTTCTGTTAGGTTACTCAAAATTGACAGTATTTTCTGAAATGTCACAAACCTGACACATTACGTTGACACATTGACTCAGGGTTGGCAGTGAGATAGAGCTTAATTGTTTGAGGAGTAGGTGTCATCATGGAGTTTGTTTTACATTTCTGGTGCAGGATGTACATTGTTGCAGTCCTGGTTAGGATTTCCCTTGGTTTATACTGTTGGTCTAGCTGCAACTGTTTATTTTACAATCACTGGGACTGAATATAATGCCCCAGCTTGTTTCCACTTCAGGCATATTACACTGGCGGGTGGTTTAACTATGATAAGCTGTCCAGCTAGAAAGGGTACATATTGGTTCAGGGGTAAGTCAAATTGTTCTTAATTATCTGAACCTGTACTATACAAATTTAGTAATTATGGTTTGTTTGACAGGTATTCTTCTTTCATAATGAAGCTCTGCATTTATAAGCAAAACTTCACGTATTTAGCTAATTCATTATTTGCCATGTTCATATTTATTCATTATTATGTGGGTTGTCTTTGCTGAATATTTAGCTTAGACAAGAAGCGGCTAGGCAGAGAGACATGTATGGGTGATAGGCTCTGAAACATGTTGAGTAGTTACCCGCTGAAGACCCTTTAATTTATTTGGGCTAATACAGCCTATGTCAAAATTTTATGGAGGAACATGTGCAATATGGACAATAGTTATTCCATATGTATATACAGTAAAACCTCTCTAACCAAACACCTCCGTATACAGAACACCTCTCTATAATAAACACCATTTCTCGGTCCCAAATATATACTTTCAATGCCATCAAACCTCCCTATACAGAACACTTCACTATACTGAACACTTTTATCCGGTCCCAAGGGTGTTCGATATAGGGAGGTTTCACTGTAGGTTAGACAGGGGCAGGTTAGCTTATGGAGAGTAAAGAGTTTGGACTGCAAAATAGGATAATGAGTACTAGGAAGTGGTTCTGGGCGAAGAGACACAATTACAATTAAAAACAGTTTTTGTGTCCCATCAACTGAGTATCAGATATATGTAAGATTTTTTTTTCAGTATTAGGGTGACCATATATATATATATATATATATATAGTGGTACCTGCTATTTAAGACCACCCCTACAGCCAACAAAAAGTGGTCTCATACTGCAGGTGGTCTTAAATTGAAGGTATATTTAACATGTAAATACAGCAGAGGGTCTTGAAAGAGTGGTCTTAAAAGGATATGCGGTCTTAAATTGGAGGTGGTTTTTAGAGCAGGTACCACTGTATGTATATATATATATATATATATATATATATATATATATATATATATATATATATATGTGGATAGAAATACAGGAGGAAAATAAGTTGTTATCAGAGAGCATATGGAGACCACTAAGGAGATTTATTAAACCTTTCCCCCTTAAATTAAGACTGAGTCAACAGCTTTCCTTGGCATGGGTTGGGCACTAAGTGCCCAACCCATGCCAAGGAAAGCTGTTGACCTGGGGCATGTGATCCTCATAGGGCTCATCTCCAATTCTCTGTCAAAATTGTTTTTCATCACTGTTGAAATTAGTTGAAAACGCTGAAGCAGACAAGATTTGACCACCAGCCGGTTTTGGCCGGTTTAAGGGGGAAAGGGTTAAAAGATACATTCACGTATAGTATTGGAATCATGGTGTCATTGAAAGTTGGTGCCCTGCACACGTGAGTCTCACATGTTCCTTCTCGTACCTGTTTGGTGAAGTTCTTGCATAGATGGAATACTTTGATGTCATTGGTCAAGCAGGTGGATAGAGAGGAGTACAGATGGCCCCCAGCTAGAGTTCACTGGGTACGTCACAGGCTGGTCAGGGAATGACTTCAATGTCTCCCTTGTGGTCAGCCACAGGCATGGCTCCATGCAAATCTGGTTTTGACATAACTTGAAACATTTGGCAGGGGATTTATTACCAAGCTGAGAATTCAGTGCTGCATACAGAGATGTGGGACCCTGCATGTTGGAGATTATTTGAGAGTACAGACAGTTTTATTTTGACTGAAGAGTTGCAATATCTTACAGTAGTTTAATATACTAATTTTGACAGAGGGACTAATGCTTGTTGCCCATGTAGTTATGGTCTAGAGAGATCTGCTGTAATAACAGGGATGAGAGTGCCCCATCTTTCAGAGGTCTAGCTCCTTTTACTGATCAAAATTTTTATCTCAAAATATCCTGGATTTGGTCTGAAAAGTTAATCTCTGATAAAACAAGGGCAAGGTGGGTGTAGGTAGGGGTAGGTATTTCCTTCTTTTTTGGTCTCCATTGTTTTCATTGCTGAGACACACCCTTGTTGTAGCTAGTTCTGACAGAAAGACCCACTCCTATATAAACTGCTGTTGTTGATAAAGACCTGTTCTTATTGGTTGCTAGTTCTGATAGAGAGACTCCCTCTTACATGTTGCTATAGTTCTGACAGGGACTCTCTCTTATCGCCTGCTAGTTCTGACTGGGATTCTCTCTTATAGCCTGATAGTTCTGACAGGGACTCTCTCTTATAGCCTGCTAGTTGTCCCCCCCCCCCCCCCCCCCCCACACACACACACACACCACCACCACCACCAAATGTGGCTTAGCGGAATATAGAGTTAGTGGGGATAAGGGCCGTGTCCGTCCATCTGGCAGCATATCTCTAGACCCCTTAGAGATAGAATAATGAAATTTATACCAGAGATGCATTATACCAAGGGCATGTGTGCCATGTATAGCTTTTGACCTTGACCTATTTTCAAGGTCACAGGGCCCAAGAACATATCAATTTTTGTGCATCCAGATATGCTGTCTACATTGTGTAGCTTTCCTCTGTATATTGTGGCGGCGGACATAGATCCTTTGGATCACTGTGCACTTTTTCTGACAGGGACTCTGTCTTACAGCCTGCTAGTTCTGACAGGGACTATGTCTTATAGCCTGCTAGTTCTGACAGGGACTATGTCTTATAGCCTGCTAGTTCTGAAAAGGACTTTGTCTTATAGCCTCCTAGTTCTGACAAGGACTGTGTCTTATAGCCTGCTAGTTCTGACAAGGACTCTGTTTTACAGCCTGCTAGTTCTGACAGGGACTATGTCTTAAAGCCTTCTAGTTCTGACAGGGACTCTGTCTTACAGCCTGCTAGTTCTGACAAGGACTTTCTCTTGTACCCTGCTAGTTCTGACAGGGACTATGTCTTACAGCCTGCTAGTTCTGCGGGGACTATGTCTTATAGCCTGCTAGTTCTGACAGGGACTATGTCTTACAGCCTGCTAGTTCTGCGGGGACTATGTCTTATAGCCTGCTAGTTCTGACAGGGACTATGTCTTACAGCCTGATAGTTCTGACAGGGACTCTGTCTTACAGCCTGCTAGTTCTGACAAGGACTCTCTCTTGTAGCCTGCTAGTTCTGATAGAAGGATAGTGGACTACAGAGCATACATGTAACTCACACGAAGTAAGCTGTATTCCATGAAGTGATAGCCGAGTAGAATACAGCTTCCTCAGCATGAGCTCTATGCTGTAGTCCACTCCAAGACATTGACTGATGATTTTATCCCATTTTTGGTTTATTTTAAGGCAGACAATGAGACCAGCAAACTTGTGTTTTGGAGGCTGTTTTGCAAGATGCATCCCAACAACTAGTAAATTTGCCATTTTCTTGTCTTCTGACAGGGGAGTCCACTTTGCAGTATGGGAGCAGTAATTAATTATAGCTGGTATCTTTGATGGGGAGCATTGATAACAATGGGATGTCAGGACCATTAAATGTGATGTATAGTGAAAAGCTCTCAACCAATCAGCAGCCAAGATATTTGCCAAAAATAGGATAAACTATTATAGCATGCTAGTTCTGATAGAGAGACCTACTCTTATTGCCTGCTAGTTCTGATAGAGGGACCTACTCTTATTGCCTGGTAGTTCTGATAGAGGGACCAACTATTATTGCCTTCTAGCTCTGATAGAGGAACACTTTTATTGGCTACAAGCTAAATTATACATTTTATAGATATTTTGATGCCTGTGTTGGTCACCTTGTAGGCAGAAACCTGGAGATTCAGATGACTGAGGTGGAAGAACATCTTCATATTTTCGTCATATTTTTTCCATGTAGTGTTAAAGGTAAAGGAAAGCTTAGTTTGTTCATATTTCAGTCAACTTTAATTCACTTGTTGTTGAAGGAAGACCAACCTTGGATCACTGCAGTGAAAAGCAGACAAATCCTTGAGTGGTCACGACTAGCTCATGAAAAAAACTTGTAGCAATTGGCATTACAGCATAAAAGGCTAGGGATGCATCTGTACATTATCTGCATTTAGCCTCATCAGTGGAGTGTAGTCCAGCCTCCTTGTCAAATGCGAGTATGGACATGTCAACCCATCCACGAGTGGAAGTTTTCTTTCTTTCTTTCTTTCTTTCTTTCTTTCTTTCTTTCTTTCTTTCTTTCTTTCTTTCTTTCTTTCTTTCTTTCTTTCTTTCTTTCTTTCTTTCTTTCTTTCTTTCTTTCTTTCTTTCCTTTTTTTGGGGGGGGGGGGGGCAGCAGTGTCTGGACAGTTGATTTGAAGTCTGACAGTTTGGTCCACTAAATTTACTGCAGGATTTGTACCAGATTGACACACTGCAGCTGGTTGTCAGGGAAACCAATGATAATTCGTTGTCATGGAAACCAATGAGGATTCCTCCTCTGTACTGCTGTCTTGTCACCCAGCAACAAGCCACGCCAATGGATAGCATAATTTGCTACTTTGTGTGTATTCAGTTCAAGATACACAACACAATACACAAAATTTTGCAGGCTGGAATTGTGCATTCTCATTGGATAGTATGTTGAAATAATCTTGAATAAACCAGAACTATCCAGGTTAATACAATGAAATTTTTGGAATTATTTAAGTTAAATACAACTATTTACCATGAAAAATTTGGTGTTTCTACATAGTGTTTTTGAAGTATCAAGTTTCTCATATTACAATGGAAAGTAATGGGAATACACAAGTCTGGCCCCCCGGAGTACAGTGCCTCCTACTGGAGGATAAATGAACCTCATCTTCTTGCTCTTCATTATTGATGCCAGTACAAAATAGTCCAGCCACTGGCTGTAAGATGTTGTCTCTCTACTTTATGGAATATTTTGTCTCCACAAAGGCTTTCAATGAAGATTTGTATGCAGAAAGTACAACAGCCCATGATGGACCCACCAAAGTGGGTGATGTTACAAATGTGATTTTGGGTTTCAGTTTTCCATGCCCCACAGCAAATTTATATGCCATGGTTTTTGCAAGAGAAAGGTCTGCATGGTGTTGATAACACTCTTAGTGTTGTGCATACTCCGCTGTTCACAGTGAACAGTTGTGATTGTTTTTGGTCACTGCACCAAGAACAGTCCAGTAATTGTCTGTTGAAGTCACCGTTGACTCCATGTGTGACAGCAAGAAGTCTTTGTGACATTGTGCATATATTGGAGAACAAAATATGACCAGGTGCCAAACTTTTGACTCTCAGTATATTTTTTTCATTGATGCAATGATTAGGGAAAATCAATGAAGCAGACCACACTTGACACCAGACCAGTGTGTGCCCATTTAACAGTCAAGTTGCTGAACAAGAATTTTTTTCTTGGGGTGGCCCGGGTAGGGGTTAGGAAATGTTGACACATACTGGTGGACCTGTGGGACGTGAAGGCATCAGGGAAGATGAACCAGGTTCATGTCCAATCAGGTGAGAAAGCTGGACCAGAGCCCAGTAACTTGTGTAGTCCACAGTGTCACAGGTACAGTTCCCTGGTAATTTACCGATCACCTTTGGTTGGTGGTCACCAGCGTCATTGGCACAGCGTGGTGAGTGCTACTTGTGCCTTTGTTTCAAGTCAGTACCTCTTTAACCTAATGCGCAAAAGTCCAGTTTAAAGAGGGGAAACAATGGGTAACTACAGCAGTCCTTGTGTTGAAGGACCACTCTTTGTAGAGCTATGTGGGGGATCTCCCCAGGTAGGGATTACCATATAAATCTATTTTATGAATGTAGACTGATTAACCGAAAAATACCATATCATTTCTTATTAGCACCCCTGCTCCTTTGAAGTGCCTTTGACTTTGCTCTTCTGACCTACAGAAAATGCTCAAAGAAAATAAATGGTTGAAATTTTTAGCCTTCCACATCATAATACAACAGAGAGGGGTTCTACATCATAATACAACAGAGAGGGGTTCTACATCATAATACAACAGAGAGGGGTTCTACATCATAATACTACAGAGAGGGGGTTCTACATCACACTGTATTCATTCCAATTGTAGCACATGCCCTAATAGAAGCACACCACCTACTTTTTAAGGGGTGCATGTGTGTGTGTGTGTCAAAATTCAGTATTTTTTTCCATGTGCATGTGTATGCAACAGGCATGCACATGCATATACATGTAGGCCTGCAGCAAATTACTTTTGGACAAAAGTAAAAAAAGTGGAAGAAAAAGAGTGCAGGGAATAGAGTTGTACCTTATGTCCTGCACCTTAACCCCTTCCTGCCTACAGGCTAGACATAGAATGTCTGCTTCAATGAGTTTAAGCCCCTTTGCCTTATTGGCTGATGGGTATCATCGCCGTCATGTCTGTGTATGCATGTGTCCCTCTGTTACCCTTCCCGAAACAGTAACTTTGAAAAAATTGAGGTTAAATCATGAAACTTGTACTGTAGAAGCATTTCATTTGAAGCTTGTCTAAGTTTGACATTCCGTGACTTTGACAAATATTGAAGGTCACTAGGGGCATCATATTTTTACCTTGGCCAAGGGTGACCATTTTATTGTAGTATCAACGAAAAAAAAAAATAGAGAGACAAGAATGAGTGTAGATGAACTCTATTGAAATAACATGCTCAAGGAAGGTCAGAAGCTTTTCTTGGAACAGGTTGAGCAAATAGCACCCAGAGTGGCACCAAGAAAGTCATGTACTGTGTTAACTCATTCCATACCATGGGCACAGGCCTTGGTCAGTGGTTCTGGCACTGGCTGGCAAGTCATGCTGCAGCTGCCCTTGTGGCAGCTGCAGCATAACTTGCCAGGCAGTGCCAGAACCACTGACTTTAGACAATAGTCAAGTTGGTACTTGAATGGAAGCTCTTTTCATGAAGAATTTAAATGTGCAATTGTCATCTTAAATCTAGGTAAATATACATAAATATCAAGGACTGGTATGGAATGAGTTAACTTACGGAGGAGAAGGTCATGTGGCCCTTATACTGGCTGACTTGTGATCAACTTACTGCCATGTCCACTTTTCTTATCTCAGTGTCTGAAGTAAACACATTTCTTCCTGCACTTGTTGCAACTCTTTTACTTGTTTTTGTTATTACTATTGATCAGTTTTGGCCTTGAGTTGTTTGTTTTTCGTGACTGATTGGTGCTTCACCATACTTTAGTGCTAAGTATATCTGGTAGATCATTACTATCCTGTGTAACATATTGGGTCAAACTAGGCGGTAGACAGTTTATTTGTTTGTGTTAGGTCAAAATTCACCATTAGCAGTTTGTGTTTGTTGTATCAGAATAAGCTAAAGGTAATATGTATGTGTATTGGGCCCCCAAAAGGTCATGAATACAATGTACACATATGTATTGGGTTGGGAAGAAAAATGAATGCAATCTCTGTGTATTAATCAAAAATGGCTGTACAGTATGCTGGAATACATTTATTTTCAAGGGCATTTATTTTCATGGTTTTTGCATTTTGCATGGACCTTCCACTGAGACTTAAATTAACTATTTTAGTTTTACTTCCAATCAATGTCATGATAAAAACTTTTTTTCCCTGTGTTCTTAATTTCACGGTTTTGAAACATCAGCGAAAACAAGAACACAGCAAATTTAAATGGATTCACAGTGATCAGAAACCCACATAATGCATATGGTCGAGTTAAAAGAAAGGACTACAGGTAAAGTATGTGTATTAAGTTTACAAAGGTCATAGATACAATGTGTGTATTGTCAAGAGAACATGATACAGTGAATAGGAATCTGGTCAGGTTGTGCATGATTTTATGTCTGTATCAAAAAGGCCATACAGAATCCACAGTGTGTGTGGTAGGTCAGGACAGGCCAAACACAATGTGTGCATTGTATTGGGGTAAGATGCCACATGGATTCACTAGCTGTGCAGTGGTCAAGATAGACATAGACTGTATATCATTGAATGTAAGTGTAAGAAAAATGAGACGACTCCTTGGTAAGAACTATACATACATATATGTACATGTATATATATATATATATATATATATATATATACACTGTGGACACTTTTTGCCAGTCCTACAGATGTCCACAATAGACAGGTTTCATTGATATATATATATATACAGTAAAACCTCGCTAACTGAACACCTCCGTATACCGAACATCTCTCTATACGGACACCATTTTTCGGTCCCAAATATATACTTTCAATGTTATCAAACCTCCCTATACTGAACATTTTTTTCCAACCCCAAGGGTGTTTGGTATAGGGAGGTTTCACTTCACCACACACACACACACGCACGCACGCGTGCGCGCGTGTGTGTATGAATATCTAGATCATGAGACATTGTATTAAGACAGCCTGTTAGGAGGTCTTACATATAAGGTGGTTTTACATCCTTTGAAATGCTATTTCCGTATTGTCATCCATTTCGTTTCTTATATACAGATTACACTTAACCTTTGTCTCCTTATAGAGTAGTACCTCCTTTGAGAGACCGCCTCTAGTGCCACCAAAAAGGTCACATTAAGCAGGTGGTCCCTTAATGGAGGCATAAATAACATGACAAATACTACATGGAGACCTCACAACTGTGGTCTCTCAAAGGAGGTGGTCTCCCAAAGGAGTGGTCTTTCAAAGGACAGACATACTGTACTGGACAAAAGCAGCTGGTGGTCAAACATTGTTTGCTTCAATGTCTGTTGCTAATTTCATCAGTATAAAAAACAATTAGGAGAAGAATTGCGGATGATACCTTTAAGGATAACATGCCCTAAGTCAAAAGTTTTCCTAGGCATAGCTTGAGCACTGAGTACCCAATCCATGCTGATGAAAGCTGTTGGTTGTAAAATGAGTTTTAATTTTGGGGAGAAGGGGAGGAAGGTTAGCCTCATTGCCTCATATTTGAGTTATGAACAAACATCATTTTTATTCAGGTGTATTTTGCTTGAGAGTTAGGTCATGTTTTGTCAGTGCAAAGACACATTCTGAATGTGACACATCAAAGTTGCACTGATAACTCGCTTCCCCTGATAGGAGAGAGAAAACAAGGTAGTGGTTCAGCACTTCTGCCTTATATGTCCTGCTTATCTATCCTGAGAGTTGACATGGAGAGATATGAATTATTCTCTTAAAGTTATCAACCTCTAAAGTAGTTCCGGCCGGCCAGTGCAGTTTTCAACCTAATACTTGATCAGGATACAGATAAATATAAGCTCATACTTTCTTTGTTTATTTTAACCCTTTCCCAGTTAGGCTAAGCATGGTACCCAATTTATCTTAATTAGCATGTAAAACATTGCTATGATATTGTTTGAGAGCAGTTTTTTTTGCAAAAGTTTAAAAATATCCTCATGAGAACTTGATTTTAGGGTCAGGAGTGTGTGTGGCTACAAGCAGCTTGGTTTGGATGGTTTTTGAATGTTACAGGATCTCTTTCTTCTGTTTTACTTGCTGGCTTCAAAAAGGACATATGATGCTGATTTTGGAAATCTGAAATTGTTTACTACTTGCTCTCCGAGATGGGGGGGGGGGGGGGGGGGGCAGAGCTTTCACGGTGTTCATCCTTCCATCAGGTCAATGTTACCACAAGAGAGTAGTCGCTCCTTTATGACACCATCCCTGGTGCCATCTAAGAAGTGGTCACATAAAGCAGAACTTTGGTCTCCCAAAGGAGGTTTGACTCTTGTACCACCTGCCTGACAAGTATAACCATTAGTTTGAATTCCCATCTACAATTTAGATTCAGACATGATTGATGTACACTGCATGATTAACCCCATTCCATCTTGCAGTCATGTGTTGACCCATTTGTCAGTGTTATAAATGTATTTTCAGATTTGCAAACTGGTTTTGGCAAATTTTATTACCAATCTTGTGCAAAATAGGTGGTTTAACTTGTCTGAAATGAGGAGTTTCTGGATGGATAAGTGGTCTTTTGGGGTCATTTTGGGTGGTCACAGGCCAGGTTCTGCAGGTGGTCTTCCAAAAGAGGTAAATTATCATTAGAAGGTACTTTTGCACAATCAAAATGGTCAAATAAAGCAGGTGGTCTCCCGAAAGAGGGGTCTTTCACAAGAGAGAGTATGTACACTGTATTGTAACATTTCTGCAGCAGATCTTGCTCAAGGTTGATCCACTAATACCCGTTAATGTTGTGATCAACTGAATCTATTTGTTGGTCACTGTAGCCTGTTTATCTATCACTATGACCTATTTATTGATGAGCATGTCAGTTCTGAAAGTGCTTGGCGAGTGACTGCTTGCCTCCCAATATGCCCTTGTATCATAATGATAATGCAGTGAAACCTCATTATAATGACACTCAGATATCTGACATATTCATTTATCTGACATAAACAGTTATCTGATACATTTCTAAGGGAACAGATGGTGTCATTATAATGAATTATCACTGCATAACGTTTACATGACATTTGTTATTGTAAAAGTGTCTATGACATAAAATTCTTTTGGTCTTGACCTACTGATCTGAAAATGTTTTTCTTATATCTAAATAGTTTCATTAATTGTAATTAAATTGAGTTCCATAAATACCTTGTGGATATGGATATTTTTGTCTAATTTACATTTTTTCCTTAAATTTTGAAGATTGGTCATATATAACCTTCCTATACAAGAAATGGACCAAGAGAAGTAATCTTTTGTGGATAGTTGTAACTTTGAGGTAACTTGAAAAACCAGCAGATATTTATGTCATGAAGGCCCCCATATCTCATATTAAACATTAATTGGGTTGTGATGCCTGAGGGTGTTTGTACCAAATAATTACTGAAGCACACTGTAGATTTTTAGTATGTAGACATTTAGGATTCATTGTATTATTAATGAGTTTTGTTTGAGTGGTCAAAATGCTAGAGTCCACTTCCGTCTTCTGTGGCTCATGTTACATGTTACAGGCTGATGGACTATATGTTAATAATTTATACACATCATAATCAAATTTGAAAGGACAAAGGGGTTGTGACTCATTGAAATACATACACATCAATACCACAAATACCTATGTTTATCAGCAATGCATTATGCAGGTTCATAAGAGGTGAATACTGTCAAAAGCTTTCTCTGGCATACAAATTAGATATGGTGGTGCTATGTATGCTTCAGCTGCTTTTCCCATGTGTTGAAAGTGTCTTTTGGCTGAATCGATTCTTTTAGTTTTTAACATCAAAGGAATTGGGCTTTCTAAATTTTGTGGGTATCTGATATTATTTGAATTTAGGTTTTGTTGCACTTGGAATGTCTAAACTGAGTTAAAACTCTGGGAAAGGTGGTCCCAAAAATCTGCAAGGTCTCTTGTCAGAGATGTTCTGAAGCTTGAAGGTGCTATGTGATACTCTATGAAGAGAAAAACAATATGACATCCCTAAAACTGGTGCTATGTAATACCTTATAAATGAAGATAAGAAAATCAGATCCCTGTGTCAGTGCTAACTGGGACTTAAGTCGAAATACTAAAATACTGACTTATCATAAGGATGCCAGATTCATATTCCTTGTAAAAAGACCTTTCAGTGGAGCATCGGCAGGTCTGTAGTTACATAGAATGTTATAGTCCCAAGTCAACAGCTTTCTCCAGCATGAAAGGATGCAGGGAAAGCTGTTGACTCAGTCCAAAATATGGCACTGAAAAGGTTAATACAGTGAAACCCCACATTTAAGGACTGTCCTTTGTGGGGTCCGAATGGTGATCTCTCAGCTGCTCATTCATACAAGGGACAAATAGCATGGAAATTATGCAGCAAAGTAAGCAGCCCAGCATGTGATCTCATACAAGGTGGTCTCTCATGTTTGTGATCTTTCAAAATAGGGACCACTGTTCATGTGAATACAAACCTCTAAAGGAAGACCACTCTGTCTCGAAAGGCAACTGTCACATGGATACTCTGTTAAAACAGATTTCACTAAAAGAAAACTAAAACTACCAGTATATATATGCAGGTGTCATCTTTTAAGAGATCATTCAAGGTTTAAGGTACACCTGCAAAAATGGTCGCACTCAGCATATGGTCTTCAACAGAGATTATGTTGAACAACATTGCAAGCATAATACCAGCTACTTGGTAAAGGTAAATCTTATAGCTGAGTGGCCTCTTTAAGGAAGCTAACTGTACAGACAATAATGACACAGCTCACGGCTGATCAAGACATGTTCTCTAAGTTATCACCCAGTACAGTGGTACGTGCTATTTGAGATCACCCCATAATTCTGTTAGCAAAAAATGGCCACATATAGCAGGTGGCCTTAAATTACAGACCAAGAATGTAGATTTATGGTGTCAGAAGTGTGGCCACAGAAGCCAGGTGATCCCATGGCAGTGGTCTTAAATTACAGGTATTAATTACTGTATTATTGCCTTGCCTGCTTCACAGACTAACATGACAGGTACATCCTGTCCAGTTGTGTACTGAACAGACCAACAGTTTGGTGGGCACTCAGTACTTCAGTGTGTGCACACCTAGCTCCATGCTGACTGTGTGCCATTTGTGTGGATTGACACAGCTTGGACACTGGTGCATTGAACTTGTAACATTGCTACATAAGATGTGTAGATTGACACAACATGAAGCTGCAACATTGTTACATAAGGTGTGTGGATTGACACAACATGAACCTGCAACATTGTTACATGAAGTGTGTGGATTGACACAACATGAACTTGCAACATTGTTACATGAGGTGTGTGGATTGACACGACATGAACCTCCAACATTGTTACATGAGGTGTGTGGATTGACACGACATGAACCTGCAACATTGTTACATGAGGTGTGTGGATTGACACAACATGAACCTGCAACATTGTTACATGAGGTGTGTGGATTGACACAACATGAACCTGCAACATTGTTACATGAGGTGTGTGGATTGACACAACATGAACCTGCAACATTGTTACATGAGGTGTGTGGATTGACACAACATGAACCTGCAACATTGTTACATGATGTGTGTGGATTGACACAACATGAAGCTGCAACATTGTTACATGATGTGTGTGGATTGACACAACATGAACCTGCAACATTGTTACATGAGGTGTGTGGATTGACACAACATGAACTTGCAACATTGTTACATGAGGTGTGTGGATTGACACAACATGAACCTGCAACATTGTTACATGAGGTGTGTGGATTGACACAACATGAACTTGCAACATTGTTACATGAGGTGTGTGGATTGACACAACATGAACTTGCAACATTGTTACATGAGGTGTGTGGATTGACACAACATGAACCTGCAACATTGTTACATGAGGTGTGTGGATTGACACAACATGAACCTGCAACATTGTTACATGAGGTGTGTGGATTGACACAACATGAACCTGCAACATTGTTACATGATGTGTGTGGATTGACACAACATGAACCTGCAACATTGTTACATGAGGTGTGTGGATTGACACAACATGAAGCTGCAACATTGTTACATGATGTGTGTGGATTGACACAACATGAACCTGCAACATTGTTACATGAGGTGTGTGGATTGACACAACATGAACCTGCAACATTGTTACATGAGGTGTGTGGATTGACACAACATGAACCTGCAACATTGTTACATGAGGTGTGTGGATTGACACAACATGAACCTGCAACATTGTTACATGAGGTGTGTGGATTGACACAACATGAACTTGCAACATTGTTACATGAGGTGTGTGGATTGACACAACATGGAGCTTCTGGTTCCTTTAACATCCTTACATCAAACGTCTGGATTAACAGAACAAGGGATCAATGAACTTGCAACATTGTCACATGAAATGTCAGGATTAACACAACAAAGAGACTGATCTGTTGAACTTGTAACGCTGTTTGATGAAACGTCAGACTGTTGCCATTATGTACAAGCTAACCATCCAAAACGCCTGACAATCCTGCAGGATAGCTGGCTGGTGGGGGGGGGGGGGGGGAGGGTGTCTGGTCATGGATGAATGGCCTGTTTATTGTCTATGATATGCAGATTAATGGATTTATATATTAAATGAGCTTTGTTTTATGCATGAGTGGGTGCATGCAAATTTTGGCAGAGATTTAAAAAACTTGATAAAGCTATTTATCACACTTAAATGGACAAAAACAAAAACCAAAAAAAAAAAAAACACACACAACAAAAAATGCACACACACACACACAAAAGAAAGAGAGAACCTTAA
The DNA here is from genome assembly GCA_964020975.1 of Hermodice carunculata. NCBI lineage: Eukaryota > Metazoa > Annelida > Polychaeta > Eunicida > Amphinomidae > Hermodice > Hermodice carunculata. The sequence goes on along the minus strand of OZ026618.1, from coordinate 21,016,024 downwards.
ACAAACAAAATCACTTTGCACTACTTAAATGACATTACTGACAAAATAATGATGTACAGAAAACAGGGGGAATGTTGAAGTGTTTCAAATGCAAAATAGTCAAGTCTAGCAGTACAGCGAAGTGGCATTTGACAGATCACATCTAGGAAGAGTAAGGAAGTAGTCACACAAAGTAGATGGTCATTCATTGGAGTGGTCTTACAAATGACGGAGCACTGTGTATGTATGTATGTATGTATGTATGTATGTATGTATGTATGTATGTATGTATGTATGTATGTATGTATGTATGTATGTATACAGTGCTCCCTGTATTGAGAAATAACTCCAATGAAAACCACCTCCTTATATTAGGATTTGGTGCTCAGTACTTTGTGTTATGTATATATACTATGAGAGGCCATAATTTGTAGGGAGGAAGGAGTGTTTGAAGGGAGACAACACCAAACATATTGGCATCAGCATGATAGAATACATGTTCAGTTGTTTGTTCAGGTTTGATAGAACCCTCCCCCCCCTCCCCCCCAGTAATTTGTCATTATTATTGACATGCCACTTTCATTAATGTGTCGGTCATAAATTGCCAACACCAACAGTGCTGAGACAGTTAAAGTAGAAAATTTTCTAAAGTTTAAATGAAAAATGTAAGTTATTATAACAAGACATTTTCCTGGTAGTCATTGCTGATAACTTGCCAAGTTTTTCACTCGAAGTGATTTTTTCAGGAGAGAAAGTAAAAATTTGACAGATTTATGATAACGAGAAGGAATTAATATGGCTGACTGTAAATGTCAGGCAGTTTGTCAATGAATTATGGTGTAGAACACTTGCAGTCATTAGAGCCTTTTTTACTTTTTCTTTTCAGAAATAACGGTTTTGTCCCAACAGCTGCAGAAAGTCTGTTTTGTCCTTATGATCTGGTCATACTTGCAACTGTTAAATACAGTGTCCTGGGGGTGTTTAATTGTACAGTTGTAGGAAAGCCAGCGCAGTCTGCCCCAGGCTAGCATAGTATGCCCTGTACTGGTCCACATTGGACCATGGGACACGATTGATTGATATGGGCCATGATAAGCTAATCAGTATTCTGTCTATTTCAGCTGGTCCATGAAAACTGCTATCTGCGTCAGCCTCATTCAACAGCCAGTGTCATTGTAACTGCAGCCCTGTGGGAGTACCTCTCTTACCATCTCCACACTTCACTTGCTCCGCCACATGACTACCACGCTGGTTTGCTGACAGACTGCACTGGATCCTACTACCGTCTGTGACAGCACTGGACGCACTGAAACTTGTGAACTGACAATGTGTAATTAGGGATACATCCACCACTGATCAGTTTTGTGAGAGATTAGGAGACAGATTGGAGGATGTCGGAGGACAAGGACCCTAACACTCCACTGCGGGACTATGGCTCGTTCAGTCACAAGGGGGGAACTGTGTTTGACGATGCAGATTGTAAGTAATGTTTTGCTTGATTATAGACATACTCAATAGAACTGACTGATCGGCTTAGTGTGCAATGGACTAATTGATTAGGACTTCCCTCATTCTATAAATACACACACAAGACACAGAGACTAACAATGTGCGTCATTGTTAATGCAAGCAAGCAATATGAACATACAACACACTGTGCGTAGGGTAAAATACAGCGTACGTACGTAATACAACTTAGACAGGAGTAGCTGGTGTGCGTGTGCGTGTGTGTTTACATTGTATTTATGTATGAAAACATTGTACCGTTACTATTATTCCCATATCATTGGGCAGGCTGCTTGTAGCATACGTACAAGTGACCTTGCAGGATACGAGGAGTGTAATTTATCAGCTATAGGGATAATGCAACAGTGAAATATTGGCCCTCTTCCAGTGGCATGGTGTCCAAAATTTATCTGGATATTTTGATGGTGCCCACATATTACAAATATGAACATGTATCATACTATGATTTCATTCAATTTCAGGCATATGAATGAAAGAAGCTTACTGACATAAACCATGTGTGTACCTTGCTGGGGTAACTTGTAGCTTGTGAAACCTTTCAGCATCTAAATGATTTTGCTATTTTGGACTCAAGGAACTTCCTTGAAATGCTGTGCAGCAAAAATTGTTTTATTTATAAGAAAAAAATTGCCAAAAGGAAACATATTCATGGAAATATAAAAGAGTAGCTTAAAGTTGTGCATGGACCAAGATAATTAGTTAACATAAGCAACCCAAACTTGTAAGGTATTTGTGCAGGAAAGTCAAAATGATCCCCCCCCAAAAAAAAACACACACAAAAAAAAAACAGTTTGATCAACCAGAACCACAAAGTGGAAACTGCCACTACATATATTTGAGAGGAATTACAGAACAGTGTCTGAAACGAAGCACATTTTCCTGTTACCCTTTCACCATTTTGTTTTCCATTCAAATAATTGACCTATGAAGTACAAGTTGTAATAAAGCAAAAAGGATACGGGAATGGTCAGCATGGCCTGAGACAAACACCACGACTATGACAAATTATAACAGAACCTCATCCTGTTTTGAATGATTGTTGGCATGAGACCTACAAATATAGCCATTGTGTGAAAGTTATGGGTCATTAATTTTTGATAATGCAGCCGAATAAATTTTACTGTACATGCATTAAATATCTTGTGTACTACATATTTCACAAAAGAACATTGTGGCATTGTCTGTGGACAAACAGACTGCATCTGATATGGTTTGTGTTTTTGTGCATATTGTCATGAACTGTGCACAGAGTTCACCTTTAACTCCAGTTCTTGATGTCTCAAATTAATTTGATAACTTTGAAATTCCCAGTTCCTCAAAGAAACTGTTAAAAATCTAATTCAGACAACATCAGAAATTGTAGGGCCAATGATTCTCTTTTTTGCTGAAATCAAAGAAGAATTGTGCATTTTTTTTACCCTTGAAATGGAACTTGATGTTTCTTCAAATATGGATTATATACATGTATGAATGGAAAAAATTGTTTTGTCAGTCAAAAATTTTCAATTCAATTTTACTTATATATAAATAAAACTGAATTTGAAAATTTTCGACTGATGAAACAATTTTTTAAAATGGAAAATCATTGGGTCCAGAAATGATACATTGCAAGACATACTGATTCAGTAGTACCTGTTGTATGTGACCACTCCCTCTACCAGGAAAAAGTGGTCACATACAACAGGTGGTCTTTACAGCAGGTAAATTTACTAAGAATAATTAATCGTGCGACCCCAGAAATGTGGCCCCAAACAGCAGGTGGTCTTTTATTACGGGGTCACATACAGCAGGTACCCCTGTTGTAACATACAATAGTACCTGTCTTCTGTTGGACCATCTGGAGATGGGTCAGCAAATTCCCTGGGTGTAAAACAGGTGCAAAGTTATGTATCATTCTTACTGAAAAAAAAAAAAAAATAATTAACAGACATCACGTACAACTTCAGGCATTTGCTGGAAAGTTTGGTGCTGATACATTGGTCTTGAGTCCTGGAGCATAAGATCACGTTATATTGCAGTCATGAAACTATGACATACAGATCCGACTGTATACGTACAGTCAAATACCTGTACAGTAAAGTGAGGCCGGCCAGACAACTTAGTAAAGCCTACTGTAAGGCAAGGTCTGTAACATAGCTAGACCTCTCTGGCAGGACACCTCTGTAAGCTGAATACCTCTGTTAAGAGAACACCTGTATAAGCAGATAGGACGAAACACCTTTTCACAGTCCTCATTATCTTTCTGAATACTACATGAACCTCTCCAAGCCAAACATGTACAGTTCTATGAGGCAAACACGTTTCTTTGGTCCTGATGGCATTTTGCTTAGGGAAGTTTTCCTATACCAGGTGAACCCTGTTAACTTGAGCCTGTCCTGCAGATTTTCCATTTCTATATAAGGACAATGCAGTGTCTGTTACAAGTAGGATTATTCCACTTCAGTAGGATTTTTTGAAAAGAAAAAAAAACCCTCTGAAGTTAGTAGATTTTGGAAGAAAAAGTATTTTTCCATGACTTTTCCAATAGCTTGTGAAATGTTCACAAGTGGTTTACGAACAATCTTTTCCTTAATGATCCAGCTATATCAACCTCACAACAACATGAAAATGCTTATATTAGCACATTAAACAGTAAGGAAAAGATTGTTCGTAAACCACAATTCAAGAGATTATTACCAACCACAACTCACTGATCTGGAGTGTTTCAGTTCAATAAGGTGGTATAAAATCTTAAACCTTAGCAACAAAAATCATTTGAATGGGTTTTGGTGTCAAAGATACCATGTTGACAATGCTGTGTCTCCTTAATGGAAAGGGCGTCATCAGACATGACGTGGTGCATGTATAAACACTTGAAATGTGTTTTGTCAAAGTTTTTGCACTTACAGTGGAAAGAAAAGTTAGGGGATTTAGTTTCTGATTCAGTTTATGTTTATATAGTGCAGAATTGTAGTGCAACCAAAGTTAATGCAGGTCAAAAAACTCAAAAGATGTTTTAAATAAGAGACTGAATGGTTACTAATATGCTGTGACAGTTCTGAAGGGCGCACAAAATGGTCTGCCATGAAAGTGCATTCAACAAAGTGTGAAATAATTTTTTTTACGTGTCAAAAATAAAACCCCAATATCAGATATATGTATGAGAAAACTAGAGACAACACAGACAGGACGGAAAAATGTAACATAGATAGACAGACAGACAGACAGACAGACAGACAGACAGACAGACAGACAGACAGACAAATAAATAAATACACACATGTATATATAATGCATATAAATTATTATGTCTCCCGGTGGAAGCCGGGGGACATATTGGTTTACTGCCCGTTTCTTCCGCTGCTTCTTCTTCTTCTTCTTGTTCAGGTTCTTCAACACTTGGTTTCCGTGCGATAAGTCTTGAAGGACTTGACAGAATTTGATGAAACTTGGCAGGATTATGTATCTAGGCAAGACCTAGGTTGGGATTGTATTTGGATGACCTTGAGCGAATTCTCAAGGTCACAGGGTCACTTATGTGAAATTGGTTTCCGTGCGATAAGTCTTGAAGAATGTGATGGAATTTGATGAAACTTGGTAGGATTATGTATCTGGGCAAGACCTAGGTTGGGATTGTATTTGGGTGACCTTGACCTAATTTTTAAGGTCACAGGGTCACTTATGCGAAATTGGTTTCCGTTCGATAAATCATGAAGAACTTGATGGAATTTGATGAAACTTGGTAGGCTTATGTATCTAGGCAAGACCTAGGTGGGGATTGTATTTGGGTGACCTTGACCTAATTTTCAAGGTCACAGGGTCACTTATGGGAAATTGGTTTCTGTGTGATAAATCATGAAAAACTTGATGGAATTTGATGAAACTTGGTAGGCTTATGTATCTAGGCAAGACCTAGGGGGGATTGTATTTGGGTGACCTTGACCTAATTTTCAAGGTCACAGGGTCACTTATGGGAAATTGGTTTCTGTGTGATAAATCATGAAGAACTTGATGGAATTTGATGTAACTTGGTAGGCCTATGTATCTAGGCAAGACCTAGGTGGGGATTGTATTTGGGTGACCTTGACCAAATTTTCAAGGTCACAGGGTCACTTATGGGAAATTGGTTTCTGTGTGATAAATCATGAAAAACTTGATGGAATTTGATGAAACTTGGTAGGCTTATGTATCTAGGCAAGACCTAGGGGGGATTGTATTTGGGTGACCTTGACCTAATTTTCAAGGTCACAGGGTCACTTATGGGAAATTGGTTTCTGTGTGATAAATCATGAAGAACTTGATGGAATTTGATGTAACTTGGTAGGCCTATGTATCTAGGCAAGACCTAGGTGGGGATTGTATTTGGGTGACCTTGACCAAATTTTCAAGGTCACAGGGTCACTTATGGGAAATAGGTTTCCGTTCGATAAGTCATGAAGAACTTGATGGAATTTGATGAAACTTGGTAGGATTATGTATCTTGGCAAGACCAAGGTTGGGATTGTATTTGGATGACCTTGAGCTAATTCTAAAGGTCACAGGGTCACTTATGGGAAATAGGTTTCCATGCGATAAGTCATGAAGAACTTGATGGAATATGATGAAACTTGGGAGGATTATGTATCTAGGCAAGACCTAGGTTGGGATTGTATTTGGATGACCTTGAGCGAATTCTCAAGGTCACAGGGTCACTTATGTGAAATTGGTTTCCGTGCGATAAGTCTTGAAGAATGTGATGGAATTTGATGAAACTTGGTAGGATTATGTATCTGGGCAAGACCTAGGTTGGGATTGTATTTGGGTGACCTTGACCTAATTTTTAAGGTCACAGGGTCACTTATGCGAAATTGGTTTCCGTTCGATAAATCATGAAGAACTTGATGGAATTTGATGAAACTTGGTAGGCTTATGTATCTAGGCAAGACCTAGGTGGGGATTGTATTTGGGTGACCTTGACCTAATTTTCAAGGTCACAGGGTCACTTATGGGAAATTGGTTTCTGTGTGATAAATCATGAAAAACTTGATGGAATTTGATGAAACTTGGTAGGCTTATGTATCTAGGCAAGACCTAGGGGGGATTGTATTTGGGTGACCTTGACCTAATTTTCAAGGTCACAGGGTCACTTATGGGAAATTGGTTTCTGTGTGATAAATCATGAAGAACTTGATGGAATTTGATGTAACTTGGTAGGCCTATGTATCTAGGCAAGACCTAGGTGGGGATTGTATTTGGGTGACCTTGACCAAATTTTCAAGGTCACAGGGTCACTTATGGGAAATTGGTTTCTGTGTGATAAATCATGAAAAACTTGATGGAATTTGATGAAACTTGGTAGGCTTATGTATCTAGGCAAGACCTAGGGGGGATTGTATTTGGGTGACCTTGACCTAATTTTCAAGGTCACAGGGTCACTTATGGGAAATTGGTTTCTGTGTGATAAATCATGAAGAACTTGATGGAATTTGATGTAACTTGGTAGGCCTATGTATCTAGGCAAGACCTAGGTGGGGATTGTATTTGGGTGACCTTGACCAAATTTTCAAGGTCACAGGGTCACTTATGGGAAATAGGTTTCCGTTCGATAAGTCATGAAGAACTTGATGGAATTTGATGAAACTTGGTAGGATTATGTATCTTGGCAAGACCAAGGTTGGGATTGTATTTGGATGACCTTGAGCTAATTCTAAAGGTCACAGGGTCACTTATGGGAAATAGGTTTCCATGCGATAAGTCATGAAGAACTTGATGGAATATGATGAAACTTGGGAGGATTATGTATCTAGGCAAGACCTAGGTTGGGATTGTATTTGGATGACCTTGAGCGAATTCTCAAGGTCACAGGGTCACATGTGAAATTGGTTTCCGTGCGATAAGTCTTGAAGAACTTGATGGAATTTGATGAAACTTGGTAGAATTATGTATCTAGGCAAGACCTAGGTTAAGATTGTATTTGGATGACCTTGACCTAATTTTCAAGGTCACAGGGTCACTTATGTGAAATTGGTTTCCGTGCGATTAGTCATGAAGAACTTGATGGAATTTGATGAAACTTGGTACGCTTATGTATCTAGGCAAGACCTAGGTTGGGATTGTATTTGGATGACCTTGAGCAAATTCTCAAGGTCACTGGGTCACTTATGTGAAATTGGTTTCCGTTCAAAAAGTCATGAACAGGATGGTATTTGATGAAACTTGGTAGGATTATGTATCAAGGTAAGACCAAGGTTGGGATTGTATTTGGGTGACCTTGACCTAATTTTCAAGGTCACAGGGTCATTTATGTGAAATTGGTTTCTCTGCAATAAGTTTTGAAGAACTTGATGAAAATTGCTAAAGTAATGTATCTAGGTGAGAGCTAAAATAGGATTGTAATTTTCAAGCAAACTTGGTCACTTGTAATTTGTTATCAGCTGTAGCTTATTCAGAGACGTAAGTGTTCCACCGGGAGACATTTGATTTTCTGTTGGAAAATCAGTCTGTTCTAGTTTTAAACCTATTGGTAAGACTAAAACGTGGTGAAACTTATTGCAAACTGACCAGTGAAAATAATCACAGCAAAAGATATTCAGACCTTCCTTTCGGATCTGTGAAAGTTGTTGCAATAGGTTACATGAGAATTGTGACCAGAATAGTTATTTTGTGGTTTCTGAGTGAAATGTCTCAGGTGCAAAAACAAGTGACATTTGTACAGTGGAAAGAGAACAAACACATTAACAGTAATGTGACATATAATGAAAGCTAGGGAATTGTACGGATTTTCTACAAATAGGAAAATGTATCACTTCAATGTCTTTTTTTTTTTTTTAGTAGTGAAGCAATCTTCATGAAGCATGTACTCCCAAGATGAAACAGAATGTTTCATGTGGTGGCTTTTGCAGAAAAAAAGTGTGAAATGAAATGGAAAAAGCAGAAATGCTCCTTTGATATTAGACCCTGTTGAAAAGACCCCAATGGCAAGAGAGGATTCAGTCATGGCTTGTGTAACATTACCATGACAGCTCTGTGCCTCCGGTGGGGTGTTTCTTCTTTGCACTGGCTAGAAAGGCATTCAGCTTTAAAGTTATTCAATTTGGGTTCACATCCAGTACATTTGGCCCCAAACAACAGACTGCTCACCTTACACTTGACATATCTGACAGAATTAAGAGAATTTATTGTTTCTTTTTTTCTGTTTGCTGTACATACATCAAAGAAGATTGGTGTTATAATTATATCCAATGTTAGATATCAAGAGATAAGGTGAAAGATCATGTTTAATTTGATTTGCCTGACAACTAAATATTGACACAACAGTATATAACATAATGCAGAAAGGACAACATAATTAATGAGCACTGTATGAATAATGGTATGATACATGGACAGTGCGCGTCAGCGGGCTACAGTGTGTGTGTGTGTGTGTGTGTGTGTGTGTGTGTGTGTGTGTGTGTGTGTGTGTGTGTGTGTGTGTGTGTGTGTGTGTGTGTGTGTGTGTGTGTGTGTGTGTGTGTGTGTGTGTGTGTGTGTGTGTGTGTGTGTGTGTGTGTGTGTGTGTGTGTGTGTGTGTGTGTGTGTGTGTGTGTGTGTGTGTGTGTGTGTGTGTGTGTGTGTGTGTGTGTGTGTGTGTGTGTGTGTGTCACAAAGTTCACACCAAAAGTACCTCAGAAACACGCAACACATATTTTGGACATGGGTAAATGAACGAATTAAAATGCTTTGACAACTTTTGCAACATGGTTAAAGTGTTAATTTAAAAGAGAAAAAAAAATATTGGATATGTTTATTATATTACATTTACTACATGTATGTCCCCTGTCTACTGAAGGAGAGGCATACAGTAAACACTGTTTCCCTGTAAGGAGAGGCATATAGTAAACACTGTTTCCCTGTAAGGAGAGGCATATAGTAAACACTGTTTCCCTGTAAGGAGAGGCATACAGTAAACACTGTTTCCCTGTAAGGAGAGGCATATAGTAAACACTGTTTCCCTGTAAGGAGAGGCATAAAGTAAACACTGTTTCCCTGTAAGGAGAGGCATAAAGTAAACACTGTTTCCCTGTAAGGAGAGGCATATAGTAAACACTGTTTCCCTGTAAGGAGAGGCATACAGTAAACACTGTTTCCCTGTAAGGAGAGGCATAAAGTAAACACTGTTTCCCTGTAAGGAGAGGCATATAGTAAACACTGTTTCCCTGTAAGGAGAGGCATATAGTAAACACTGTTTCCCTGTAAGGAGAGGCATATAGTAAACAGTTTCCCTGTAAGGAGAGGCATATAGTAAATACTGTTTCCCTGTAAGGAGAGGCATAAAGTAAACACTGTTTCCCTGTAAGGAGAGGCATATAGTAAACACTGTTTCCCTGTGTGTGTGTTCGTCCATCTGCCTGTCCGTCCCTTGGTGACACTTTGCGTCCAGGCTATAACTCTTTTGACCTTTGCCTGAGAATCAAGAAACTTTACACACATTATTATTCATTGTTATTATGTCATTTTCTTTAGAAATATACATGAACCAGCATGGTATCTGCAGCAAAATTTGGCAAAACAGTAAAATATGAAGTGAAAAAAGGATGCCAACTTCAAATAAGAAGGAGTGAAATGGAATGAACTTAAAGCTTATCAAAACCAGGGCCAGAATTTCAGCGAGAATCCGAGAATCCTAAACTTGTCTTTTTTTAAAAAGAAAACTTAGTGACAAAAACCCAAATAGATTCTCGCAAAATTTTGCAAAGTTCTGGCCCTGGAAACTGTGCTCAGTCTTTTTCACCTATCAACACCATTGTCTTTTTCACCTAATACCATTGTCTTTTTCACCCATCAACGCCATTGCAGTCACAGTTTGGGAACCATGCTTTCATATGCACATCATGAACATAATCAGAATAAATTACTTTGTTAGACTTGGACAAAGCCTTTGAAATCTGAAGGGTCTACATGTAGTTTGTTTCCCAAACTGATAAAACACTGTCATTGTGTGTATTTGACCAAGAGCTATCAGAAGGCTACCATGGTGAACACATCTGTGTGGTTAAATGTGTTATTTTGGATCCATCTTGCTCCCAGATCTTGATTAGAAAACAAATGATGGGGTATATAAAATTGGCTTGGTGTTTGTCAAGGTGTGAGGTTGTTAATGATGACAAGTCAGCATGTATCCCCAACTCATGCAAACCATGCAAGAAATGCCAAGAATTAAGTCACCTTTTTTCATCTCGGGCTCGCAACATTCTATTCTGTGATGGTTTTCAATTTTTTGACATACTAGAGTTTGAGGCTCAAACTTGAGGTAAATACATCCATAATAGTTCCTATGTTATACAGGAAATAAAGTACTATTTGTTGCTTCCTTTGCCTCCAGATAGCCCCCCCCCCCCCATCCATAAATGGGATTGTAAATGAGCATTCTAAAAAGGCCTTTTTAACAAGTTGAAGACAAGGGAAATACCTGATGTAGAAGTGGTCCTCTTTAGCCATCACACTTGCAGAGAGCACTTTTTATGATGTATTCTGTGAGGCTATACAAAGACCAAATTTGGTTCCACCATAGTACTTCCTTGAAAACACTTTTTATGAGTAATTTTGTGAGGCTCTGCAAAGCCCATTGCTCTGCCATGGTGTTTCCTCAATCACACTTTTTGTGAAGTATTTTGTAAGGCTACACAAACTGCAGTGGCGCCACCATGGTATTTCTTTGCAAGCTCTATTCATCAGCAGTTTATCCATCTTATTCAAGATTTTTAGAGAAAATGCATCACCAGAATGAATTTGTTTGGCTGCAGTGAAAGACCACTGGGGACCATGAGCCTTTTGCTCCATAAGTTTATTGAAAGACCTAATAGTCACGCCATAAAAGACCATCTGTGATAATAAATAAAAGGATGAGTGAGTGAGTGAGTGAGTCAGTGAGTGAGTCAGTCAGTCTGTGACTGAGTGTGGATGAATGAATAAATGAATGAATGAATTAATGAAAGAATGAAAGAATGAATGAATGAATGAATGAATGAATGAATGAATGAATGAATGAATGAATGAATGAATGAATGAATGAATGAATGGATGGATGGATGGATGAATTACTAAAAAAGGAATAAGAAGGAGAAAAAGCCCAAGGCCAATGATTTTCTGTTTCAAGAGAAGAGAAATTCCGATTCATCAGCAAAACTTTTTCAAATTCCATTTCACTGCTAGGCATTTATATGATTCATATAAGAAAAAACATCAAATTCCATTTCAAGGATGAAAAAATGCACAATTCCACTTCAGTTTCGGGAAAAAAACCCTGAAAAATCATTGGCCCTATAAGCACACAAGGGTGTGGCGTGACCAATAGAGTTAACTGTGCAATTACTATGGAATGTAGATTACAAATTAGGATCTGTAAACCCTAATGTCAATTCCCTGGGGTCATTTGGCTCACACTTGCACTTTTGATAAGTAATAGCCCAATGTGCAAATGTAATTACAATATCTGGTTCGTTCAGTACTATTATGAAACTTGTGCATGTTTATGGCATACTGTATAATTTTATCCAGTCTTGGCGTTTTAAGTGCACAAGAGGCTGTTTTTGAGAAAATAAAGTAACTTCTGATGTTGGCAGGGGGCATTATAGATGTAAACCAACACCTGAACAAAAATTAAATCTATTCTAATGTTTGGTGGAAACATTTAATTTTTTTTGGTCATGTCAAATATGTCACTAGAATCATTCCATTCTGATAAATCATGCAAGAGAATGAGACAATTTATTTTTATTGGTGTAATTCTTTAGCTTAATGGATTTTTGCCTTGAACTACAACATATTGGATGTGACAGTGGCAGAAAACAGATGTTTGTAACAGGAAAAATGTCACAGTGTCAGAAAAAAAGGTGCTGAAAGGGCACCATACAGTAAACAAATGATCAGGTACCAGGGTGTAAATAAACACATCTTTGTACGTCCGGTTTGTCCAAATTTGTGTTTACAAAAAATGATTTAAAGAAATCATTTTTTGTAGACACAAATCTTTCACGAAAAATATAATGTAAGTGGAAGATATTTTTTCTTAGCAGGTGGGTAACTACTCAAATCTTTTATATCAGTATACCTCTGACTTTTATTTATTTTTTTGTGAGAGAGGAGGGTCCCACCGCATAATAGTAAGTTGTAAATTCAAACAATACAACTGTAATGTAAATGTCCTCATGTTTGTATATAAATTCATTGTGCTAGGCACCTGAAGGTCTAGCTGTTTCGTTTAAACATATTTATTTAAACTGGATTGCCCAATAGTACATATGATGACTAATCGAGGGGTTCTCCAGACACGGAGACGCACAATATATGTACAAAACGCACAAAACGATACAATATAAAGGAAAAGGAAAAAGACTATGCACTTGAGCAAAACAGGCTCTATACATGGATAAATTAAAGAGATCACAAATTGAAAATGAATATGTACATGTGTACATTATATATTGTCTACACTCTGAAAACCTTTGTGGCAAAATTTTCTTTACTTGTAGCATTTTTCCACTTCTTTACATGATAAACGCTTATCTTTGAGAAAATCTGTAGCAATTTTGAAGAGCTTTGTAGCAAAATTTTGCTACAATGCTCCAGTTGGACAGCCCTGTAGGCATCTGAAGGTTCTAAGTGATAGATGAGTCAACAGCTTTCCTCAGTGCACTTTAGGCATAACATGCCCATATTGTACTGTACAAAAGTGACCATCCATAGATAATACTGTGGCATACCACTAGGCATGCAGGTGCTTGAATAGTCTATGACACAAGGAATTGAAGGTGGAATTGTGATAATTCAAACAAGTAGGACACTTGTGATTTTACCTTTAGTGGTGTGTATGTTAAGAAATTGGTGAGCTACTTTTTGCCTTTAGTGGTGTTAATGTTATGCAATTGGCAAGGATTATGTGGTCAGTTACTTGCCTTCAGTACTGTCTATGTTAACAGGTTAACATGTACTTATCCTAGTCAATCTCTAAGCATAAACACCACAATGGGCAATACTGTTGTGAAAATAAGAACACAGCAAAATTAAATGTTCTTCACAGTACTCTAGAAACTAGACTACAGAAGATATGGACACTATATGCACTATAGACATTACATGCACTATAGAAATTGTATATGCTGCATACACTATACATGCCTTGGGTACAGTACACACTATAGACTCATATGAACACTGCAAGAATGTTGAACTGTTTTAACCCTTAAAATGCCAATCACGACACTAGTCATTTCCTCTTTAGGATTACGCCTTAACTGATTTAAGATTCGAATTCCACATGAAGGGACCTTTCATTCGAATTCCAGCAACCCTAACCATTGTTAACCCTTAAAGTGCTGATTTAAGAGTGAGTCCACAGCTTTCTTTTGGCCACTTTGTGCACAGTGCCCCGAGGAAAGCTGTTGACCAAGACTTCACTCTTGGATTATGACTAAGGTTGTGGGATTGTGTCTAGTCAGACTAGTGTACATATGTAGGTAATTTGTTTCTATAATATCTATGGTATGTATAGTGTCTATAATATCTATAGTGTCTGAGTTGTCTGAAGTCTATTGGATACAATTGGGCCTGGAAAAAGTGCGCACTGTCAGTAACTACAGGTAAATATGTGGGCAAGACAGGAAACGGGTCTGGAGGCTCTGCAGAGGTGCTCATTGTAAAGAGACGCTTTCTGTGGCAGATTTTACTCTACACAACTCCCATGTTGATTGTACTGTAATATATTGAGAGAAAAAAAATAAGAGCAAAAAAGGAGTTACATGTACATGTACCTTGTTAAAGATAACTACAATCATGTACCTTGTTAAAGATAACTACAATGACGTCAGGGTCAAGAGACTACTTGTCATCCGCTTGAGTACAGATTTGTACATTCAGGTGTGTTTTACTTGACATCTTTTGTGTGTTAAAAAATAGACCAAAAACTTGGCTCTGTTCTTTGATTAAAGTGTCACACATTGAGTATTAGAAAGTCCATTGTGTGAAACAAAAGTTCATTTTGTGAAAAAAATAATAGTTTGCTTTGTGTGCTTAAAGTATTTCCAGATAATTTATGACAGACACATTTTATATGCAGTAGTACTGGGGTACTTTTTATTTCCAGATAATTTATGACAGACACATTTTATATGCAGTAGTACTGGGGTACTTTTTATTTCCAGATAATTTATGACAGACACATTTTATATGCAGTAGTACTGGGGTACTTTTTAGGGCCATCCCTCCTCCCAGCAAAAAGTGGTCTAGTAAAGCAAGTGGTATTAAAGTACATGCAAATTTAGCAGAAAAAGAGATTTAATGATATGAAATGATTAACTTCTAAAGATACAGTCCCTCATGAAATTTGGCTTTTAGCATGTTTAGAGCAGGCCTAAGATTGCTTCAAAATCTCTGGGTTGGAAGCCTCCCATTCCCACACCAGCCAAGGACAGCTGTGCAACAGCCTGGTTACCATGGTTACTGTATGGGCAAAGCCACAGGGTTATACGCCTTTGGGGCTCGTAATTGTTTCTTGCCCTGTCCCCATGTGAAACATTGTATCTTGTGAACTTAACTTTCCTGGATTTAGGTCTGTAATCCTCTAGGTTGAAATGGGATTTGTTTGAGTATAACTTGCAAGAACTTTCTTCATTGTTCCAAGATGGTATAACAAGTCTAATAGTAATAATTCCGTGGACAATGGTTGCCATGGCAACAGAGAGAGGCCTGTAAGACATAGCTGGCACTGAGGCCTAATCTAACCGCACATTTTTGTTGACCTTTCTGAATTGTAACTGTCTAAAATCAACTTGCTTTTATTGAATATTTTACAATTTTAATACTAGAAGAAAAGGATCTTAACGTAAGACAAGAGTGTATTCTATTCCCCCCCCCCAATTTTATGCATCTTTTAAAACTTTTTCTGTATGTTAATACTGCCTACTTTCCATGTAATCACCTTTACAACTCAATGAACTACTTTTTATCTTTTTATTTGTTATGAAATACAAGTCCTGATAAACTAGTTTATACAAACTAAAGCACTCTCATTTCAAGTTGTATTTGATGTTGTTTTGCCAACATTGCATCATATACTTTGACAGGATACGACCTCAGGTATAATCAAAAGTGAATAAAGGAGAGGAAGGAATTTCTCATGGACTGTCAGAAGTTTGGCTTGGTACATCCCAGAGATATAGCCTTGAACCACATATAGCATGGCCCCTGTGACAGTATCAATATATGGCCGTGACCTTCAGCAGATCTTCATAGGCTTAAAGGTCAATCTGACTGACTTGGACAGAGTTGTTACAGTGCTCTTGAAAAAGATGGGGACAGCTTCTCATTTGTTGTCAGAGGAAGTTGGCCTTTTGATAATGTAAATTGCATTATCTACATGTGTATAAATATTCCATGTGTCAAAATACCGAGAATGCTCTTTGAAGTGCAGATCACTTCCTTTGACAGGAAAATAAAAAGAAAACTCAAAGCTCCTGGAATGTCATGGAGAATGATTTAAGTACAGCAAAGCCATTTAAAAATATCCTGAAAAATAAAAAAAAAAAACAATTTACAGTAGAATATTTAGCTGTTGTAGTTTTGAATCTTTGTAAAACCTGTTTCAATGTCACCCTTTGACAAGACATAATAATATTTGCAACAACAGTGAGTCTGATACAACAGCAGTATTTACATTTTTTGTAGTTGGTGGTGAAATGTTGGGAGCTTTGGGGAATTATCTCACATACTTAATGTCCAGAATCTCAGCCATGATGGACCTTATATATCCCACTGTAACTTTTTCCCACAATGATATTTACTTTGTTTCATGGGTGCATCCCAAGGGGAATCCCATTATGTGTTTGGGTTGTCTGTCTGTCTGTCTGTTCTTTTTTCCGTCTGTCCACCATTTGTTTGTGAACATATCTCAAGACCTACTGGCCATTTGAAGCTCAAATTTATCTCATTTCTACCTTCACACGGTATCATCACTAGATTTCATTCTTTTGCTGACCTTGACCATATTTTCAAGGTCACAGGAGTCATGTGTATGTGCAAAGGTGGACCCATCAATCAATACTTGGCATTGAAGTGCCTCGTGTTTTATCATTAAGAGTAATCTGTCAGAGGTCAGTGAGTTTCTATGTCAGAAAGGACCAAAAAAAAAAAAAAAAAAAAAAATTCATTGACCCAGTTTCTAGACAACAGGGAAAAGAGCAGCCCTGGTAAGGCTGACAAGTGCATAGATCCAGAGTTCAACAGGTACACTTGAATTTCTTTTCAGCCATTATTTAATGAAATTTGTGATGAAAATATATGTCAGAAATCATGCAAGCTAGGTGCCATTCCAATGGTCTGTATTATGTGCTGGCCATAAAACTTGTTACAGCACCCTCTGTCCCATTGTTGGGGGGGGGGGGGGCTGTTGTGTAGTTGAAACACTGTGATGTGTGATCTCAAGAGGTACATGTACGTCGATCTGTGCCTATGTGATATCAAGAGGTACATGTACGTCTGTGCTTTTGTGATATCAAGAGGTACATGTACGTCTGTGCTTTTGTGATATCAAGAGGTACATATATGTCTGTGCCTGGGTGATATCAAGAGGTACATGTACGTCTGTACTTGTGTGATATCAAGAGGTACATATTCATCTGTGGCTGTGTGATATCAAGTGGTTCAAGGCTTCATAATCTGTTGTCTGATCTGCTGTACCCACAATGTATGATTCCATTGTGGGCACAGAGTGTATGGGAATTGACAGACGGTTCTGTGCATAGTAGGGGTGGCATATTATCACGCTGCACAGATTGGAGCCTAATGCATGACTTACATTACCTGGCGGTCAAGAATTGAATATGACCTGTAAGATTAAGAATTGCCAGCCTTTTTGGGAAAAGTCTTCAAGTCAGATTCATCACTGTTTCTAAATAGCTATATACCTTCTACTTTGCTGATATCTGGGTGGCATATAGCGTACAATGAATGTTACATTGAAGTGAGTGGTGACAGGTCTACAGACAGCTATTGCATTCATCACACCCAGATGCTGGGACCAAAATGACCAAAAAAGGAAGGATCTGTGGCACCACTCCTGAAAATGTTGAAACTTTATGATAAATAATGACCCCATCTGTTCCTTGCAAATGTGTCAGATAGCTGAATCTGTCAGATAACTGAGTCATATAGCAAAGAAATTTGACTTTAAGGCTGTCAGAACTTGCATTGGAAAGTGACTAATTGTGAGATATCTGAGTACCATTATGATGAGGTGTGACTGTACAATAAAACAAGTAGGTGCATAAGGAGACCAAGATGTCAATACATGTAGTATGTTATAATTAAGGGCTTTTAGGGGTTTGTCCTACAACAGATCACTTCTTTTAAGATAAGCAGTTTTTCTATGAAGCATGATCAGATGGTAAAAACGCAGACAAATAAAATGTTCAGCTTTATAAAGAGCAAAACATTGACGTGTACAGTCAGTATACCTCTTATTGATATGTTCCTATTGTCGACAGAGTTATAAAAACAGGTACATGTATATTATTGTTTGCAGTACAATTTTGGGCATGTCATTGATTGTGTATTTTAGCATTGTACTTTTCAAAGAAATGATATTAATATATCTGTCTGAGCTTCTGACTTGTGCAATTGAATCCCAACCTGACAGTTTTTAACTCATTCCATACCAGTCCCTGATTTTTCCTTATATTTACCTTGATTTAAGATGATAATTGCATGTTTAAATTCTTCAAGAAAAGAGCTTTCGTTCAAGTAACGACATGCCTATAGTCTTAAGTCAGTGGTTCTGGCACTGCCTGGCAAGTCATGCTGCAGCTGTTGCAAGGGCAGCTGCAGCATGACTCGCCAGGTAGTGCCAGAACCACTGATCAAGGCCTGTGACCATAGTGTGGAATGAGTTAAGGGGAGAAATATGGACGGAGAATACACTGTGTTGTTTCTTTATCACTGTGAAATCCCACAGGTTGCACAGCAGGTGAAAAGGGCGTTTGTTGTGAACTATTCAATGTGATATTTTGGCAGCCATTCACGTTATGCTATTCTCAGTTGATGTTTCTTGATCCCTATATTGAGAACAGGAACACTCATTTTACAGGGTGATGATAAGGATGTCAGGGGCATGCAAAAAATGGATGGTTGGTGTTTCATCAAGTATGAATTATTTAATACACGTTTTGGTGCCAAAGTTTTACTAAGTACATGAGGTAAATGAAAAAAATGACCAATTTGTCTCGGGTTAAAGAGAACTTCTGATGAATTTATGACCATACTTGTCTGAGCCCATCAGGAGCTGGTACATTGTGGATCTAGTTGAATATCTGCATGAAAATATGGTCCACCTGAAAAAAGTCTGGTCAGTCTTTGAAAGGCCCCTGGAGTCCGCGTATTCAATAACAAGACTATGCAAGGACAGGTCCATTGATTAATTTGGCTTAAGTTATATGCTGCATACTAACAATGCGGGGCACTCTTGCCCTGAAAGCTGATCCATTTTCCACACACGCGTTTGTACTTTTATGTACAGGTATGTTAGCAGGCATGGACTCATTTCCTGTCCAGGCATTAAGAAAATAACCTGCATGGTTTGTCAGTTATGACCCTACGTATATGATCCTCTTGGGCAAATATTTGATATTATTACGTCAGGCGTGAGATATGACATATTTGGAATGAATACAGTGGGCTATATTGTGCATTCAGAAAACTGCCCATTATGCAGTAACCATCAATAGTAACACTAAACACTTACACACCTGTCTGTTATCAGATAATTCTGCCAGGAGGCATCCACCTAACAATTACTCAACAGAGTTCATTACAGTCCTTCCTGTTGCCTTTATTTGAAACAGACATCTCCTTAGGTCATAGGTCAAAGGTTGTCAATTTCAACTCAGTTCACTTACCATTGCTTTCTATCCATGTACTTTTAAAATAACAAACAGAAACTTTAAAAAGTGGTGAAAGTTAGATGAAAATAGTGGCGTTTTCATCTTTGCTTTCAATGTCTGTTTTGGAAAAAAATCCTAAAAATCCTAGACTTTGGGTTTACCTGATTAACTGGAAGGTTTATGAGATGTCCACTTTTGCTGTATTATTCCAATTAAGCATCTCGGTGCATGCTTAGGAAAGTTATCTTAAGAAAAAAACAACAAATTAAAGGAATAGAGAAAAAAGTCAGCATAAGTTATGTTTTTACTGGAGATTTTTTTTTTTTTTCAAATAATTGGCTTTCTCTCCTAGTTTTGGTTCCCCGTCACTGGTCTTGCCAGGTTTTACATTTTCAAATTTCAAATAAACCATCAAGAGTGTGAGGAGAAAGCAGACACTACTTACCTTTCATGGGGGGAGGGGGGGAGGGGTGTTGACAGGTGTGGAGATGCAGATCTAGCATTATGGTGATAACATTGATAGGGGCCTACAAGTTGTTGCTTCTGGACGCAGCAGTAAGGTTAGGCTGGCCCAATGAATGAGTTCTATCATTCCTGACCTATTTATTGCAGATAACAGGTGCTCTTAAATGATATGCAGTGTTACCTGACAGATAAGACTGTAGGCCAGAGGGAATGCTGTTTATTTGCTGTCAAAAAAAAACCAAATAAATAAATAAAATAAAAGAAATTGTAGTTTCTAGAGTTACTTCTTGCATTCACAATCAAGTTTTCTCCAGAAATAAATCTTAAACGGGAAAAAATCATTGTTTATTTCTACGTTCAAGAACAGAATTGTACTTTTAGGGGGAAAAGAGGAATGGATAACTTCCTGTTGAAAAATTTAAGAAGTCAGCCTGCAACTACACAAACTTGTATGGTACATGTAAGTGCAGTTGCAAGCTGACTTCTACATCACATATTTCAGTTGTCTGATACCAGCAGGCCTTATTTGGACCACTGTGGTGATGTTAAAGGGTTTATAGGAGACTCTTCCATTTTTTGCCAAAATAAATTAAATTTTTATTGGATCTTTTGGATTGAAAATTTAAAAATTTTAAATAAAATTTAATGACATCAATAGAGATACTAAAATTTGATATTCAGTACCAGAATTAAGCTTGATGTTATGCTTTCTTTCGGAAAAAGTACACTTTTAAGGTTATTAAATTGTCACCACAGACATTAAACATTTACACGAGTGTCATAAAGTATTAGTGTGCCCTTAAGCTCACATAGCAGTGAGATTCTCCTATCATGAGATTAATGCTGATACCCTTGCTACTGACGGTTACATGGATGTCATTTAAAATGCCCCAAATAGAAATTCCAATGAGAGAGTGAGAGTTGAAGTTTGACTGGAAAGATATTCAGATCTTTACTTGTTAACGCATGTGATTGTATGTTAGGTACAAGGTAAATCTGACTGCATGCCTTGGAATCCCACAGCAAAATGACATGTTGATGATGGGTTATTCTGTGATTCATGTGGTCGCTCCACAGTGGAGGAAAATCTTCAGTCTTACAGATAGGGTCCAAATGAGTTCGGACTCTTTATGATTCAATTGTACAGGGGCTGGTAGTATCACTGAAGGTTGCATGTCTTACTGTCTGATAAATGTGATTACCACAGTGTATCAATTAAGCCAGGTTTTGCCCAAATTTGGCACAAGGGGGACCTTACATTGGATCTTTGGGTCACTGTGACATGGCTACAACTATGGAGGAAGCACTTCTGTCTGTCAAAATTTACTTCAATGATCAGGCCTAACGTGTTCTCATCAGATCATGTGGCGATCTATTGCTTGATGCAGGCACGAAGAGGGAAAATAGATAAACAAGTCACTAGAGTGATCCTAACTAACTCATGCAAGGCAAAGCAAGAGAGATTGCTTGATAAGTTTAATAAAAAACAAACAAACAAACAAACATGTATATGAATATCCTACATTCTTCATAGGTGACTGGTTTTGGACTATCAGAGGTCTTCTCAGGGCTTAGATATTCAAAATATTTACTGTAATCGTGTGAATAAAAGTTCAGTTACGCTGTTAGGTTGTGTCGTTTCTTGTGTTTTTTGGTGAAGTTATGTGTGGGCTCCTTGCCATCTGGTGCAGGTAAACCTGAGGAAGTTCAGCCTTCAGATCACTCTGCCTTTTTAGTTTATCAGGCAAGTCGTGCATTGACACCTGCCCTGGATTATTTGATGTACAAAAACCAAAGGAAAAGTGCTTGATGCTCCCCAGACAAATTGTGTGAAGGAATCAGGTGACCACAGTGTGGTCAGTTAATTGTGCCAGTAATTTCCTTGTTTCTGTCCTGGGTCAGGTCAGAGATTCCTTGTCATACAATGATTGATGTAAAACTAGCATCTTGAACTGCCTTGAGTGCTCTAATCTGCCGGATGTGCTACTTGTGTTTCTGTTTAATTTTATAAAACAAACACAGAGGTCTTTAATTTGGAGTAAGAACAATGGCCTCACTGAGTGTTTGGTCCATTCGTAGGATCAATATTTGACAATTAGACGGTGTGATTGTCACCAATGTAGAGATAATGTAATTGTTGCAAAGTCACCAGACACAGAGCAGGATGTACGAAACAAAAACAGTGGAAGACGCCACTTGAGGAATGAGTGGACTTTATTCTATGTTTGAGGGTGAATTATCATTTTCTAGAGTGAAATTCAAAAGTAATAACTCACTGTAGATCACATGACCTTAACATTGTTACAACTAAATTGTGGCGTGCCTGCATCAGTGACGTAGTGCATTCACACGTCAACAAAATAAAATGTACGCGAGGGATGTTTAATTAAATACATCGCATGTGACGTTGAATAACTACGATGAGGGTAAACAAACACGATACACCAGGTCATGATCAGCGTTGAAAGTAGGCCTGGGGTACATTTTTTGTGGTGAATACCCAATTAAACATAGAATACACAAAACCTTACACGGTTACTATTTTTATCTTGCTCAGGATTATTGGTGGAAAATATCACTTGTGACCTGCTGTCACTTGCAATTTTGCCCACCAAGAACGATCCTGTGTGAGAGAAAAATAGTAACTCACTCACAGCCATGTAGTATTTTCAATTTAACTCTTCCTTTGCCAAATTTGACCATTTGGTTTTCACAGACCATGGTATTTGAACACGGCC
>OZ026618.1:20238898-20370742 GCA_964020975.1 Hermodice carunculata | reverse complement strand
ATATATATATATATATATATATATATATATATATATATATATATATATATATATATATATATATATATATATATATATATATGTGTGTGTGTATATATATAGTTTCAATGAGCAGAGATACCTAAAGTTTTAAACAATACACAGAATTACCATTTACAAGACTATTTTTCCCTATTGTGGTTCAAAATAAGGGGCTATGTATACTTGCTGCCATATCACCTGACATGTTATATGTTGAATTATTTCATTAGGCACAGGAAAGGTAAAGCAAGTGCATAATACACATGTTTGAGACTGATCGGTGAATTGCCCATGTGAGTGAAACTTGTTGCCAAAAGGCACATTACATTCATAGGTGCCATCTATAAATATGTTTCAAATTAGTTTTCATTGCTGTTGTAATAGTGTAAATCATTGCAGAAAAAGGCATTTGAATAGCAACTGGTTACATTTTCCGGCTTTAAATGACAAATGGTTGTAAGTACGCATGGTATTTCTGTTACTTATAATAAGATGTTAGGGGTTACCAGAACATAAATTATTGAACATTTAATGACGGAACCAAAGTCATCTATTCATACCACATAAAATGTATGTGGACTTTTGTTTCTGTCTGACATAATACAGTGGTGAATATAGTGCAGAGGGGTCACTTGATGACTTCAGTTTAGTTTGCTCGTCTACAGTTAGGATATCTTTTATGCTACCCTGCCCTAAAAGGTGTATTGCATTTGAATTATTTTTAGAAAATACACTTTACAATGGTCTCTATGTTATATTGCAACCTATAATTAGCCTTGCATGAACCAACTCAGAAGCTGTACTTAAAAGAGGCTACGGCACAAACAAACAGGCATTGAGTGTGTATTTTTGCAATGTCCTACAAAGCATTAGCGATGGAATTAGTGAAATGAAACACGTTTTCAATGCAGTGTCTTATTGTTACATTTTACATATGGTCAAAAGAAGAAAGTTGAGGAACAAGGCCACACAAAACCCCTTCTCCTCTGACTTTATAGCTTCTGACATGCTTGACTATGCGAAAGCGGCTGAAAGATAACAATCAACACGTGTGTGGAGACAGGGCATTATGCCTATGAATGTGTCACCCTGTTGCCTGAAAACAGGAAAGATCATGTACTTATACCAGGGCCTCCTTGTTGATGAAATGATGCAACCACAACTTATGATTTTAAAGTATACACAAACACCTACATACATACATAGAGGCACAAATAGAGACCCATATGTGTATACATGTTTGTACACACATACAATACAAATATATATATATATATATATACATATATATATATATACATATATATATACATATGTATATATTTATATACATATATATAAACATACGTGTACATATGCATATATGTATATATATGTGTATATACATATACATATATATACATATACATATATATATACATATATATATATATATATATATATATATATATATATATATATATGCACACAGACACACACACGCACACACAAAGGGGGTCATAAGTAGGGTTTCTATTGGGGGGGGCTTTTTTAATTCCTTTATCTTTTTGTGACAGAAACAAAGTATCACGAGAATGAAAAAATAGCTTTTCACAAGTACAGGGCCAGTATAAAAGACTACTATTTTACGCGTTCCATACAAGGGTAGATAACCCTTCTCACATAGACTATTAGCTACGCTAAAGTGGTTTTCAAGTCACACAACATCGGGGTTAGCGCTCTCTTTAAGCCATATGTCCCTCAAATCTAAAGTTGATTTCTTGATATTAGTTGAAGTGGAAACGTTCCAGATATCTAGAAAAAAGTTGGCTATAGAATGCCATTGATCTTTCCAACTTTTAAGAAATTTAAAGGAAGACATTAAGTATATAGAGAAAAGTTTAAAGTAGGTGCCGGTTGATTTCCATCCAGTGCCTAACGTTATTTTTGTAACAGAACTATTACTAAATATCTCTGTAGCGATTTTCTTTGATGTGACCACACAATTTATACCCAGGTCAAAGTCAAAGTGCGTGATGATGATCCAATCGGTAGAAGGGAGTGAGCAGGCATTTGGGCTCTTAGTACATTGCAGTGTTTGATATGTACAGGTTTGCCTGACAGCCTGTTATTCTTGTTCGACATGGCAATTACACAATATGGAGTGTAAGGAATGTATTGCACCATGACTTTCGATGGATAAAAATTAAACATCAGGTCTCAGACATGCAAGTACACCTTGTGACTTCAGCAGAGCATAGAGCTGCCCATCTCTAGAGATAGCTAGACATTTGCCCTCTAGTTTGCATTTAGCCATGCGTTTTGAAGACTTGTGATAGATGAGCCCTCTTTGAATCTTTTTAAATAGAAAAGGATGCGTTGGTTAGGGCTGTGACAACACTAAATGTGTGGCCAGCTGAAATCAATGTGGTTTTTAAATTACTGTGATAACACTTGATATTATAATGTAGACCTTTAGAATATGATTAGCAATTATTTTGATTCAATGGATCGGATACCAAGTGAAATACGTGGTGTATTTGAGTGTGGAAAGTGTTAAACAACACTGCGGGTGCCATAGTGGAAAATTAATAATATTAGTCATCAACCAGTTGTGCAAGCAGTATGAAAACGTTTTGTTCAAGGGTATTATTATTTGGTCCAAAACATGTGAGATGCCAGTTTACGCAGCCTGTAATTTGTTCAATGCTATTTTAACTTTTTGGACATCCGAGCGGGTACTGAACTGAAAGACATTGCCCAGCAACTTTCCTAATGGGGCTTATAAAGCTCTCTTGTGTCGTTCAGTTCTATATTCGGGGGAGGGGGGGGGGCTTGAGTACAAATTCTTCTTGGCTTTGCTTCAGACTTAAATAGAACTTCTGAAGATCACCATGCCATGTGTACACAGATATTCTCACTTAAAGTTTTGAATATCTGTTTGAATTAAACCGTGTGTGCTATTAGCAAGAATGGCCAATTGTTTGCGATAGACAGCTGAAGTTTGCTTTGATTGACCTTTCGCGGTAAACCCTTTATCTATTCCTATTCTTTGAAAATGTTCAATATCTCTTAACACGTTACGGATATACTAATTTCAACATATTTTATGGAAAAAACAATTGGGAAACAGGGCAGTGCCCTATATTAATCCCTCTTGCACATGGAAAGGAAGAGGGCTTACACAATTCACAATATTGAAAGACAAAATACATTAGGTAGGAATACATCACATAGCTAGGAGAGATAGAGTGGCAATGCTGTACATAGTTAAAAAGGATGTCACCCGACGCCGTACAGATAGATAAAAAGCAAATGAAGTATACATCTACCAATACATAATATACATCGTATATGCAATAGACTAGGTCTGGTTGCTTTTGCTCCCATCAAATATGTGATAAAAGGTGTAACTTAAGTTACTGCTCCTAGTCTGCCCGTGGCTTGTATGTTATTGCTGGCAGCTTCAAAATAATTTTGTTTAGTTCCATAGTGCATGTTTTAGAGCCATATTGTAGAGTGTGGATAGTGATATGGGCTAAGGGGGTGATTTTGGTGCGTAACAAATTTTGATGGGTAACGTACAAATAACACTCGCCAAAGAAATGGAAAGAATCTTCATTACCATTGCCAGAGGCACACTTTGAAGAGTCTTTAATACCTTTCTTAAATAGGCCATAATTAACCTTGATGTATCCAATGTGCATTTCACCTTGATAATGTAATGGTTTGATGTGTTTGATGTCGCAATTTAACCATTTCTTAAAATCGGCCAGGTCCTCAGTATTTGAGTGGATACAGAAAGAGTGTTCCATTGTCGGACGACGGAAGGAAAAAAAAGAAGAGCTAAAGTAATTTGTTCGAGCTGGATTACGAGATGAATTTACCCTTGAGCGAACAATTTATCTATTGCGATCTTGAACAGTGTTGGGTACAAGGTTTTGCAAATATAGTGGGACATCTCCATGTAGAATTTTGAAAAAGAAAATTAGTTTACATTTATTACAATGTTCAGACAATTTTTCAAGACCAGACTCTTCATAAATTAAGTCATGATTTCTGCCAGATGTGGCCCCTGTTATAACTCTTATTGCAGCTAACTGTGCGTTTTCTAGTTGTTCGGATTCCTGCGCAGTACAATTTGCCCAAACAACTAACCTGTATTCAAGAAGTGGGCGGATGAAGGATAGATAAAGGATAGATAAAGAATTTCGAGTGTCTTTCTGCTAACACGAAACTGCAGATATTTAAGTACATTTTCCATTTTTATGCCCCTCGTTACCAAGTCCTTGATGTGACAAGCCCACGCTAGGTCACTACAAAATATTAGCCCTAAATATTTGTGATCGTTGTGGTTTGATAAAGTTTCATTCATAAAGGTAACATCAGGATATTGCAAGGGTTTTAGTTTCTTAGAAATGGTAATGCTTGCAGTTTTGGCAGGATTAAATGATATCAGCCATTGCCGTGACCAATCCTCTATTTCCTGCAAATCAGTGTTTAGAGAACTAGTCGTGGCATTGGCGTCATCAACCCGTAAAAAAGTGTTCTATCGTCGGCAAATAGATGAACAGATGGCCGCACAATTTTGATGATATCATTTTTATAAATAAGAGATAGCAGTGGTCCCAGGACCGATCCTTGGGGGAAACCTGCCTTGACTCTCCCCCATTGAGACTGTCCACCCCGGACAACAAGCCTTTGTGTCCGCCCCTCTAAGTAGTTACCAAACCACTGCAACAGCGAACCATACAATCCCGACTTGTTTTAGTGTATAGGGGAGTCCAGGGTAATGGACACGGTCAAACGCTTTAGTTATGTCACAGAAAACTACTTTGACATCTTGCTGCAGATTGACTGCCTCGCAAATATGACTGCGCTATCACCCGGGATAAATCTGGACTGGCTTTCCTTTATATAATCATGTTGTACCGAAATAAGTTAAAAATGTGTTTGAAACCAACTTTTTCGAAAACTTTACTTACACAGTTTTGGAACAAATTTGGTCTATAGTTGTTGCATAGACTTGGAGACCCTTTTTAAAAAGATAGGAACAACGTTTGCCTTTTTCCGTTGGTCAGGGAACCTGCGTTTGGCCAAGGAGATATTAAATAATTTGGCAAGTGGCTCCAAAAAGAATGGAGCCCCTTTCTTAGACATCCGGGGACTTATACCGTCAGGGTCATTTGCCTTGCATATGTCCAGGCTTTTCAGAAACCAAAGAACTTTGTTTCTATTTATTGAAATAAATACCAACGTGTTTACTGGAGTGTGGGCAGACTCAGGTAGAGAGAAATTGAATCATCGACTTTGCCTTGATCGAAAAAGAAAAAGCTGTGTAGGATCTCAGCTTTGGCGTCATCATCTGTAAATGTGTTTTTGGTCGTCGAGTAGCGCCGATATGTCGGATGATTCGTTTTTGGAAAGAAGAAAAAATTACTGCGTTCCACCAGTTCTTTCTCCTGTGTTGTGTATTACTCACAGAATCTTCCAGACATATATAATAGTCTTCTTCTGCCTGTCTGAGATCATTGATGTATTTGTTGCGTAATTGTTTGAAGTATGGCCACAGTGATGGTCTAAGTTTTGCTTGCAAATGTATTCGCTCGACTTTCCTTTCGGAGGAATGAAGAGCAGACATGTATCATGGTGAACCGCTAGGCCTAATTTTAGCGGCTTTGCTGGGTACACAATCCTGTGCAACTGACATAAAAGTGCAAGTCCAGTTATCACAAATTGAATCAATGTCATCAGATTCAAAACATGCGTCCCAATTACATTCCAGAAGCTTTTGTCTCAAATTGTCAAAATTTGCTTTATCATAGTCCTACACAGTTCTTTTGAATGCGGATGCCTTCTTACGTCGGAATTATAGATTGGCACTAATATTAATAATTTGTCACAGTTTGCAAATGGGGAAGATACATTTGTGTTACGAACAAAGCTGGGCATATTAGTCATTATTTGATCCAGGCATGTTCCTGTATTGTCTGTTATTCTGGTTGGTTTATCAATATGCCAGGTAAATAGGTTAACTGTACTGAAACTGGCCAATTCATTACCTTGGCTGCTAGCAAGATCTGCATTTAGGTATCCCATGATAAAAAATTTGGCAATGCCCAAGCTGTTGGCTCTGTCAGCACTGTCTTGCAAACATCTCCCAAAACTCGGCAGGAGCACTAGGGGGTCTATATATCACCGCAAGTAAGAATTTATTATTGCGCAGGCGAACCTCAGTCCACATAAGTTCTTGTTCTGGGACCTCAAGGTCGCACCGTCTGTTCACTTCCAAACATCCTTAGGCTCTGCCAGTACCTGTTCTGTAATCACATCGAAAGACTGGATGGAAGCCAGGGATCCCCAAACCCCGGTCTGAGTCTTTTGGCGAAAGAAACGTCTTGGACAAAGCTATTATATCAAAAAAAAAATCGGCAAAGGATGATTTTATACATCTTTTTTCTCGGGCGACAAGCTACATATGTTCTAAAGCTTCTTTGAATACAAATATAGAATCAATTACTACCTTTGTGAATCATACAATGCTTTCCAAGAGATATGTGAACAAGTCGACACATATCCGATATGACTTGGAGACAAGGATCTTGATTACAAATAGTTTAACACATGCGACTACCTTGTTTGTGGCAAATTAATAATCTGAGCAATAAGATGAGGTAATTGTTGTTGATTCAGCTGTATGCAACTCAGAAATTGACAATATTTGGAGCAATAGATTATAGAACACAAGCAGTATACTACTGTTAGATATTATGACGACTGCTTTGAAAAAAAAAAAAGTAAGAGTCTTAGATAGTTGGTCAATAGAGTTAAATCTTCTCTTACAGTGGGCAGGTAGCAAGAGAAATATTTCAATTAACAGGTATACGTAAATAAATAGTATCCAATACAGAGTACACTGGTGCCTTGTGCATGTACCCAGGAACATCTTAGTGCATCAGTATCTTGTGTGTTGAACATCTTAGATACTTGGTCAATAGAGTTAAATCTACTCTTACATTGGGCAGGTAGCGATAAAATATTCCCAATAACATGTATACGTAAATGAATAGTATCCAATACATAATACACTGGTGCTTTGTACATGTACCAAGGAACGTCTAGTATCAGTGTATCGTCTAGCGTATCAGTGTCTTGCGTGTTGAACATACAGTCTAAATGTATATACTTTGTGAATCATGAAGAATATGACACAAGGACATGCATACAGTGCCTTGACATGAAAATGAAAAGCGTAATAGTGAGTGGATTTTTTGTTATATGATGCATCAGACCATGACATAGGGTAGAAAAAACTCTTGCATCTTTGTAAACATTCAAGTCAGTAATCTGGTAGACAATGTAGGTAACCCCTATGTTAAGGGTATATATCAGGTTACGCGTGAGTCTTACAAATGACTTAATAAAAGTCTGAAAATAAGCTAAAAGTACCATAAACTATATATTTCCTGAAAGCTAACAAATCTGGAAATAAGATGATAGCATTTTCATTTGGACCAGTTCTTCTGTGTTGACACAACAATCAGGTAAAGTGATCATAAAAAAATCACACAATTGTTAAATCTACTTTTTTATTTTGAGCTTGAGCATGTGCATTTGTGTTGCAAAAGCTAGCAGACATGGTTTTCTACACAAACGTGTCTCACTTTTTTCATTGTTTGCGCTATCGTAGAGATACTCACGTTTAATGTTGAAAAGATGACATTCCATTCTTACATGAAAGGTTTTGACTTTTGGCTCGCTGTAGATAGAAAACCACTCAACATAGAAAAAAATCTGAGACACGTTTTTAAAGATTTTATTCTTGTAAACAGTTTGCCATAAACCCCAGGTCTTTATGAGTAAAACTGACGAAGTTGATTTCACAAGAAGTTGATAAACATAGGCCAAGAATGATGCCGAGAAAAACGCTTTCAAAGCAAATGCCAACTTCAATAGGACTTACGCAATTCTTTGTGCCTTTGATCGCAATGACACCTTGGTATTCCGTTATGCACTCTTACCTTTTGAGTAAATGGACAAGTTTGGAGCATCAAACTTCAAAGAATGATTTATTTTAGAGGTTTTACATCCAAAAATATTATAATCGTGCTCATTTGTCACTTTGGATTCCATGTTGGGGTTTCTCAAGTTTACCCTGATTGGCCGACAAATGACTGACAGGTGGTTACGGGGCAACCGGGTTCTATGATGTTTGCCGTCTTGCGTGGGTCAAATATAGGTGTCAGTAAATCGGAACTTCAGTCTCAGTTCAGAAAGTTTCTATCAAGTTCAGAGGATCGTTGCTTACATTTGTGTAATTAGAAAGTGCTATTGCAAAGATGCCGAGAAAGAAAAAACCTAGGGGCAGACCTATGCCCGCGTCAGTTGCAAGTGAACTCAAAGCATCTGATCTAGGATCATACTACAATCAGTTCCCTCTGGTGGAGACGACCCTGCAACCCAACGTGAGCCTCACAGAGACCCCGGGCGAGTCTGGCATTGCTGGGTCAGGGTTGAACGAAGTCGAGGCCAAGGTCACGGATACTGATTCGGTGAACGCCAGAACATCCACAAGCCCATCCTGTCTGGAAAAACGATTTTGCAGTGCTAGTGCCCAGAAACTTGGAGACTTTGTGGTCCACGAGGCTAGATCTACAGATTGTTGTGAAGAAAAAAAGGGGTGAATGAATAGCCAGAAGGATACCGATCATGGGACCGTTCTCAGTTGCAGGCTTGCATTGATGCCGTTGCTGTGTGTGCAACTTGTAAAGTTGGAAATCATAAACTGAGCGAAAGAACTGGTATTGGCGCAACAAGAGGATGGGAGTCTGAGTTTACATGGATATGTTCAAATGAGAGTTGTACACAAAGGGATTTCCAGCGATGGACTGCGACATCACCACTGCTCGGCAGGAAAGACGAGGTAAATAATGCACGTTTTTACTCGACTTAGCTTCGAAATGTTGATTTCATTATCGCCCGCGGGCGCAGCCCATTCATTCAGTTCATAAATATTTGGTTTTCATCGTATTTTCACAAATCACCTACATGTAAAGTAAGCCCAAACCTTGGGCCATGATTGAACATAAAAGGGCTATATTTAAAGGGAAATAATTACTGAAAATATGACATATTTTACATGTTGCAAAAGCGACCAGTCTTGATCAGGGTGGTTGCATGGCCCAGTGTCACAGAAACCATTCATGATGTTGCCTGCACGGCCAGTTTCAGCGCCCCGGGCGGGGGTGGGGGGTGGGGGGGGTGGTTGGAAGAGAAAGAGAGTCCTGCATGTTTTGCCTTGCTTCTGTAGTTTCTTCATCTTGGGTAAATATGTAAACTTGAGTTACGTGAATAAAAACTTAGACTTCTCAGTCATTGAGTAGTGGTCCCATGTAAATGAGTTGGCCTAACCATGGAGATCTATTGCCTAACAAAAGTATAGCATGTACAGGTAATGTACTAAATTGTACTATGATTCTGATATAGACTCATCTGAAGCCCAGGTTTACTTACAAGTATATTTCAAGTACTTGTACATGTATCAGCCATCTAGCCCTTTATTGTGCTGTCATTGTACATTTTGAAAAAAATATTATGTTCATACCAGTTATGAACTATGATAAACCTGAAAGATCCCTATTTTTTCAGTGAAGCATGATTTCATGTTGAAGTATTTTTCAAGCACATGCATGAGCTCAGTAACTCACTTATTGATATTTCACTACACAGTTAGCAGAGTGTCAATTATTCTTGTTATTTCTATAGATATGAAATGATAGTATAAAAAGAAGCAAGACAAATATCGAGTCCTCGGGGGAGGCCAACATATTATTTGCCTTGCTTCTGCAGTGTCTCCATCTTGACTAAAAAGTAAAATATGTGACATTACATGTAACAAAAAGTCAGACTTCTCACCATTCAATCATTGAATGGTGGTCCCATGAAAATGGGTAGGCCTAACGAAAGTACGGTATGTACAGCTAAATTGTACTATGAGTCTGACCTAGACTCATGTGAAATCCTGGTTTACTTAGAAGTATGTTTCAAGCAAATCTATATGTATCAGCCAATCGGGGTTGGGGGGGGGGGGGGTCCTGCATGTTTTGCCTTACTTCTGCAGTTTCTTCATCTTGACTAAATATGTGAACTTGAATTACATGTAACAAAAGTTAGACTTATCAGTTGTTGAATGGTGGTCCCATGTAAATGAGTAGGCCTAACCCGGAAGATCTATTGCCTAACAAAAGTATAGTATGTACAGGTAATATACTAACTCGTACTATGAGTCTGACTTAGACTCATCTGAAACCCAGGTTTACTTACAAGTATGTTTCAAGTACTTGTACATGAATCAGCCATGCAAGCCACTTATTGTGCTGTCAATGTGCACTTTGAGAAAATATTACGTTGATATCAGTTTGAACTATAATAAACTGGAAAAATTAAATAGATGGTTCATGGAAAAGTCGACGCCCTGACTCAAAACATGCAGTGGTTGCAGCAAAAGCAATAGAAACAGAACAAGTGGTGGATAGGCATTATTTATGCAGTACATGCAAAATCTGCAAATCAAAAGAACACTTAGACCAGAACTCACTAGAGTATCTCAATTGGTACGTGGAACATGCAAATGAGTGCATGAAAAACCATGAGGGAAGTTCACAATCAATGGAAACTGAAGGGGTGCAGAATTGTATTCGCGTTCTATCGACAGACACAACATAAGGTATGATCCTTTTGTGCGGGACGGTGATGCCAAATCATACCACAGGATACTACAAGATCAGCCATATGGACCAGACAGGACAGTAACTAAAGAAAATTGCAAGGGTCATGTTCAGAAACGTATGGGTACCAGACTAAGAGCACTTGTGCAACAACAACAACAACAAAAAAAAAAAAAACAAACAAACAAACAAACAAAAAAAAAACAAAACAAAAAAACCCAGTGAAGTTGTCCGATGGAAAATACTTATCTGGACCAGGGAGACTTACATTAAAGCGCATTGATTCAAGCAGACTTTCTATGGACGGGCTATCTCGGACAACAAAGGGGATGCTGAAGCCATGTCTAAGGCTACATGGCAATATTGTACCATTACAGCGATCCAGCAGACCACTCATGTTGCCCCCCTGGTGCTGACAGCTGGTGTAAGTGGCAGTCAGACATAGCCACAGGCAACTCCACTTACGAGCCTATTGTGAATCCATTCAGTCCTGTCATTGTTGAAGTGCTGACTCCAATTTTCAAGGATCTTGGGGACATAAAGTTGCTGAAATCATGCACAAAGGGACTCACACAAAATGGGAATGAGTCGCTACACCATTGCATCTGGGGATTTGTACTTTAGGAACAGATGAACTCGTTGCAGGAAATCCAGCTGGGGATTGATATTGGTGTTATGGTATTCAGTGTAGAGAGGTATACAACAACTTGTAGACTGCACCATGCTATTGGATTACCCATTACAAAATTTACAGCTACACTGAAAAAAAAATGACAACAAAAGAATTATCACAGGGAACTATCAGGAAAGGGCTGAGGTGAAAGATAAGAGACGTAAGTCAAGAGCAAGCCGCCTAGATCAGCTAGTAGCTTTCAATTATAGAGAGGACGAACACTATGCATCGGGCCAGTTCTTGAAAGTACCGTCAGAGACAACAAGAAGGGCTCCCACTTGTGGAAAATGTGGCCAGCGAATGAAAGGTCACCAAGTTGTGAATGGAAGTAAAGTGTGCCCAGCAAAATAAACTTTTTCTACATGACAACAAAGTGTCATGGAGAAATGTGCCTAAATGTGGCACCTAATATCATACCGGATTTGATGTAACATATATGTAGAAATATGAACACATGAACTTGTCTGAACTATGGATGTACCTACATGTTTGAAAAAATGAATAAACAATCTCACACCACATACAATCGGATGTACTGACAAACATTTGAGGAGGAGTTGCCAAAGAATAAGATTACGAATACCACTGTAATAAAATCTGTGGACATTGACATTGTGCCTGTCAGGGCTTTTATGTGATGTCCACTGTCATAAAATCTATGGACAGTGACATTGTGCCTATGAGAGTATTAGTGTGATAATCTGGAATTATAATATATTCAGTGACATTGTGCCTATCAGAGCATTTGTGTGATAATCTGGAATTTTAGTATATTTTTCTAAAATGCAGGAACATGTATTTTTTTTTCAAAGTTACCCAATACCTCATGACTTGGTCGGGAATTTTACTTTGTATATATTTGTGTATTTGAATGATATTGTCTGGATTTATTAAAATTAATTTTGTACATCAGCTTGTGTTTTCTATGTCATTATTATCCAAAAGCTGTATTCGTGCTATTATTATTTTTTTTTAAATGTAAGTTTTTCCCTCCAGAAAAAAATTCTTGATTTCTGAGAAACCCTCAAAATTATCATTGCAATAACAGTGAATCCAGTAATAAATGTCATTTCTATTTTTATGTGGGAGAAACTTCAAAGTCCATTATGTTAGTTCACAGGCACAAAATAACTTGATTTCCATAGCCATTTGCTGATGGATGATCAATTATTCAGTTTGCACCTGTAGTAGACAGTTGGTCAGTGGTCAGCCAAAATTACCAACATTTTCAAAGTAGTACATAAAGTAGTGATGCGAATACCCCCCCCCCCCCAAAAAAAAAAGTACATTTAAAATGTTTGTTATTAACCCGAAATGCATAATGGTGTTGCTTGGCCACATGTTCATATTTTGTGTATCTAATACTGAACTTTCTCATGCAACTATTATGGATATCTAAGTATGAAGAATTTATTTGTCAGCAAAAAAAAAAAAAAGGCCTTTCCCCCAAAGGTGTACTCTGTGTACTAATTTGAAATTTTACTTTTTGGGCTGGGCCCCTGACTCAGAGTAAATCTGGATATATTTGTCATTTCTTTTTTGGTGCTGGAGAAACTTCCAGCATTTTAATTTACACGCACAAAATAACTTGATTTGCATAGATATGTGCAAATCAAAATTAACAGATGGCTGATTAATTATGGAATGATTTCATTCAGATTTTCAGTTTGCACCTGTAATAGAGAGTTGATTCAGGGCCAGGCAAAATTACCAACATTTTCACAATAGTACACAAAGTAAGAGATCTTGGACCCCCCCCCCCCCCAAAAAAAAAGTAAAAAATGTTTTGTTCAAGCCAAAATGCATTGTCGTGGATATTTCAGTTTGAAGAATTTATTTGCAAGCAAAGAAACACATTTTTTGTGTATTTTTAACAAGACCCGTATTTGCCCATAGGCCTCTCCTCCAAATGTGTAATTTGTGTACTAATGGGAAACTTCATATTTTTGGCTGGGCTCCTGAATCAATTAGAAAAAAAAAAAAAGGGGGGGGGGGTAATTTTTGTAGCTTGCGCTAAGGCCAGCTTTGGAATACAGAATTTGAAAAGCCCAGAAAGAAATTGGCCACCCCCCCCCCCTCCCCCTTTGAGTGAAACTGAAGATATAAAAAGCAAATATATGAATATTCAAAGCTGGAAACCATTCATATTTGGTTAGATATTTTCACTAAATTGGTTGAAATATAAGGCAAATAGGAACTCTTGAGACTTGTTGGAACAATTTTTCTCTCAAATTGTAAAGTTGTGGTTAGCTGGTATTAAAACGCCTCTCATTCTGGGAACAAACTATGATAAAATTGCCAGCTTTACACATCCTGGCACTCAAATAAACTGATATTTTTATTTTTTAATCTCAAAACATTGTGTATGGCAATTTCAAATACACTGGTCAAGATTTAAGTTTATATCTTCATGGCACTAAAATTTGCAATCATGACTTACTTTGACGGGAAAAGATAAATGTATTGTAGCTCAAGAAATTTCTTCTGCGCTTTACCTGATTTCATGCAACTGCTCAATGTGCTAAAATTAGGTTGTATATTACAACATTATATCATATTATGTGGCATTTTTGGTACCACTAAATTAAAATGTGTGAAAATTTTGAAAGTTGAGGAAAATGAAGTTTCCATGAAAATTTCTTGAACTACAGTCCATGAATCTGGATCTTTTCATATGGACAACACAACCACTCCGGATTTCACTTTACAACACAAGTTTATTTACCAAAAAAATGACAAACATGAAAACATTTACAGAGCAAAAATATTTCACTTGGTTTTGGTAGCACAAAACTTGGCACTGTTCACAATGAAAATAGAGACATCACAGTCCCATTTTATGTAAATTGTTCACAACTTATGGCTTTAGTAGGTATCACTGTTTTACTTCAGCTCTCTGACTCGTGTCTCATCACACATAGTGCCTGGCAAAACTCTTCAATCCGAACCGAAAAAGCACTGTCCCGTAGTTCTCCTTTGACTTGCAGTGGCAGCAATGCACGAATGAATCGCAGCACTTCGGGGGGGGGGGGGGGGGGTATGTGTAGTGACATCCCTCTGGTCCCAACTCTTTGATCTACAAAAAAAAAAAAAAAAACACAATGCATTTTTAATGACAAAGTGAACATAGTACAGCATACATGTAGCTCACTGAGCAAGAAATGAGTTTGTGACAAAGATTGTTAACTTTTTTTTTATTGAGCCAGCAAAACTGTTGCATGTGATGTTTATAATGTCAACGGAATAACAATGATCTCTCTACATTCCGGCATTCTATTTCATACATAATAATATATCTGAATTGAAAATTGTTGAACTTACAACAGGCTTGATATCTTTTTGTTGCAATTCAGATTTGTTTATACTAACATAATAATTATTTCATGAAACACAACCAAATTGAATAGATGGTGACAGATGTCAGGAAGCTGCTATAGAATTATATATTATAACATGTCTAGAGCTGCAGATATCAAAAAGCATATCTTAGGGTTTTTTTTTTTGGTTTTTTTTTTTATCTGACCTCATAACTAGGGACATATAGCAAGTCCCCAGTCTTACAGAATGGTTCACTGAAATAAAAACGCATGGCAGTAATAAAATGCATGTATACCTTCAGTCTCTGGGCCCAACAACTGTACTGGAGGAAGCTGATTCTCCTCTGGCTTGCGTTGCCTTTGGTCTTCATTGTGGCCACCGCCATATCCAGGTTGTCTGCAAAAAGCTGACCATCATGCCTGAAATCACAAAAAATATACTAGAGTTAGCTTGTGTGGTAATGAGGCACTCAAGTTGTGATCAAGTTTTGTCTTTCAAAGCTAGAGATCAAGCTTGTGGCTTTACGAAAAATCGCATATCATCACATATTATCGCCCCCCCCCCCCCCCCGCGGCATTCGCACGAGCGTGCAAACGTGTGTTCTATCAACGTTAACTATCATATAGCGGGATCTCCGAAAAGTAATCGATAGGTCACTAATCTTTGAGGTAAGTTTTCGTTTTGTCATCGCAAATTAGATCGGGAAAATTCTAAGGATGCAGAATGAAATCAAAGTCCTACCTCAGCAGTAAGACAGAAATTGTTCGGTCAACTTACCCGCAGCGCTCCATCAGGTCCACAAGCACTTTTCTTGATGTAAAGACTTCCTTGGCACGAATTTCCTTTACTGACTTTTTTGTGTTTTTCACCTTCGGCATGTTTCACATTTCACACTGCTAGTATACCCCAAAATTCACTGATCTTCACCAACTCACTGGCACTGCGATAATGGGGTTTGCCTGCCCAGCTGGTCGTAGTCTGCTTGTGCGGGTGCGGAGCGTGCGCAGAACCGCTCACACTTGCTGTATGTAAATGAGGCTCCTGTTGGATTCCTGCAGGGCGGAGCTTAGAAGCTAAACTTGTCCCCAGCCGAAGCCACACCAGACAGTGAGAACTAGGCCCAATCAGGGTAGTGGCCAAAGCCCAAAAGTACTCGGGTACCCCTCCCCATGGTAGAACAAGATACAACCCATTTTTTTATTAAAGATTGGTTTGTGAGACATAAGAAAATGATGGTTGTGGTCGTTTATCTTAGTGACAGGTGTATTGTATCACCACTTAAAAGGAAGAATGGCTCTTTTTATCAAGAAATTTTCACTTTGCTTGTTTTTTTGCATAAGATCAGCAATATTTGCTGAAAATTGTTGACATTAGGCTTATTTTGAAGAAAACTTATGTAAAAAAATAAAAAAAATAATGATACTAGACATTTAAGAACCTAAAGATGGGGGATAATGTAGAAAACTGCACAATTATGCAAAAATATTTTTGATTCTGACATTTTATCCCCCCAAAATATGTCAAAAAACTTACAATTCTGGTCCAATATTGCATTTTTATACACAAAAACTTACCTTAGCCATACAGGTACGAGGTTACATGAAAATTATTATTCCAAATTTCTCAAAATTTTATAAACACCAAAAAGTATTACCCCTACCCCCTTATTTTTTGAAATAAGAAAAATCACTGCTTTCTCGCTATTCCACGCTTTTATTCAATTGATAATACTTACTCATTGATAAAATTAAAACTTGACACAAGAACAAGCTAATTAATTCTGTGCAAGCGAATTTAATGTCACCTTCTTTTAAAATTTTTAGTTTGGACATGGAATTTGGCAATTTTTGAAAAAAAAAAAGAACTTGTCACATAGATTAAAAGAGCACATATATTCAGTGAGGGTACAAAGTTAAGCAAAGTATGTCCCATCAGAGTTGTATCAGACTCAATCATTCAGAGACAATGTTGATTCATCATTTTGGTGCAAAAATACTAATACTAATGACAGTCACACAACATGAAAAAAAAAATAGTTGTAGAGTCTGAATAAGCACAGTGTTTACAAGACTATCCATTAAGAATCATCGCTAGGTAAACTTCAAAAACAAAACTGGTGTTTTCCAAAATGGCTAGCACTGGCGATTGTGCACATTGCATTTATTTCAGTCTTCAGTGTCAGTGATCTCACTGTCAGATTCATCACACTGTGCTGGTTAGCTGTTTTCACAGTCAACACAAGAGCACATTTCAATGCAGGCCAATCCTGCCAGCAAACAAGGACATTTCCTTTGGATACTACATTTTGCATCATTGCAACAGAGATGATTGATGTCTCTGACCTGGACTGGAGCACATGCATTTTCATACAGTTTATGTTCTTATGTCCCATCTTTACCCTTGGTCCATCCATGGCACGTAGGGTCTGGAATTATTAGTTTTGAGACATGACTTTGGCACCATACTGAAGTTTGAAACTGTGCTCTCAAGACATGTTGCTTGAATTTGGGTGGAAGAAAGGCTGCTGTTTTGTCAGTAGTTGATGCTAACAGATATCTCAGCTCATTCAGTGTGTTTGAAGCCTTGCCTCTCTTACCATATAGTAGCAACACAAATGATCGAGCAGTGTCAAGTTCAGCATCCAATGACAAAGTACCAAAATCAGACAAAGTGGTGAAAGAACTGACATTTTCAACTAGTTTTGTGAAAGCGGTGCGCTTTCCAATCATATACATGGCACTTGTTGTGTCACATCCTGTAATGGCA
Source organism: Hermodice carunculata (assembly GCA_964020975.1). Taxonomy (NCBI): domain Eukaryota; kingdom Metazoa; phylum Annelida; class Polychaeta; order Eunicida; family Amphinomidae; genus Hermodice; species Hermodice carunculata. The sequence goes on along the minus strand of OZ026618.1, from coordinate 20,353,258 downwards.
TGCATTGCAGGTAGGCACAGGGATGCTTGCCTACCCAACTTCTCCACAATAGTATGAACAGGAATAAATCTCCTACGTGTCACAGTTTTAGTTGTATGCCCAGCTTGCATGAAGACCTCATCACGCAGATAATTTCTGCTGTAATAGTACACCAAAAGAACAAGAACGTCTGTGTCATCACAGCAAACAACAATTCTCCTGTGAGTTTTTGACAGGTCCATGGCATTCTAGTGTCTGCTTCCTCATGTGTGGAAAACAGAAAACTCAGCAATGTTGCCCCAGAGTTCTTTACCGACTTCACGACAGTCCCATCAACAAATCCTCCAGCCAGTATGATTGACATATTTCGTTTGAGACGAAGTGGTGCCTTTGTAACAATGAATTCACTCACAAATGCTGCCAGTGCAGCTTTGTTTGCTGATCCCTTGAGAAACAGACGATAATTTGGTACATCAAGTGAACCTGTGACTTGGTGGCTGATCCACGGCGCTGACGTTCCATCATCTTTATGGAAATTGCTTTGTCATAACGGTCAAACACAACTGTCACGTTATCAATGCAAAGTTCCTTATCATGAAGAAGTCCCAAGATCTTGTTTAGAATTTGTTCTGCCAGGTCATCAAACGTCTTGAAGAATGATTCATTGAGTGACTGTACCACTGCCATCCCATCTATGATATATGCAGTGCTGTTTGCCTGGCCAGGACCTTTGGGCAAGTTGTGAACTTCATCACACAAATATTCGAGTTTTTTACCAAGCTCTGATTTATTTGTTTTACGCATTGATCCGTCATCATTGAACAGGGCTGGTGGTACAGCAGCAAGCTCATGCTCTAAAACATGTTTTAGATCAATGTCTCTTGTCTTTGATACAGAAAGCAGGTGCCTGAACAGCACTTCAGTTGAGCAGATAAACTTCTTTTGTTTGTCTGAAGGCAAAGGCTTTCGCAAGTCAGCAAATGTTTTGGTGTTGGATTTTGTCTGTGGATCCCAAAAGCTGGTTGATTTGGTACCTTGCAGTAGTCGTTTCTCTGCAAAGTTGAACATTGCTGTCTTACCAGTCACTGTAATTTTTGTCAGAGATTCTTCTACTTCCTTGGTTGCAACCTGACCAGTTACAATATTGATCAAGGCACTGGATACGTTGTCAATGTCAAATGGATTTGCATACTGATTTACCAGGGCATCAGTTAACTTTTGAACATCTGAAGCATCTCTTGTGAGCCTTGATCTACCTAGATCCTCATGAATATCTGTGGTTGATGAAGCGGTGCACAATTGTTTCATTGCCTCTGAATATGAGCTAGTCATATGCCTTGTAAGAAGCCACCGGAGTAAAGCTCCCCTCTGCAAGGTAAAGCCGATGATACTTCCCTGGCTTTTGGCTTCACGATTTACTGTCTGCTCCAGTGCTTGATCAGTTGGAATACAATTGAACATGTGTTTCGATGATCTTCTCACTACAAATCCACCATTGTGCAAAAAGTTGTATGTTTGAGGATTTTCAACTTCTAGTTGTCTCATTGCAGCCACATATACTGGTGCATACTTGGCATAATTGTTCCTGCCAGCTAATATAAAGTATGGTATGCACTGACATACAGCACTGAAGTGTAGCTCTAAGTCTGCATCCCTTTCTGCCCTTAGTAATCTAAGCATGACATGTGCAGCCTCCATGAAGTTGCACCAGAATGTGAATGTAGAAGATTGGGCTTGTCCTCTGGACTGAAACTGGGTCAGTACTTCAGCTATCCCAGTGGTGTCAAGGCTGTTGATTATCTCTGAGGAGGAGTGTTTGTCTATTGTTCGGAAAGAGCATTGCAAGTCCTTTAGAGCCTGTTCTGTATCAGCATCCATCCAGTTTAGACCCTGCTTCTCTGCCCAAGACTGTGCTGATGTAATGTAGTGATGTGACAAAGCTTCCAACACCAATTTGATACTATGTACTGCTCTAGCTAACTGTTTGCCTTGAAGCAAAAGGCGAGCTGTAGTTTCAGCATACACTCCAGTAACAGTCAAAAGTTGTAGTAGTCTACCATCTCCAAATAGCTTGCCAATGCTGGCAATGAATGCCATTAGAAGATGCATGCCGCCAAGTCGCATTGTCACATGTCCTGTCAGTGATTCAGGTTTGCTCCACAGTATATTTCCTGAGCTTTGCAGTATATAGCTAGGTCTGCTGTGACAAAAATGTGGGATTGGCCAAGCTCATTTGCAACAGATACAAGCTTCAGCAGAGTTGTGTAAATGGTGGACAGATCTGTTGATGGTGCATTTATGAAAGAAAGATACCGAATTGTTGCAACAGGTACATCTTTCAGTGATGTCAGGGCGTTGAATCCACTCCAAGCTGGAATAATGTTGGTACCCCTGCCTGCAGACCGTGCAAGTTCCCAAATTAGATCTTTGACTTGGCTGCTTGAAATTACATCCTTGTTCTCCTGAAGTACAGATACATTTGGTATTGATGGTGGTTCAGGCCTTTTATGGGGTTTCTCATATCGATGGATGGATTGCTCATTACAATCTTTTACATCAAGAGCCTTTTTTGATGTGCGTGGTATCTGTTCACCTGCAATGGATGACCAGCATCTTTGGTACAACACTACAGCCATAGCATGTGTTGTAGTTTTTCCATCAAGTGTGTCCTCATTCTGATCGAAGCTGTCAATGGCTGCATGAACAACAGAGTTGGGGTCTTCAATGTTCACATTTTGAATGCCACGAGGTACATACTCAGCTTCTGCCTCAGCAAGTTGATTATATGCTACAGATGTCACAAATCGCCGTACTTCATCATATGATACAGAGTATCCAAGACTGTGAAGTGCTTCAATAAGTTTCTTACTTCCAACATCATGGTGGACCTGCAAAGCAAGGCCCAATGTCATTGGTGTGCGGATATTTTGACACAATGCAATTACATTGTGGCATATGGCTAGAACTCTGAGATCTGTTTCTGCCTTTCCGGCATCGGTGCTGGTAGTGACCTTCTGGTAGTGGTTCTCATTTGTGGTCCACAAAATGAAATCATAGAGTGTATTTGGAACCAGCCTTCGACAATATTCTACTTCAATGTCAGTGTTGGAAACATAAACGTCTGATGAAGTGGTAATGTGTGCCATACTATTCCTTAAAATTCCAGCAGCTCTGTGCAGTATCAAAGAATCATCCATACCCTCAGGAATTTCTGTGTGATCACTCAGATTAGCCAATGTTGGTTCATCTAGTTCACTAATCTTTGCTTGTATTTCTGATACCTTTCTCAGTGCATTACCAATGCTGGTCTAGGCAGCTCTACAACTTTTGTGAAATGTAACTTTGGATTGCAAGCTGAGAATGTCATTTCTGAGTGGCCAAATCTGCTGATACACGTTGTCCTTCCTCAATTCTGCAGCATTCAGAAGTGACTTTAGTCCAGAGACAGTTGGATTTTTTTATACTGCTTGACCTTTGGAGCTGTTATCCAAAGTCTCGGAGCAGATAATACACAGGGTTGGATCTAATGAACGGCTCCTTTTCGATGGTGGTGGTTCCATCTTTCTCTAATGTAGGCTTTCAGCTGCGGCACAAGAATTCTAAGAGTTGGTAACAATGAACTCCTACTGATTTACCACATTGACATTTGAAATGCACCACAGGAAAACAGCTAGTATATGGTTACAAGTATACTAACACACCTTAACTATCCACTTTTTTCAAGGACTCATCATGGCACCATCATTTGTAAATTTATCCATATCCCGTGATCTATCATACCCTTAGGGGATGGAAGCATAGTACATGGAACTTATCGTAACACTGACACAGTTTAGATCTGTCTGTCTGTCTGTTTGTATTTGATGATACAGAGTTGTGTTATATGATTTGCAACCAAAGCATAAAATAAATCACATACTGGAACTTACTTTCTCAACTGTGTGATGCAGTGCCCCATACCAGAGGGCTTTGACGAACCTTGCGGTATCGGGCGCAACGTTGCACAGTTGAGAAAGTAAATTTCAGTATGTGATTTATTTTATGCTTTATTTGACAACTACTGGATGACTGAAAACATTCATTGTTATGATTTGCAACCATTACCTGTTTACTTTTGATTGTATAGTTAGAATATAACAGTGTGGGTAAAAAATTACCATTTTAGACCTGCCACAAAATAAGGGGGGTGGGGTAACTCTTTTCCCTCCAATTTAAATTCTGAGAAAAGTGAGGCTATATTTAGCATATTGCCTTTTAGCTGAACAACTAGGGCAGTTTTTGGTGCATTAAATGTTTTCCTAGAGCAAGGACTTTGAGCACTGTGTAACATTTTATGTACCTTAGAATATCAAACTTTAAGGAATTTGTGTGCCAATTTGCCCAAATTTGGTATTTTTCGACATTTTATGACAACAAAACCATCTAAATATTATTTTTTCAGTTCTTGCCATATTATTTCAGATACTAGGAGCCATATTTGGTATGTTTCTTGAATTTAATTTAGTTATGCTCATTAGTGTGTTGTATGGAATGATAGTTAAAGTGATGACCACTATTTCCAAAGATATGGCTATAAAATACCCCTGTCGTCAAATTAAAAGACTACAACCACCATAGTCCAATGCAGAATATGCCAATCTTTAATAAAAAATGAGTAATGATTTGTTCTACCATAGGGAGGGGTATATCCTTAAATAAGCCACTTTTTAGGCTTGGCCACTAGTCTAAATACTTTTGCCAAAATTCACAATTTTCCTTTACACAACCTGAAATCTGATTCCGGCATACAAAACTTAAAGGAATAGTGTATAACATGCTTGAAAATAGCAAAAATGATGGTTTAACCCATTGTAACCTGATATATATCCTTAATCATACTATGAATAACGGTATTGGTTTGTATACTTCAGGTGAGACATATAACATGAAACATAAAAAAAATGGTAAAAAGAACAATATAGAAAAAACATGCGAAGCTCCTATGGATGAGATGAGATTTTGGACAATAATATGGCAAAGTAACTTATATCCTATGGGATACACGCAAAGCCACTTCTGTATATACCATTTGTATCTTTATTTATCCCGTACTAAGATACTAGTTAATAATAAGGCCGGCGTTCGATACATTGTTGCAGACGACAGGGACCATGGCGGTGGCTGGGGGGAAGCGGTTTGCTTCTCTTTCTACGGAGGAAATTAACAACCTCCATAGCACATCAACCCCTGCTAATGCTCTGAGAGCCAACACGCAGGCAGCAAAAGCATTTTGTGCTTCTTTACGGGAAATGGAAAAGGCATAAATTTGGAAAACAAAAAACAAAAAACAAAAAACAAACAAAACCAGGTAAAAGCAGTGTCGGCCCAACAGCTTGCCCAGTATTACTTTTGCGTGCAGACAGTTACCGGTGAATTATACACAATATCATCACTGAAAAAAAAAACGGTTTTAAAAGGTATCTGAAGGCACCCCCTCACAACAGGGCATTGGACATTATAAAGGACATTGAATTTCGCACAGCAAATGAGAATTCAAAGTGGCCATCCGTCATCTGAAGACGGAAGGAAAGGGCGATATATTGTGCACCACCCCAAGATATGTGAGTCGGACGTTACTAAACTATACAACTAGGAAGCCATGGACATTTCCACTCTGCGAGGTTTGTACAATAAAGTACAGTTTGATATGCACTTGTATTTTTGCCGGCGTGGCAACTAAAACATGAAAGAAATGCAGCGCTCAACATTTGTGGTAAAACATGACATAGACCTTGATCAAAAGTATGTTGTGAAGGCACTGGATGAGTTAAACAAAAACCACATTGAAAATGATAGAGAGAGATACTCTGAATTTATGCCAGCATAGCCTGGTCACGAAAAATGCCTTGCTTATTCGTTTGAAAAACTGCTTTCCCATCTCCATTCAGAGTGCCAAAGCCTGTGGCAGCATCCAAAAAATGCAGTGACAAGTGGAGATTCTGTTTGGTTTTGCAACAAACCAGTGGGAAAGGCCACCTTAGGTGCATTCATGTCACGTGTCACCAAAGACTGTGCTCTACCACAAATTTATAATAACCATTCTGTTCGACTAACTGGTGCAACCATTTTGAGCAAGGAAAACTGTTTTGGAACAAAACAAATAATGGCAGTGAGGGACACAAAAATTTGTCGTCTCTGGCCATTTATCAACGTGTATCAGATCGTGAAAAAAATGCAGATGGGTGACACACTTGGAGCAGCTCTAGGTTTGCCTGGTCTGTAAGCCACTTGTCGTGCCCTTGTTCCTATTGGGGAGCAGCCGCCTATTTTACGAAGACAAACAGCAGTAGCAGACGCCACCTGCTTAGGCCTACTACCATCATCTCCAAATAACAGTTGTCACTACAGTGATGTCAATGTTAGCTGTGACACTGATAAGCCTCCATTACAGACTGTGCCACAACAGCCTTTCTTCGGATCTACACACCTGTCTGAGACTGTGTCAGTGCCACATGTAGTCTTACCTAGGGAACAACTGCCTAGGCCTATGGTGGCATGGAAAACCCCACGTTTATCACCCATTTTTGGACCTCCATTAGCAGCTGCTATAAGTCCTTACTTGCGTGGTATTGATATTGATTATTTTTTGTTCTCATTTTGAAAAGCCTATGAACACCAGTTTTGTGACCAATAGGCCCAGTAGTCACACTCAAATGGCCTACAATTGCAACTTTACAGAGTTTAGCAGTTTGTCTTCAAACAGACAAGCAGTACTGTACGGATGTGTAATACAAAACTTCAATGTCTATAACACCGAGCCCCTCGAATCAAATATATATTTTGCTTATTTTATTCAATAATAAGCCTAGGCTTGAATTACTCGGAATAATGACTGTATTGATAATCTAAAATTATATTAGTATTTAATGGTGTAGTTGCCCCAGACCAGTTTTTATTTGGACTCATATGATTTGATACATATTGATAATCAGATGATAGACCTACAGCCATGGTCACTGTCGTGTGCCATTAAATTTACTTTTGTTATCAGAGCAGGCCTAGGCCTGCTTTGCTGTTTCATGCATATCACTTTTGTGCACAAAATTACTGTGCCTTTGTTCCCTGGAATTAATAAATTTTGTCTTAAAACAGTGTATTTGTTATTCATTATGAACCTTGTTCTGCTGCAATTGAAGTCCGGCTTATGATATTCTAGGCCTACAAGATGGGCCTCATAGTTTCTTAGTAAGGGACAAAATCGTTATACCGTGAAGGAGCCCGTTTTACAGGCCATGAACGGGCCATGCACTGGTGTATATTTCTGTACCCCCCCCCCCCCCCCGGGCTCCTTCACGGAATAACTGATAGTATTACCAAACGTGACAAAATATGAATTAAATGTAAACATCAGCACTTACGAAAACTTAATGGGATGGCTGATTTGAAAACATAATGTTGAGATAAAGGGCATGCATTGACTACGTGTGTGGAGACAAGGAAGACGCCCTCCTGTTTAGACCAAAAAGAGATGTCAGTACAGAGAAATAACAAAGGTCGTACCAAATTCCTGCTGATTCAGTGATTTTGTTTTGGTGAGCAGTCCAATGTACTTACAGATACAACCGTCATATCACCACTCATTGGGACATGTTATGCTGTTCGAGGGAAAGGCGTGCAACACACCTCCCCCTGTAAACAACTAATCGCATAATAGTATCTTGGATAACCATAATGGTGAAAATGATGAGACCAGTTGCCCACCCATTTAAATTAAAAAAACTGTGAGTGCAGAGAAAAAAGACTGGTTTTACAAAATTTCAACTGGTACAGTGATGTTGCATTAGAGGATGGTCGAATGTACTTGGAATGCAACAGTCATTTAAACACTCGTATAGACAACCTTAATTATGTGCATAAATTCAATAATTCTTCCACCAATTATATGCAAACATGTTTTGTTGTGCACGGGAAACACATGCAACATACCCCCCCCCCCCCCGCGAACAACTATTGATCACATAATGGTTCCATGAACATGCAAGCAAACTGGTAAAAATTGATGCGACAAATCGCCCTCCTCTTTTTATTTAAGGGTTATAAATGCCGAGAAGTAACACCGGTTGTACCAAACCAGCTAGCACAATAATGTTGCATTAGGGAATGCTCGAATGAACTTGGAATACAACAATAATATAAATGCTCATAAAGACGATCTTATTTATGCACACAAAATTCAATAACCATTTGAACAGTCGTGTAAATATGTTTTGTAACAGTTATCTAGAGGGGAAAACGTGCAACACGCCTCTTTCCGTAGACAACTGTTAATCGTGTAAATTGGTCTTGAGTATGTAGGCAAATTGATAAAGAGTGATTTGACTTGATTAACAAATACATGTATTTGGACCCCAAAAGGAAATGCTACGACCATATGAGGACGGTTTTGCACAACTTTGTGTATGTTCAGAATGAAGGACATGAAATATATGTGTTGGGACACTCAGGAAAAGTCCTTCCCTTAAGATGAGAGAAAAATGATAATGATATCATAAAGTAACATTTGTGTTGTTATGGTCTGCATCAACAGTCTACCTCGGTGCCACCTGGGCAAATTGAGCCCAAAGCATGCCGCGTAAAAGCTGCCGGCCCAAACCAAAACTTCGCACCTCAACAGATGTGAGATGCTCTTCCACTCAGCCTTTAGATGGCATGAACATAGCGACAAGGTAATTGAATATTGTGACATGGTGTTGCTTTGATGACAGATCGGATGCTCTATGGTTGGGTGTACATGGAATTTCAAAATATAAATACTCTTGTAATCATCTGTATACACTTGAAATTTAACAACCGTTTTAAATGGTCATGCATATGTTATTGCTGTTGAATAAAGAGTGATTATATACGTACCAAGTTTCACGATATATAACCATTCGGCCATTACAAGTAATGTCATATATAGCTATATCGTATCTGTATCACGAATTGACATAAAGTAACGAGCGTATATGATGGGTTGTAGTTCACTATGTAATGTCAGAGAAACAGAGTTGACAACTAAGACTTTGCTGGCGCCATTCACATTAACGGATTTTGATTCTCCCACCGTGTGTCCAGGTGTCATCGATTTTCTTTGGGCGTTATGGTACCCTAGCCTGGTAAGCCAAAGATGATCTGCACTTGGTCAAGTCTTTGGTAATCAGGAGATCTGTCCCCTTCAGTCGCCTCTTTAGATGGAAAATCATGGCCCTGGTGCGGTAACTCACGAAACGGACTATAATGGCCCTCTTGTCACCTTCACCAGCAGACTGGGACTTCTGACCAACTCTGTGACTGTGCTGGATATCCGGAAGATTGACTTTAATGCCCAGTTCCTTGGCACATACGTCCAAGATCATCTGATCGGTGTTTTCATTTTTGACCTCTGGATCTGAAGGGATACCCATAAGTCTAAGGCACATTCTCCTGCCATATTGTTCCAGTTTGTCATGGGCATAAGCAAGAGAATCGAGATTCTTTTATTTGATTTCCAATTGTTGATTTAGATCCTTTATTATCTGTTTGAGTGTGGACAGCAACTTTTGCAATGTGCTCAACTGATTCATATGATTAGGAGGAAGGATCTCAGATTCAATCACTGATATTTTATCACTATTTACTTTCAACTTTTGTCGCTTTTGAATTCCTGATACCGTCGGCCATAGCCCTTATTCTTCATCACTTTACTCCGTACTTGGTCCACAAGCACACACCTGATGACCGCTGATAGAATTTTGATTACGCGACCACCCAAGATGGCGGCTAGGGTTAGCTGAGTAAGCAATATTATAGCTCCATCCAAGATGACAGCTAGGGTAAGCTGAGTAAGCAATATTATAGCTTCATCCAAGATGGCGGTGGTTTTAGTAAGCTGAGTTAGCAATATTATAGGTCCATCCAAATTTATACCATAAGAGTTTAAAATGTAGCATTAATTTAACTTTTTTTTTTTTTTCAAAAAATGGGTGTTAACCTTAAGAGGTTAACATTCAGTTGTCATATCATTGCACAGAGAATTCAAAATACATGAATAAACTTTAGCATAATTCAGTACGATGTCCAGATATGCCTTGTATGGATTGCTGAGTAAGCAATATTATAGCTCCATCCAAGATGGTGGCTAGGGCAAGCTGAGTAAGCAATATTATAAGTGTCTCTGTTTTCACTGATGGCAAAAAGATTAGAAATTACTGTGGTTCCACACAGATGCACGCATGCCATATAATATTGTCGCAAAGTCTGACCAGACAATGTTGATGAAAGGGATTACCTGACCAACACGGGACCGAGTCAGCCATGAACATCTAGTTGTAGTATTGACAAAAGGGATTAACATTGGTGTCTCTTTATTGACCAAACACTTAAACCTCAAAGAAATATCAGTCGCAGGTACATGCTTACAGACAACAAATATCAACTGTTTGGTTCACACATCATACAATGCATCATTTATTTCATTTTCCACAAAAACTACATGTAGCCAACAGTTTTAATGATACTAATACATAACATTACCACGATTGTGGGATACAATATTGTTCTTCTGTGCCTGTCCTCTTTTGGCAGCATTCTTCTTTTTCTTCATTTTCTTGTTTTGTAACTTGGCTTTCATCTGTAGGTCCTGTGCCATGATGGGAGATATAGCTGGTAATGTCTTCTTTCTTCTTCTAATTTTGTTTCCTCCTTTTTTTGTGGACCATAAAGCCGCCATGGTTGATTGAAGGCTCCAAACCCTGGAATATTGCTTTTCATTTTCATAATGGAGACGCCCTAAAATGTAATGTAATGTCAGAATAGCGTATATTTGTAGATTGTCCCTCAGTGTCTGATATGAAAGTACGTATTTGTGGAACGGGATTCTGCACAACACGAGTGAACTGTTCTGTGGCAAAATGTTTATCTGATGGTGATATACTTAGTAATATTTGTTTTAAACTGTCCCCGACAATAGTGTAGTCTACAATGTCACTACACACCAGCAAACCTTGACTTGTTTGTCCTTCTGCTTGGTCGATATTTATGTCACTCACAGCAACTTCCCAATATCGCGGTAAATTTAATTCCTGTGGCAAGTGCACACAAAAATCGTTTCCACTGTTTCCAGGGTAAAACTGTTTACTGTCTTCACTACTCAGCAGTACATAAAAGTCCATGCTCTTACAGTATGATGACATGCTACTTATAGTTTTTTCACTGCTACTTAATTTTTTTTTTCAGTCTATAATTTCCATATCTATGCTATCGATCTTTTCATGCTCTAATTTCTTTTTCTTGTTAGAGACACTTTTCACTTTACCAACAGATGTTTTCTTACAGGTGGGACAATACACAAATAATTGAATCATGTGTTTGGGTTCGGGCTTCCATATAGCTTCACAACGTTTGCACGTAAACCAATAGTCCATGTTATTTGGGGGTAAATAAGTATCAACAGTATCACAATGCACACACGAAATTAGCTCAAAAGCAACCCTTGTCTGTGGACACACGAGGCAAGGTATATTACGGTGAGGTCTTACACCACTCCATTCATACACGCATAAATGAGCCAATGCTTTGTTATTCCGAATGAGTGATTTATCTATATCACTGCGATGAGCTATGCTTTTGAGAAATTCTTTCCATTGTGGAGGATCTTGATTTGTCCTGTGTCGGAACTTTGTAACCATTTTATATACAGCAGCGTGTCATTCTCTGTCACAGGTTGTTGATGTCTCTCGTTATCCTCCTCCTCATCGTTATCACTTGCTGAATCACCAGATATAGACATAAGGGATTTCAAATGTTCTGCAGATAATTTGGCAGGCTTTTGTGGAGATGTGTGTGACGTAGTATTTGTTCTCAGTCGTTCGTGGTCGGGTGTTGTCGGTTTCAGATCAATCACCAGAAATCCATATGGACTTGAGGTGGCTTCTTTGTACATATCCATCATATAATTTGGCTTGTCTGGGAACATGCGCTGACTCATGGTCTTGATAGTTTGTAAATCCATAGGCATGTTGCCTAAAGCTAAATACTGACAATTTCTGCGCATGGTCACCGTGTGTGGCTTGTAGAAATTTTGCATGATTACTATAACACTCAAATTTCGATGATGGCTTCCTCTGGTGAATAAATCTGTCATTCCGTTATCTTTGCTAATATCGCTCATCAGATCGTTGAATACGATCAGATTTCTTTTGGTTGGGTCTAGAAAGCTGTCTTGTTCCAAGTTTGAAGGTATACCTCTAATAAATTCAATGTTTGGAATATTGTCTTGCATCTCGGTATAGGAGGGCTGCCAGTGTGAGTAACAGATGATAATTCTTTCCGATGGTGGTTCAATGGTTTGGTCTACTCTCTGTAAATGGTTGTACACATATACCGTCTTGCCAAAACTGGTAGGGGCCGCCACAATCATAGTGAAAGGATGTTTAAAGGTGAAATAAGTTTCTGTATTGGTCAGTGGCCTTTGTCCCTCAAGTAGGGTCCCTGGTCCCTCAATCGGGGGCCCTTGTCCCTCTGAGAGGGGCTCTTGGCTTCCAAGATCTTCTGTATTGCTTGAACTTGGTACTGCTTGCTTCAACCATTTTTGTCTTTCTTGACTATTGAGACCATGGGTATTACATAGATGTGAATAAAGGTGCAAGAGGCTGTTTTTTCCACAAATGAGACAATGCTTTCTTTTTCTCCCCACCCTCGCTAGCTAGTGTGTTTTTTAATTCAGCTCTAATTATAAATATTTCAACAGGTCAAAATTGTGTTATTGCATACAACAACACACACAACAGCACACAACAACACACAAAACAGCACACAGAACAGCACACAAAACAGCAGAACAGCACAGAACAGCACACAGAACAGCAGAACAGCACACAGAACAGCAGAACAGCACACAGCAGCACACACAACAGCACATATAAGACCACACGTTTTGTTATTAGTAAAAAACATACACATGTAAATAACAGTTTCATAACTTTATTTTTTTCCTATATAATCTAATGTGATGTTTCAATGAAATTGTACACAATCTTGTCATTGTTTCTCCTATTTCTCCCAAAATGACTTGTGATCGTGTCCATAGGTATCCCTTTACAGCAATGTATGGCATAATAGAGACAATACGGTCCACACAGAAGACTATTTTGGGCTTGCAAGATCTTTTTGTTGAACTTGACTCCTCTCTCCGTTCGTCTCAGAAATTCTGTAAAGTTCCTGTTATAGTATGCTGGAGTGTGTCCAAAGGAATCAAAGAATTCCACAGGTCCATATCTCGGAACAAATATGGCTACCCAATGTTTCCCAGGCTTGTGATGTGGGTCCGTATTCACAATCAGCAGACTCGGGTGTTGGCTCAGTTTATATGTCAGTCTGTCTGAAGGGAAAACACCACGAAAATAGCGTCTCGTCAGGCAATTTTTCAGCAATGCAGACCTTTGTTGGTAGTTATTCATTGTAGGTATAAGTTACGACTATAGTCCACTTCAATGACTTCGGGAAAAATGGCATAGATCAGCAGGTCTACTGTTGTCGGCAGTGGCTGAGCAAATCGTACTTCTACTTTCATATTGCCTTGCTTACTCATGGGCACTAGGTCTTCCATCTGCTTGGCTGGGTCAATATTCAAAAGATACAGACAGTACCCTTCAGGGTCATTATCTCGACTGATGTCATTTCCATCATTGGTATTTCATTTACCAGTCCCCGTGAACAAAGTCAGGTAAGAGTCGATGTATAGTTTGTTGGCATAGTCTGGTTCTAATGCTCTTCTCGGGTATGGAACGCCATCAACTGTGACCTGTAGGTAGTTCAGGTTATGTGTTGAAATAAGTATGTAATTCGTGCATCAGGGTTGCCGAGACTGAGGACAACCAGCTGGAGCACGCACAATTGTAGTGACACCAGACTTATGAAAGACATAATACCTATTTTCGTTGTGCATCTCTTTGCACTCATAATGTCTGTACAAATATTTATGTCTGATGTTGCATTTGGAAATAATCTCCTTTAGCGTCATGTTTCCAAATAATGAACCCTCTACAGAAAGACCTAAATATTTTACAATTTTTTTCTCATTCTTTTTCTCTGCACTTGACAGTACAGTAATTACTTAGTATTCTTTATTCTGTTTTTTAAGCTCGAACAATGTGGATTCTGTATTCCCAAGATGTAATAATAATTTGTTGTTAATACACCATTTGCTTGGGGAGTCCATGTTATCACTTAAAACCCTTTTTTATTTGTTTTAAATCCTTGCAAGTAAGCAAGAGGGCTCAGTTATCTGCATAGACCAGGAGACTACAAATGATGACCGTTCCCATGTAACTTACATATGTCTGAAATAATAGGGGCATTAGTATGGACCCCTGTGGTACACCAGATGCAATTGATCTAACATCTGACAGTGTTTGATTGTCGTTCACTACCTGTGCTCTAACACATAGGAGGCATACCATTTTTGCAGATGTATTGTCTAGGCCCATCAATAATAGCTTTGGACACAGTATGTGATGGTCCACTTTTTTGAAAGCCTTTTCTATTTTCAATGGTACCATGCCAGTCATAACTCCCATGTCATTCTTCTTCTTCACAAAATCAGTAAGATCTAAGAAGCAAGTGTTTGTTGATTAATGAAGACAACAACCTGACTGGAACCTGTGCACCAACCGTTTTTTCTTTGAGGTACTGCAGGAGTTGATCACATATCGACATTTCTATGATCTCAGATAAAAACAACAACAAAAAACAAAAAAACAAAATAAAAAACAAAAACAAAACAAAAAAACAACAACACAAAAAAACAAAACAAAACAAAACAAAACACAAAAAAAAGGAAAAGAAAAAAGAAGGTTCATTTGAGCTTTCCAAAGGGACATTTCTAGAGATCCTTAAATGTTAATGTTTTTGACAGGCAGGCATGTAGTTTTTAACTAAGCGGACGATGAGTGGTGATCCCTTGGCCGTCCATCTGTTGTATGTGTGTATCCGGCCACAATTCACTTTTAATTCTACTCTCCCATAGCTATCAGCCAGATTCTCTCCAAACTACGCAATTTTACAGAAACCAAAAAACTTCGTGCATGTGCTGTACTACCCCTAGCGATAGTGATCCCGCTAACATGTCCTCTTCTAAATCGTCCGCTATAGCTATTTAAATAAATAATCTTAAAAGTTAAGTACAAAGCTAAGATAAAGGCTTGGGTAGATATGTACCCACTTTGCGTAGATGGTTACAGTCCATTTACGTTCACGTGTATTGGAAATTGTGTGTGTTCATTTATTGGCCAATCTTTCCTTAAGAAGCAAAGTCTATTGCTTCGACATTGAGTAGGGTCACCGATAGGGATCCCAAGAAGCTAAGTTGTTAAATGGGTTGTGCTGCATGTTTTTTTTTTCCATTTCTATAGTTATGACATTTTGGACATCTCCGTTAATGTCCGCTGGGGAGAGCTGACACTTGGTGGAAATATTTCAAAAACATTTGTTCAACAAGCTTTGGTACTGTGCATCCATGATTTTTAATTTTTTTTTTTTTTAATTAGGTCTCTTATTGCTTTCAAACATACATTTCTATTGGGCGCTATAAAGGTCATTTTTAATTTCAAAGGTTATTCTCTATTTCAACTGCTTCTCTCAAACCGTCAAGCATAATCACGTTAGATTTAGTAGGTTGTCCCTTGAAATGGGGATATTCAGTGGTCCTTTTTGAAATTTTTGGGTAGGAAAGAAAATTCTATGTATGGATATTGGGTACATTTGGAGTGTTGGGTAAAAGATATTGTATATATTTAAACCAGGTCATTTTAGCGTGCATTGTATACAATGCCTGTGTAAGGCAAGGTATTTGTAAAAGCTTGGAGTTTCTGGCATCAAATAGATTTAAACTTCTACTATCTTTAGTTGGTATCTGCCTTAAGTCAAGAGAGAATTGGTTTCCTTCAGACTGCATTTCATATTCATTCACTAATGTGGAAATGATGCCGGGCTGTTGGTTTGTCCACCTTGGACTTCCAAATTTTGACCTTTCTTGTTTGATGGCTGATGAGTTTGGATCATGGGTGGTTCTTGTTGGCAATAATATTCGATGCAGTTTCTCTGACATGTTTTTTTTTTGGCGACTTATGTTTTCATTAAAGTCATTATTTTATGTTGCGAATATGACATTTGAAAAAACAAGAATTGTCGTAATATTCATCAGAATAATTCAGGCGATTCCTCATTCTTCTCTGTATAGCATTTTTGTCTGCAGTACCTGAGCAAAAGGTACATGTTTTCTGGTTCATTGAAGTTTTTTTTTTCTTCCGTGTGATTTTGGCTACAGGATTCTTCACCATGTATCAGCAATTAGGAGCTGCTCATTTCCTGTCGTCCACCTTTTTGCACAATAAGCCTGTTATATGGGTATAAGCGACAAAGCTGTTACCTACTGTCCAAACTGGTTCGTGTTCTGGAAATTAATGGAAATTAATGTCATAATTCAGAGGGCTCTGTCCTAGTGCCCAGTGGTCATTATTAAAATATCTTAAAGCGGAATATCATCAACAGTCAACGCAAGAAAAAAACTTTCTCTTTCTCTGAAAGCCAAGGTATAGTTGTCATTGGCATAAGAGTTGAACGAAATAAAAGGCAAATTGAAATGCATAAAAAAAAATAATAATAATAATTATAATAATAATAATAATAATAATAATAATAATAATAATAATAACATTCAGGTGTGAGTTCAATATTCTACAATTATTTTCCTATATGCTGTGTTACATTAATAAAATCAGGTATAGAGCTACAGGGACTTCTCGATGCTTAGGTGGTCGGCTGCTTCCTCAAACGGATGCAGTATAAAGCCAGGATTTTAACTTAAAAGAATATGAAGACAACACACACTTGCAGAGTTACTCCAAGATCTAATCAGTAAAACACCCTGTCAAGTTAGTTGTTAATGTTTGGATGCATCGACAGACGACAGAGGAAGGCTTTGATTTGTGTTAATTTACACGTTTAGACCTAGACAGTGACTTGCTACAACAAAAGAGTCCAGAATGTAGCGCATTTGTCACATTGACGGACACATAATTGACTTGGAATGTTAGATTCTACACAATATATTTTGAGATTATATGCATGACATGCAATTCTATCGGCAACCTTTATTTAACTTTTAGACTATATGGTATAATGGAATCGTTCAGCAAGCTGCTTTGTTACTTGAGTGCTATGCACACTGGTTATTGGGGTTATTGCATTGTATCACAGGCTGGCATGATCTGCATAACGAAAATGAATTCAGTGAACACAATATCATACAACGAATCCATTATTAACCCAAGTTGCCTTACACGAGTTTTGGTTTTGCTGTTTTGCTGTCATCATTAATATTCATAATTCACCGTTTTTACTTTGGAAAATATAAAATACACCCAAGGTTGGTAGATGAGGATAATGCAGAATGCCCTCTATACTACTCATTATATCTGTAAGTCAGAAACCTTTCCATCTACATAGGACTATTAATGAGAAAGACATTATTTTGTACCATGAATGTTTCGTTCACAGGAAATCTTGTGTGCTGAATAAAGAGAATAATGCCGTAACACATTTGTATTAAGAGAGTACCAAATATATAAAAATACGCATTTTAAAGCATAAAAAACGATTGCTCTGGTTTGTCTTGTCATCTTCACACAGGTATTCAACAGGTGGGTTTGCAGAGTGCACTGAACCATTTACAGAACTGCACATTTCATGTGAGTTTGTAAGATGAGGAATGTTGATTGCAATGCTTCACTGACTTTTGTGTCAAAGAAATGAGTAAAAACTACCCTCCACGACAAATTATTGGGCATGCTTCAGTGCACCATGTATAATCTTTAAACGTTGAAATATGGATTTAGCACACAGTGTTCATAATGGACAGCTGAGTTTCACGTCAAGTCCGCAGATTGTGCATCAACGTAAAATCACCCTTTCAACTGCAGATCAAACAGGTAAGATAAATATTTCCCATATTCGTAAATTTCAACCCAACAATGACAAAAACGTGAACACAGTAAAAGACAGAGATTCATGAATAGCTAAACTATCAACATTTATCTTCCCATACCAATGTGAAGAAACAAATTTCACTCCTGATTTGAGGCATACATTCACCCATATAAAGCACTTGGTGGTTTTAATCTGGTCCACTTACCTTTTCAAATATTCTTATTTATAAACCCAGAACATTATTAAAATGCTCTACCTCCATTTTAGCTATGTGTAAGTAATGTATACATTGTTAAAAAGAGAATATGTGTGGCACAATGATCTTGGCACATAACCTTCATGCATTTACCTAGTTTTAAAACCATGGTTGATTGCATGTGCATTAAATCTAAGACACGTTCTGAAGGTGCTCTTTGCAAGGAAGTGGTGTGTGGTGCACCAGCAGTGTGGCCCATCGCTCACATTTAAGCCTTGTATTGTTTCATTGTACACTGATTATCCATGTGGGCCAGCTCTCCCCTTTAAGTTCTTCCTGAATTTTGCTTTGTTTCATTTTACACTGACACAACAGAGACATTTTTGCAAAGAAAGGGATAATTCAGACAACAAGTTCTAGTAAAACGTGGTACTGGGATCCCCATCAACCTCAAAGCCAGATGCACAAAACATGCCGGGTCCCAAAACCCTAGACTGGGCTAGAGCTATCGACCCAATAACAGTTGGGAAAGGCGGTCATTCTTTGGAAAGGGCCTTGGGTTTTAACCATTGCATCAACAGTAATGTGTAGCAGCGTTTCAATGCACCAATAGTGCAGCCAACCTTCACATAAAAAGGCAGGCATGATTAAAAGTGAGTATCAGTATCAAGACGTATTTTGTTGGCACCACAGCTTAAAGGTAGCCGTTGAACTATCAGCAGTTTAGCATTGGAGGCAAAACTTCATGAAGCCCATCCCTCGAAAGAAAATTATGAGACCAAAGCAGCAGAAATAGGCTTGACAGTTCTGGTTGTAGGTCCAGATCCATGGTTCAGAAAGAGTCTGCTACAGCGATCCAAGGGCATCAGGATGGACTGGTCATGAGATTACATATGCAAACACAGACCAGATTGGATCAATGTTCTGTTTGCATGTTAATGTCGCATTTATTGTCATAATAAAGGTGGATGAGAGAGGGCTTGGAGAAACCATGCTGAAAGGCATGCTGCCTGCTGCACCCAGCCTTTGTACCAGCTAGAGGAGGTTGCATCACAATATGGTGATAAATACCAGCAGGTGGAAAAAACAGGGCTGGCAATCCTGAGTGTCACCCTAAGGCAGGCAGTAAATAACAGATACCCTTAAATACTAGTGCAACCCTGCACGCTGGTGCAACCATGAACAAGTTTGTCTTCATGTATGATAATTCCAGACTACCTGTGTCTTGTGATGTGAAGGACTCCATTACAAATGAAGGTGTAAAAATGGCAGAGTAGCCAGTTGGCTTTCCATGACTTGAATACGACCAAGCATGCAGCGTTGTCTGAAGTTAGCTGAAGAAGAAGGTTTACCCAAAGATAGGGATTGTTCCTGTTTTTCATCTAGCAGGAATGATATAATTTGCCACAAGTTTATCTTTGCAGATAGGTGTAGAGTATATGGAAAAAGTGTCGTGAGTGTAAACACAAAAGAGAGGTTTACACAAAATATTAATTTCATAATCAGGAAACAAGCCTAGCTTTTTTTTATTATTATTATTCTTTTTTTAAGTTTCAGACATCGCTCTTGATAGACACCTTCATTATGCACTTCAAGTTTCCAATCTTGCACAGTTATGGTTTTGACATTTTTTTGAAACCAGCCACTCATAGTGAGGAATGGCCTACTTCAAACAATCATCAAACTCTAAGCTCTGAACTCAAACGTATGAAAATTAAACATGTTATGTTACTTGTCATAACACTTCCTAGTTCTTCAATTGTACACAAGAATTAAAGCAGAGAGCTATACGTCTTGCATATGTTTGTATAGTTTTACTACTACTACTACTACTCCTACTGCTGCTGCTGCTGATACTACTACCACTGCTACGACTACTGGTACTACTATTATTACAACAACCAAAATCTAAGTTGCAAAACAGCTGTGATACCTCAATGAATAAGAATTTACACTTCCTCTTTTTGTCGCTCTCTTTCCATCTCATCACACACACACACACACGTATAAGTATATGTATATATATATATATATATATATATATATATATATATATATATATATATATATATATATATATATATATATATATATATATATATATATATATATATATGTATGTATGTATAAAATTACTTCATTGTCTATGTTGTACTGTGGGCTTTGTTCTCCGACTCATAGTTATAGTGGAGGTAGAGTGTGTTTGTAATGTTTCAGATTCATAAATATCACAAAAACGATGTAGGCCTACTTTACTCTTTTGCTGTAAACTTAGGTGACTGACAAGTCGGGAGAACTAAAAGGTGATAGGCCTAACAGGTCTCTTTTTATTTTCGGCAGAAGTAATGAAATTTGTGTATTTGGTGGTTAGGCCTATACATTTTGGAAATGAACTAGTGCTGCAGTTAATGATGAATATTTCTAAGGTTGAGGGGACCGGTTTAAAACCACCAGTTGCCTTTTATGGGTGACTGCCTGTCTCAAGTCAGGAGTAAAATTATTTCTCACATTGGTATTAGAAAAGAAAGGTTGATGCTTTGGCAAGTCTGGAATCTCTTTGCTGTCATTGTTGGGTTTGGAATTAATGAATATGGATCATGTTTTTTCTGTACTATATGTATGTATTTGTGTGTGTGTGTGTGTGTGTGTGTGTGTGTGTGTGTGTGACAGCAGGTATACTCTCAGAACCTTTCACCATGTTGTAGTTTGTTAACACTTTTATAAATTGCACTGCATTGGGAACATATTTATGTCCATTGCTTTACTGATTATAGGGGGGATAATTTTTTCAGGACTTTTTTGTCAACTGTGACACTTATATTTGACAAAGATACTTTGTTTTTGATATTGCAATATGTACAAAGACTATTTGGATGACCCAGTTGAGTGCAATTTTGCAAAATCCATCGGAGTTACTAAAATAAAATATGCTAGTTTATATGGAAATGTTAACTTTTATTTGTAATATGGCTGAAATTTCTTTCATACTTCATGCAGAGTAAAACAGGAATCGATTATACTGGCAAGATTTACAAAGCGAAAAATGGTCGAATATGCCAAGGATGAGCCCAACAAACTCCACGTCAGCAAATATACACATTACCCAGAAAGGTTTCCAGACAAAATAATGACAGAAGCAGCAAACTCTTACTGAAGAAACCCAAATAAAGGTAGGAATGGGCCCTGGTGCTTGACAAAGAATTACAATATCAAAATCAGTACTGTAACATTCCACCTTGTCCTAAGTTTACACTATCAAACACATGTTAGCAACTCGTCCATGAAACACTGCTTTTTTTCTTCAGTTGACCTTTCTGTCAGTCAGAGTTAAACGTTGGCTGCCAATCTGTCGCCTGTCAATACATTTGTGCTCAAATTCCATTGTCAACTGTGCAAATTGAAAAAAAAAAAAAAAAAAAGTTAACCCCCCTTAGAACTTGGGTGGGATGGTGGTGTACCTTGTATAGCTCACCACCAAATTGTTAAAATGATATCATACTTTGGTGCTTTGGGGGCTTTTTATGACGTTTGGTTAATTTTGACATCATTAAAGAAAAAAACAGCAACAACAAAAAGTCGAAAATTTGTACTGAAGTTAAGTCATCCGCTGTCCTAAAGTAGGCTTTCTTTGTTTATATTTTCACCATGACATGGTGGTTCACGCATGGGCCAAACAGTTCATTTTCCATCCTGATCGATATAGTGAAAAAAAAAGTTTATTCACTGTAGCCATAGACTAATGCGCAGTAAATTTCCATATAAGCCTTTTATTCACCCTCCTCATTTACCCAGCATATACGAAAAAAAAAAAAAAAAAACTTAAAAGATGAATGAATGAAATATGCAAATCTGCAATAACGTATTACCTTTTGCTCTGAAATGGCTTGAGATAACTTCTGGAAACCCTTACGTGTTGGTTTGATTAACAGTTGTTCCTGTGAATGTTCCTGTCATTTCTTTTCTGTTTTAAATGTTGGTCAAAACTATGACACAAATGGTGCTGAAACATGATGTAGAAGAACTTTGTTGTATGGTCAACCTGGTTACTTGGCAGGTGGGAATGCTGCAATTTCCTGATTTTTCCTCAAATAGCACAGTACTTTTTCGCCGGATTCTTGGATCACTGCTAAACTTATAGGTTCGAAAGCAACGTAAGCTGGGTACAGCTCTTTGTGCTAGCACTGTCTTTCATTCATTCTTTCTTTCTTTCCTTCTTTTTCTTTCTGTCTGTCATTCTGTTTGCTATTAGTGTATTTATGAATATTTTTAGAGGTGGCGATAGCTGTGCTACAATGACTGTTATTTTACACCATTGCATTATATGTTTCATTTTTGAAACAGAAAAGATCACGTGAAACCGGTTATTGTACTTGTATCTGCAACATCACCAAACCACACTTTTTTATCCTGGGCATCCAATATAATTTCTTATTTCTTGCAGGAAAGTTTGTGTATTTTGGAAATGATCCCAATGTTTTGGATTAACATCCCCTAAAGGAAATGGCTATATTAATCTAAATCCCTGCAACACCTCACTAGTTACAAGAAATGGAAAATTGACAACCAAAGGCACGCATCGTTGCAGATATGTAGGCTCCTCTTCGCTAAAAACACAACAGACAACATATTTACCCTTGTACATACCACCTCGGTACTCAAAGCGCCATTGCTATCGATATAATGTCTTCCAGTGTCTATATGACTACAAAGCAAGGAGATGTTTGAGGATATCGCTACATTTATGGCAGTTCTGTACCGATGTTTATTAGAACTGGCTGCACCAAGCCTACTTTGCCGAAATGCATGATGACATAAAACCTGGAGCAAAGGTCACGTGCAAATCAGTGGACACTTTCGAATAATGTTGTGATGCACAGTATGGTATCAGAATAGCACTTATGAGTGCGCCCTTGCCAATGTGAAGAAATACCTTTTCACTGTCAACTTTAGGGGGCCAGTCACCCTCTGAAGGCATCCCGTAGTTCGAAGCTGGTCCTCGCAAGTTTGGAGAAATTTTTTAGGAACTACACAAGACTTTATTTTTTTTCAAAAACATACAGAATTCTAAAACATTACGATCTGCTTATACAAATATGTACAGTTTAGCGTGCAGCTTTTTCATAGAACAATTCAAGAAATGTAAGGTTTAGAATATACTTTGTCTAACGAAAAGTAATACAGGACCAAATTAAGCAAGTATGAACAGAAAGAAGCTGTGTTTCACTTGCGTTCTAACGTTGCCTTTGCAACATACCATGGATAAAACAGAAGTTGCCTCTATGTTATGATCTAAACCAAATTAGCAAAATGTAATACATTTGTTTGGGAATATAAAAAAAAAGTGTTGTCTAGCTTCAGGGACTATTTGAGACATTAAATGGGTAATTCCAGGTCCCTTGTGCACATGTTAACTTTAAAGAATTCATCCAAAAGCACAAACAATGTCATGTTAGAATTAACCTTTACTTTTGATTACTAAACCATATATTAAAGCATCATATTGCTCATATTCCCAAAGAAAAGATGATTGGTATGAACTATATTAACATAATCTCCACGGTGATATTTATAAACAAGGCTCTTCAATTCATGTAATGCATTATAAACCATATTGCAGTCAAATGGCTCCCTTTCATTATACAACACTACATAGTATGTTTCCTTTTTACTGTCCTATCACAACATTGAACACTGTTAAGTAGGTTAAGACTCAGAGGTTGATAGTAAAAACCAAGCAAATGTGAAACTAGTGCACTATCATAAACGTTCAGAATCAGTGTTTCGATGACCTTTATTATTCAAATGGTCTACATGTCCAATCAGCGTGCCATCAACATCAAGTCATACCTGGGGGGATGATACAGGACACCTAATTGTTTGTAAGCATTGTAGGTCGTCGTTAAATTAGAACGAAATGGATGTTGCAAAATATTATATTATTTGCCTCTTCTTGAATTTATTAAATGTGAAATTTCCCTGAATGGTATATTAAGTTACATTTATTGGGCAGTTCTTTCGTAACCATTGTTACCTAACAAGTGGGGAAGCGGGCGTGGAATGATAGTCCTTAGTCTAAGCTCTACATGGAAAATCATTACTTAATTTTGTTGTGACGAGATGCATGATGTAAACCTGTAATTATGTGCATGCTTTGTGGTGAATCAGTTAAAAGTTTGCAACATATTGCGAACTTTATATAAGACCAATAGGAGCGCATGACCAATGAAGAACTGACATATCTAGCACTGCAGTGGGTGGTTTAATTTTGATATAATTGAATGTTAGGTGGAGTTATGCTTCTCAGCAAATAGAGGTTTATCAGAGTAGCAGTATCTCTTAATATCAAATGGAAAAAAAATACAGCCATCTAAGGCATGGGATGGCATTTAACAGTGTGGCAGTACTCTCTGTCTTTGTCTG
This sequence comes from Hermodice carunculata, assembly GCA_964020975.1. Lineage (NCBI taxonomy): Eukaryota > Metazoa > Annelida > Polychaeta > Eunicida > Amphinomidae > Hermodice > Hermodice carunculata. The sequence goes on along the minus strand of OZ026618.1, from coordinate 20,328,678 downwards.
CAGTGGAGCACACTATCACCAAATGCTGCTGTATGCCACCAAAGACATTATTTTCTTGACCCGGCTTGACATGATCCCCAGAGCACTAACATTAGTCATTTTAGCGTGATATTATAGCATCAGGATACTCTTGAATACTTCTGTAAATGACTGCATGCAATACTGACACCTGTTACGTGACACCTGAAGTCAATCGCCGAATTCGCAATACAAAACAAAAAATGATGAACCATTTAAGGCAATGAACAACCTTCCTAAATGACCAATCATGGGCCAGATATCATCAAAATATGCACCTCTATATAATAAACTTATTTACAGTAATAACTTCAAGTTATTGTGGGAAATTTCTGCATTGAACTCAATATTAAATCATCTATAAACACAAGTGTTCAAATATACCACATAAGATGGTCACATTAATTTGTGGTTTTATGATCTCAATACATGTATCTAAAATGCATCAGAAGTTTTCATAAATGAATAAATTTTTTGTACCAATGGCAATGCAAAAATTGCAAAATGGTTGTTTTATTTCAAAATTGATAGAGGATGGTGGACTCGTCGTTTGACACACATTTAAAATGAGCTGTTTCTTCCTGATATAGCAAAATGGCTGGTTTTGTCAAATTTGATAGAGGATGGTGGACTCTGTACTGTTCATACATATTTAAAATTAACTGTTTATTCCTTATACATGTTTGCTGTACAAACTTGTCATAGTAAATCACTCTCTAAATGACCAAAATCAGATATTTAGTTTTAGTGAAATATCAACATAACCTGGACATTTTGCTGCAAGTATATGTTGTCGGTAATCAGATTCAAAGGTTAGAGCGGTCCAATGACTAGTTATTACCGAATGTGTTTTCGTAGTGCTCCAGGCTGTATAAGGGCTAGAACCATCGAATTGGAACAACTGATAGACAATGTATTTGTCCCCCAAAGTGTCATTAAATGACAAAATGAATAACAGTATTAAACACTATACATCACCTGGAGTATTCCATAGAAAATTCAATCAAATTCGTATGGAGTTGTGGGTGAGAGGCAGACTTCATGGGAAAAAATGCATTTCCTTGACTGTTTTAACGTGTTGCAAGGAGTCCATCTTCTTTGCTCTTTCACATTGGAACACAGCCACCATGTACTCTTCAATTCACATCCCATTGTCTCCACTTTAGTCATCAAAGACTCCTTTTGCACCTAAATGTGACCTTAAACGCGGTGCCACTTCTTCTGAGTTTCTTCAACCCTTCCATGTTAAAACATCCTGTGGATGACTCCTTATCAGTGATGGTAACTCACCCTATGCCACATGTTTTCCTCCTCTTTCACCATTGGATTATGCTCTCAATCTGCAGGGAAGTAACCTTTAGAGGCTCGTGAGCCACAAGCATGCCCGTTTACTGCCTCTCAATTTATCTAAACTACTTCTGTTATGTTAAGTTAATCGATTATTGTTCTTTGAGGATTTACCAACTGTACTTAATCAGCAATGACAGTTCCTGAGGCTAACGGAACCTTCGATCATTAGTTTCATTTGCCCTGTATCTTAATATATTCTTTAATGTACTAATTTCTCCTCCTTATGTTTCTAATTACAGAATAGTAATTGGAATCAATTTACGAATTTAGGCATCTCTGTTACTAGATTTATCTAAAATGCCAGATGACTAGACAAATTGAATTATCAAGCTATTTTTATTTATTTATTTACTTATTTATTTGTTTGTTTGTTTTTTGTTTGTTTGTTTGTTTGTTTGTTTGTTTGTCTGTTTGTTCGTTCGTTCGTTCGTTCATTCATCCATCCATTCATTCATTCATTCATTCATTCATTCATTCATTCATTCAGTCAGTCAGTCAGTCATTTATTAAAACCTCCAATACCGAAGAACAGAAATGATCATGACTACATTGAAATCAAAGCACAAAGTACGAGCAAATCAAGGTGAAAGTTCCATTGTGGGATCAACCAAGTAAAACACATGTACAAGCATATTACAGCATATTTTACGGTGTTGTACGCGCTTCTGTTGATATTGCATTTGATTATTCTATAAGAGAACTGTATAAAATATTTTGAATAAAAAAAAAGTAAGCCCGAGGCAGTTTTTTACACGATCTGAAAGCATGCACAGTGCATCATGAAACAGTAACATTCAGCCACTTGTTGTTACGACGGAATTAGCACAATGGCAAATGTCCACGTCATTAGCATGATGGACGGGTGCATTTCCGTAGACAGCTTTGTGCTACCATGGGACTTGACTTTTGTTCTTTTTTTTTTTTTTTTTTTTTTATTTGTGATTTGGTAAAGAGATAATCAGATATTGACATTCATTCAACGATTGATTTCTTTGGAAATAATTACATAGACAATAACCAAGTAAAGCCAATGATAGGAACAGGACACTTTTTGCAGGATTCTACTTCCTGTGGCTTTTTGTTTTATTCTTGTGTCAGTGCGTGTGCCTGTGTGTGTAAACATTTGTTAGTGCGTTTCCCTGAGGTATTCAAAATGTCAATTGTTTTATTTGTTTTTTGAGTAGTAGTAGTCATGCCACCCTGGGTTAAGAGAGTGTCATACCCATTACAATCACAGTGGGAAATAGCCTACTGAAAATACATCCACGTGCGCCTTACCTATTTGCTAGTAGTATCATGAAGTGTGTCTGTAAATTATGTACTTTACAGCATAAAGAGCTTATTTGCCAAAGAAGAATTGAGTGAAAGAGTATGTGTTTATTTAAGCATTCGCAAATTTTCTTAGTGATTTGCATAATGCTGAACACAATTTAGATTGAAAATATATAGCCTCATGCTATCATCATCATCATCATCATCATCATCATCATCATCATCATCATCATCATCATCGTCGTCGTCGTCGTCATCGTCGTCACCATAGTCGTCATCATCAGCATCATCATTATCATCATCATCATCATCATCATCATCACCACCACCAGTTGGCAGCAATAACACAGTACATCGTCTATTTGTAAACATTACCAGATAGAATTAATCATACTTGCAACCAGCTGGAATGTCCTTCTGAAAAAAGGAATACTTTAATTAAGCAACATTTATAAATGTTGCCACGAGTTTCGATGTATCATAATGGAATTTGTAGACTTAATATCTTTGCTGTATTTTCTGCCAATTCATAACAACCAGCAAAGTTAAGTGTTGCTTAACAAATCGGTAAAATACGTGTATTTTACTTCCTTGGCATTGTTTATGGACTTGTACATGCTTCTATTTACAGTACTTTCGTGACTTTGGGTTGTTTAGAATGTAACATCCTTACCACTTACATTCTATACATTGACTGGATCTGTAATGAAAAGCAAAGCCGGTATAACCCACATAGGTGCTGGTCGCCGCATAGCTCACGTCACTATATAAACAATCCACTTGCGAAATTAATACTCATACCTGTACATTTGATCCAGCAGAATTTTCTAGGCTTCCGTCAAAGAGAACTGATCCTGCAGTCCAGTATTGTGAGTTTCTGGCTGCTGTTCCGTGCTTCTCTTGACTGTCGCTCCACTGATCTGTGTTAAGATGTTCGCCTTTGCTAACTTGTCTGGGGCATTTATAACATTTTTTTTTTCAATAATGAAAAAAAGGCATGGAGTCTTGCTTACAGAGCCATGGATAATACGTTTTCAATATCTTGGGTTTCATAGCAAAACAAAGATGTTGTTCTAACATAACCTTGCCTTTGTTATAAAACCTTAGCTGAAATCTCAAAAGCAAATACTATGTGACAGAATATTTTGTTAAGCTATTGCATTACAGTTTGATTTTTGAAAAAAACAAAAAAAGCAAACAAACAAAAACCAAAACAAAAAACAAAACAAAACAAAACGAAAAAACAAACAAAACAAAAACAACACAAAAACAAAACAAAAACAAATAAAACAACGAAACACACACACACACAAACTAAAAAAAAAAAAAAAAAAAAAAAAATTAAAAAAACTGGTTTTTGCTCCAAAAGTCTAGGCATTGTGTCCAAAAAAAACCTGGGTTTCATGAACAAAACTCAGTGTTAAGATACCAAATCATAACTTGGCTGAACCAAATCCTCAGCTTAACAGCAAAATGCTGAGTTTTAATAACAGACCTTTAGCTTTTGTAGAAAAAAAATTGCCATGACACACCAGAAATTAGAAATATTATTTCTACAAAGGAGGGCATCCAAAAGATATATCAATATTAGCTCATTTGAAGTTTATGGAGTCGATGTGAACCAAAAAAAGGTGATATGGTCTCACTTATATATGAGACCACATGAGACCATATTGAAGAAATTACAATACATGGTCTTATATGTCGGTTACTGAGATGTAATGTGATTCTTCCCCTAAACACTTTCTTACAAATTCAACACATACAGAATTTACGATCATTTGGATAAAAAATTTAAAGCGGATGGTTAAAATCGGTAACAATCTCCGGATTTTTCTTACAGAGTCGCTATTATTTTTCTTTTTATTGAACCCCCATTTCTGGAGAAATAATACACATCAAATTAAATCAAGTATATAAATGTACAAATGTCGTACAACCAGTCAGGGACATATAAGTAATTTAATAAGTCATAACTTATGCTAACGCATACTCACTGGTACTAACACAGTCAGAGTCCAATCGAAAAGAGAAATATGAAATGAAATATGCATAATGATATGCTTGCCATGCAAATAAATTAAACTACAGTTAAACCCTAGTTATAAGCTGCACCATTCTCTTTTCCTCTCACTAGTTCTTACTATACTTTGGAGCGATTGAAGGTAACGCAACTAGTAAGCCAGCCCGTCCATGCCCCAACCCCTGCCACAAGCACGGGCATGTGCAGGTTGTTGATATCTTCCATCTGCCGTTAAACTTTGAATCTCTCGTAGTGAAGAAGCAGGAGATACAACGTTCTGCAGTAAATGATCAACAAGGTTCTGCCGCTCAAAATAAATTGTGAAAATTCATCCGAAAGCAGATGTCTCAAACGCGAGTTTACATTATGAAGCCGTCTTTTGAGAGAAACCATGCCATCAAGCACAACTCGAGATAGAATTTTAACACCAAGAGCCGAATGCAAAGCAGTACAATGGGAATTGCTAGCAAGATCAAAAGACCTTGCTGAATGATACAATGTTGGACTGATTCCAAATCACTTACATTTCTTTAAGACAACTTGACGTAATCCATACCGAAGATTATTGTTGGGATACCTATGGTCTCCCAAAGATAAGGTTTAGCTTCAGTTGAAAAGCCTGGGTAACTCTAGCGAACCTTGTTGTATGGGAGCATGGCACGTCTTCATGTGTTTATTCTCTTTGACACGTGACTGCATGTCGTAGGTACCATGTTGGTTGGACGAAAACAAATGGTCCGGACGCTATATAGTATTTTACTTTTCTTCACTCTAACGGACAATCTCAATTTATCAGGAAAAGATCTGCAAGGATCGATTAGCCTGTGGAAGCCTGTGACAGTGGCTAAAATTAGCGTGAGCATAAGCAGAAGGATCGAAGTTACTAATTGACAAATACCTGCATTGTTCTCGAAGATTATCCGAGGTTTAACTTCAATATAAAAAAAGTCTAAATATGTGACACTAGGTAGGAATTTAGTGGTGGTACCTCCGAAATGGTATATGGGTTATATGAAAATATCGAATGATGAGGTCCATGTGAGCATCATGTCTTTGGGCGGTTTCTTAAATTTTGTGTTTTAGTATTGTATTTGATGAAAACTTTTCCTACCCTGCCCGATGTAAAGGCAAAGATTCAAAAATAAATTTCATTATCAGTAGTAGTAGAAGTATTTGTTGAAGTAGCAGTGGTGGTAGTGGTAGTAGTAGTAGTAGTAGTAGTAGTAGTAGGAGTGGTGGTGGTAGTAGTAGTAGTAGTAGTAGTAGTAGTAGTAGTAGTAGTAGTAGTAGTAGTAGTAGTAGTAGTAGTAGTAGTAGTAGTAGTAGTCCGTAAATGAGCAAATGCGGTATTTTCAGCCTGCTGCTGAAAATTTTTTAATAAAGTTATCGGAGTCATGTTTCCTGCAGTACAGAGCTACTTCATTTGTAGTCTTGTAGGTACACTGTCTGAAAGAACAGGTGAGAACTATATGCAAATAAAGTATAATGATATGGCCCTGGCTAGAACATAATTCATACGCCTAGAAGAAGCTAGGGTTTTTTCGCATTTCGATTATTCAAAAACCATTGAACTGGGATTTATACAGTATACATTCACTCTTATTTTTGACGATATTTGTATGCACTAAATGTTGTTCACCAATTTTTTAAATTTTAATTTGTTGATTTTTTTTTTAAGGCTCAAAGATGTTAATAAAGAAAATAAAAGGAATTATAGCTGTGTACTACCAGTACCCCATGAAGTGCAGGCTCAAACTGCATAAATAGTGCATATATTTTCTACTTTTGTAAAAAGCTTTGAAATGGTAGTTTTATGCCATTGAGTGATGTATTTCCAGGAATTTCATTGCCAGTCCAAATAAATGTAGACAGATGTATAGCCCATGCAGCCATGTAGACAGGTGAAAGCCAGTCACGAGAATGAATCACACACACACAAACACACACACACACACACACATACACACACACACACACACACACACATATATATATATATATATATATATATATATATATATATGTATATATATATATATATATATATATATGTATATATATATATATATATATATATATATATATATATATATATATATATATATATATATATATATATATATATGTATATATATATATGTATATATATATGTATATATATATATATATATATATATATATATATATATATATATATATATAATATTTTCTGATTTACAGTTTGAAAAGAAATTCTGCGACGTGCGCGACGAATGTGAAAATCCTACCAGGCAAGAGAGAATGCTACAAATTTGCAAAAACATTAGCAATCCCGCAAAAAAAATTATACATACATATATATATATATATATATATTTGTGTGTGTGTGTGTGTGTGTGTGTATAATAACCAAGTTTACTTTTTAAGAATACAAGCCAAATACATATTATGAGCAAGTAATGCTATCAAGTTATCTGTTTTTGCATATGATATCAGCTGACCACAGCTGCCACAATCCTTGTGTTTTGCAGTTTAGTGCTGTGGCTGCCATTGGTATATTACAAATATAGAAAAAAGGTATTCAGATTGTTTCTATTAAGCTATTGACTGTATAAATCATCACTATATACATTCATTCCAGGAAGAAGGATATAAGAAATACAATGCTATAAACATAGAGCTCAATGCATTAATACTGAAGATGAAACTAGTTTATACACTTCAGGTGGTATGCTTTTGATGTCCAGGATATAAGCAGTCCAACAATTATTCATCAGAGTTCGAAGACAATAATCATTTACAGTCAGCTTTATCCCACCTATTTAACACAGCCTGTCACACAAAATATATTAGGCTCAAGATTTATGATTCAGTTTTATGTTCAGCTTTTAAAACCACATTCCAATTCCAAAGATATTTATAAGCACATACAAAATGTATACCTTTCTACATGTAAGTGAATTATATTACATCAAAATATCTACATCCTTCCCATTGGTCTCCAGAAAGAAACTACTACGATTGTAATGAGCACTTGCTCAAACGTGACACATGAAAATAGCAATGTTCGTCCAAATATATAAGTTGATGCATGTGAAACATTTGTATTGGCAAGGGAAACACAATTGTGCCCTTTACATATTGAATCAGTGCGCCAATTAATTTACTGATTCTTTTCCAGATTATACGACTGCATGTTGCTGGGTCTAACATTATCTGCACTATGAAGTACTTAGAAATGAATGATTTAAAAACGTCCTCACACAACAGTTCTGTTTTGTTAATATAAGTAATGTCCCTGGCATTGATCAATATTTCCCAACAATGAGGAAATGCATGCAACAATCAGACGAAGGCCATGTGTAAGTTGAGTCCATTTTGTGAAAAAGCAGCTCGGGATACATTATCTGAATAACAACTACGCGATTCACATCGTTTACTCTTCATAAATAACACCGTTTTTTCGCAAAACGATGGATAGTAGACTAAATCGTTCCAACGTATACACTGTGTTTAGTAGGCTGGTTTGTTTTGACACAAATGTATTCAAGAATATGACTCATATTGTCCTTGACCTGAATGGAACAGTTATCGAATTCTAGCCAATTAGATTCGATCCGTTGTCACCATTTTCAACAGATGTAAATTCAATGCATCATACGAAACTGTGTCGACTGCACAGTTGGGCTAGAAAAAGTACCTAATCAATACAACATAACAGGAAAGCAATGTTGTCACTCGATATTGTCGGCTGCTACTATTACCGTGTGACAAATTACCCAAATTTGAATGTAAATGCCATTAAGTGGGTCTGGTCATGTAAGAGTTCCATCCTTCTGATCTGGTTCTTTTATATCATTTATGAAGGACGTATTGACAGTGATATTAAAATAAGAATACGTCATATCAAAAGTGGCCCAGATTTACTTATGAGATTAAGAACGACGCTTCTAGAAAATACATGAAGTTAATACTATATCCTCTATATGATCCAACTTGCACATGGCGGTACTTAAGAGGGTATTTTATACCCCAGTATATTATGTTCAAAGGGAGGACAAGCATCAGCTGGAACCAAGCATACAAATCATAACAAAGGGTCCCCAAACCTCTGCTGGGGATTAATACTGCAAAGGAGCATGATTTACAGTTTTATCATCATTTTTCTTTATTCGGGATGGTGAGTGCAACAATCCCAAATATTATACATGTCAAATAAATTGCATATTGGAATAAAAGTTCGACGCCCAATGAAGTTCTCCTTCACATGTTAGACCAAGATGTCACTATACAGGATACCCCCCATGCAAATATGCATTCTCCATACCATTATTAGTACACAACATTTTAATTTATGCAACAGATATTCCTTTACCTTTATTTTTGCTATTAAAGGTTATTACTGCCGTTATAGTATGACCAATACACATATCCCTTTTCTGCCATTAACCAGCAAGTGACCCATAACGAAATGCACTATTGATTGTTAATCTACCAAATATGATTTTCTGAAGTATCGAGGAATACTTTCAGGTCTCTACATGAAAATTAAAATAGGTATTAAAACTATAAGAAGATATACTATTTCGCTTTTCTTCCCAATGGTTTATCACAATAATAAAACAGTATAATATCATTTTAGTTTTTGTACTTTCTCCCCACAAAGACGTTAACATGCAACTTTAATAGCATTTCTTCCAAGGTAGAAGGGTGGAAACAAAAATTGGAGTTTTTGCTGCTGTGTGCGTTTGGCTTCACCCAGTGACTAATGCTGAAAGAAAATCACACTCCATAAATTCAATACGGCTCCAATCACACATGATACATGATGCTACAGGAAATGAAGGTCGGAACTGTTCTTGTATACATATTTTTTTCTATGGTAACATGATGCTGCAGGAAATGAAGGTTGAAACTGTACTCATATATATATATATATATATATATATATATGTATGTGTGTGTGTGTGTGTGTGTAAAGTCAAGACAACATTGAATGTTGTTACGTAAGAAACGCAACTACATCACCTTGTTGTACTTTGTTTCTTACTTCACCATCAACCGGCAATTTCGAACATGATAGTTGAAAATTCCCAGGTTTGAGTCAAGGAAAAAAGGAGACAAGAAACAAGCACAGGAAAAGAAACAACAATGGTATCAACAACATGTGCCATCGTGTTTGCAGGGAAAAAAAGCAATATTGAAAGCTTAATGTATATAAGCCAGAAACAATTAATATGGAATTCATTTTTACGCGTGTAAAAACCATTAAAGATTTCATTATCTCATTTTCAGTATCTGAAATCAGATAAAGGCGACTTTGGACAGTAAAAACCTCATTTATGGCAATGTCCTCCCTGCATAGCATACCAGAAAGATGTGTACCAAACAGGAACTTTGCGTTTGGGTTTTTCATAGTACAGTACGAAAACCATGCCCTGTATATGTGGGATATTCCTCATCAGCTTAATCACGTGACTTCGTGGGTTCACTATCCTTTGGCCTACAATACATTCAATTGATGGTAAAGCAGATGAAACAACCTGGTGTGAGCCGGGTATTATGGTCTGCCATTAGTGCCACTCCAATGTTCTTTTCTATATAGTGATTGCAATTAATTATGAGAGTATCTGTATTCGACAAATACTTTTTTTCGAGAGAGCTTAACAATATAATCAAATGAGCATTTGGTAGGCAAAAGAGCCTCCATAGTATTCCCAGCAGATACCTGACGTTCAATTTATCTCCAAAGGTATATTTAAAGGGGGTGCCCCCGAACACTCCTCTCTGATTGTGCTGACTACATATGCAGAAATGAGTTTTGATCAATTAACAAAAGTCACGTAAGGTAACACAAAACATAGACAGGTGTGATAAGACTCAGTAAAATGGTGCCAAGTCCACTGGACATTGTCATGTTACCAATTAAACATAAAGATGGACCATTATCTGGAAAAACATGATATATATATATATTTATATATATATATATACATATATTTATATATATATATATATACATACTATAGAAAAGCTGTTAAAATAGATAAACTTCCAACAGATACCCCACAATTACTTCTCTGAATAGTTATAGCATACAGGGGTAGTTACATTTGAACACAAGCTATAAGACTCACAATCAAATGCTACCGCATGTACCATCTGTAGAAATGGGGCAAGCCACTATTCAAACTCAAAGTCAACCGAACTTTATGAAAGGTAACAGTCGATGCTTTATTTTGCATAAGCATTATTTGGATCACACAGCGAGATTTGTTATTGTTTCTCATGAGGCAAATCTACATGTGAGGAGCACTTTTTACATGAATCTCAATCAATATTGGTTTTTGAGTTTTTCTGTCTATATCTTGCCTGCTAAACATCCGTTCTTGGCGGTCTACTACCCCCCGGCGAACGTCTGCCTTTCTTTGGCAGCGTCACTGTCTGGAAGCAGGCAGCGCCGTCCTGGCATCGCAGCCAGCGAGTGGCCAGGTGTGGGGATGCGCGCAGTGGATTGTGGGATAGTGACTCTGTGAGCGCCATTTTGTTTCTAGGCTATTACTCGGCCCAGTGGGTATTGACCACACGCCGCTCAATTAACTGTTTTGGTTCACCTGCTGGGAAGGTGCGAACAACATAATGGGGGTAACGGGATTAACACCACTGCTGTACGATATCCGACAGGGGTCACATTAAGGATTTTTCAGTGTGGGTCCGTTGGATCCATCTTTCTCCATTTTCAGGAAAAATAGTGGGTCCATGAACTGAACCTATAGGTCCAGTCTGAAATTGTGCAAACTGGACTTCATTTGATGTAATTTGATAAATTGATTTTATTTGGTATAATTAACATATATCACAATGATTAATATATAAAACATGCATGCAACTTAAGCCTAGAAACGAACATAACATAGGGTCTGTATGCTCACGTAGGTAACTCATTTTTAAAAAATTGAAGATTGAATAAAAAGTTACCAATATGCCAACTTGATGTAAAAGGGTCTAAAAGTTGTTGACGGTACCAAGGATGGATTCAATCTACCCAGGAACCTGCTATTACGACTTAGTCTGTATAGCACATCCCTGGTCTACCAAAAAATTGGTTGTGAATGGGGCTTAACCCCTAGCACGCTGCCACTGTGCCAGTATCTGGTGTTGTACACCGTGTGCCACCGGACAGTTTTTTAACTCGCTTGCACAACAAGCAGCATGCGTGATTGAACATGCCTGGGCTCTGTTATTTTTGCGATTGATTCCACGTGACGAAATTGTCAGAAATTATATGATTTATATTTCTGTGCACTTTCTATTTCAATATACCTGAAAAATTTGATACCGTAGGCGGTGTTAAGAGTCTGATCTTAATTGCGGTTGCTTAATTCACCAAGCAACACGGCAGGCCCACAAGCCGTGCAACACACAAGCGAGTGTACACAGCCTGTCACGGGCATGCACCCAGGCATGGTTTTCCGCTACACATTTTTCCGGCCTTCGATCATAAATTTTTAATCCTACAGATTTGTTCCATTCAAACATTTCAATAAAATCAAAACAACCAAATTTTGTTTCAAAAACACCAATAGCCACGTGAACCAACGGAGACAGTGATGAACAACATCGTGTTATGCTGTTAGTGTTAGGCCGGCTAATGCAAAATTTCGCTTCGTCCACGTGTAACCTTGCGATGACTAATCTGCGTATTTTCCTTGCCGCCCGTAATGAATTTTCACTCGTGCCTATATCTGGGTCTAGATTTTTTTTCGATGGAACTCTTCTTGGTGAAAATGTGATTTGAAAATTTAACATCTTAGTCCAATAATCTTTGCGTGATACGACTTGTACCTTCCCAAAATTGCGGACATGAGACAAGCACATGGGGAACAACGAATTTGATTGGACAGTGAGCGGCAGGTGATCAAATCCACCCAATGAGGAGCCTGGAAGTGCTCTCAGCATTTATAATGAGGTGAAGTGAAGTCCATCCATTCCCATTCTGGCAAATTTTTAGAGGGATACCCCACGAATATTTTTTCCTAGCAAATAGGAGAGCTTGTTACATAGAAAGACGAACATCAGAGTATTCCATCAGTATAAAAAATAATCACGAGATTGATAATGGTCGATACAAAACACTGTGACCGCTTGGGGTAATTTTTGCAGTTGTATCTTTCAAAAATGCATCGCGTTTTTGTGAGTGCGTCCACAGAGACGCAAAATGACAATGTTTTATTAATTTCCAGGCGTCATTTCTTTTTTTTTTGCGTCTATGACGCAGGACGCAAGCTTAATGTGACCCCTGATCCAGCTACTGTTCTGCCATGTACGGCAACTGTGTTACGCACTCAGTCCAGTTGTAATTACTAAATTAGCTGCCTACGAACAGCGTTAGTGTCATGGGAAAAAACAAAAAAATGGATGAGAAAATTCCGGGAAGTTCTTGAGGATTGTTGGTAAGAGATGGCAGTAAATTATCAGGCGACCAAACACCAGGAGCAAGCATTATTTAATGTTATTGTTGAGAAGAAAAGCACTTTTGTAATTTTACCAACAGGCAGTGGAAAAAGCCGAATATTCCAACTAATACCTGACCTGGTGAAACGGAAAACGCCTATTCCAGCCAAACCTGTAGTAATCTAAGTTTGCCCGCTCGTAAGTCTAATGAAATCTCATCAGCAAGAACTGAGCAAGTTATGGGTGTCGTCTTGTATTCTGGGTGAAGGTGACGACGGGAACATTTCCCGATCGCAATACGCAGCACCCTGTTCCATTCTGACATCTTTTACTCCAGTAAGTCACAGATACACAAGCAGGTAAACCACGTTTGAGAAGGTGTCAATTGGATTACTCCCTTGGGTCCTCGACCTCGTGGAGTTATTTTGACTGCTGTGTGGGAAGTGACGTGTTGCTCGCATCTGATTGGACGACGCACAGCTCATTAATAATGCAGTAGGCAACTTTCACGATAAGCGAAGTACAATTCATTGGCCCAGCGGCGCCTGACAACGTTATCGCCAGATCTGCTAATTGCCTCTTGAAATGGTATTGCGACACGGCTGGGCAGACTTTCGCTGGGAGCCAACATAGTGTATCGCCCCAAGAAAGTCTGCTTAGGAGGCAAATCTATATCTGGAGATCTCCAAAACTGCACCTACTACTGATTTTGGTGTGCCGAACGATTGCCCTCCTGTTTCAGGTGCAACTGGAGTTTGGTTTGGTTGGTGAAATATGCACACCTAAGTGCACACGGATCAAAAATTCATTTACCTGAACTACAAGCGCAACGACAAATGTCCGGAACGGCTTGTCTTTAATATATCCTTAAATGGATACAGCTATATCATTATTAATGCCAATGCTTTTCAATTATACCCTATCCAATCGATGTATAAGTTGACATATCAACGTAAATGAGAGATCTACAGTAATTACCAAGTTTGTGATATATAATTTACTCTTATACCAACTCTCTTAGTGGGTGTACGATACCATAACCTATCAATACCGTAGCTGTAAATTCAGTCTAACCAAAAACTGTCTGAATCTTGACAGCAGACTTGAATATCCATAAAGCATTTCATTATTCATAGATATCTAGAGTTGGTAACATGTCATATCGACACGATAAAATAATAATTGTCACGAAAATTAGAAATGGACAACAATTTTCAACAAAGCCAGAAAAAATGTACTGAAAATCCGAGCAAACAAGAACCATCCATGAGCACCGCCCCCCCCCCCCCCACACGCCATCAAACAAGCAAGCTTTAAATCCAGAAGTTCAAAAAAGACATACCAATAATCTAAGTATCATTTTGATATCAATGAATTAACATGAAATGCAGTATGAAGGAAAATCTTTCACGCCTCACTTGAGGCAGGTACCAACTAATGTTTGGACTTGTTTAGTCGATTTAATGTGAGCAAGGCAACTCTCAAATATAAAAAATCTCTAGCCTTGCATATGCATTGTATACTATTTCAGCCACAATCGGTAGGTTAACATATTTTCCATATCATTAATATAAAAGCTCAAATTCACCTGACATCTATTCAATAAATTTTCCTTCTTACCTAGAAATTTCACAGACGTAATCACTTGAATTTAATTTTTGAATATCCCTGTTCGACACGTTCTTGATAGAGGAGCGAAGTCGAATTGCACATGTATGCATTTGACTGAAAAGTCAAATTCAAATATCAGTTTACACCTTCCCTTTCTTCATTTTGACGTGTTTTGGTGAAATAATTAAAAACCTTTTGCTTGTTGTTCTGTGTGATACTTATCCTATTCGTGCATACATCTGTTGCCTTTGTAAGCCAAGGAAGAAAAGAGGCAGCTAGAACCCACACTTCGGTGCCTCTGCATTTTGCACTGATATGTACCCATAGTATCACCGCATTTTTTTTTTTTTTCGGGATACACAAAGAGCAACTATATGCAAATTATACCTTATGCCTGAATTTGGGTTCTAATGTTATTTGAACTCTACTACTACTACTACTGATAATAATAATAATAATAATAATAATAATAATAATAATAATAATAATAATAATAATAATAATATCAAAGACATATAAGCATGGTAAAAACTCATTACAAATAAAAAACTTACTAGGGATGTGATATAGTATATGACTCAAATATAACAGTTAAATTTCTGTCTCTGGTCACCATGTAATGACATAAAAAGTATACACATTCTGAAAAAAAATGATTCTGGTACTGAATCTGAAATTTTAGCATTGCTATTCACAAGCATTACTGTTATTCAAAATTTTCTATGTGGTGCATTAAAAATGAAAATTGGATTTAGTTTATGCTGTCAAATGAAAGAACACATAACGGTCTCCAAAACGTCATTGAATTAAACTCTTTGGAAAGGGGTTAGTTCCTATTTCATTGCTGCCAATTTCAAAAAAAAAAAAAAAAAAAAAAAAACCCCACATAATTCAAATAACGTATAAATTTGCAGCAAAATGCCTCATCGAAAAATTGAAATAGTGCTGTGTTTTTAGAAGTGGAATATTTTGTTTCCAGCAAGAGAAAAAAGGGTCGCAATGTAACCAGTATATGGAATATATTTGCTTATCCAATTTTGTACTTTTTAACATTATCAAAAGTCATATAAACCTGAATATATCCTGAAAGGAACTAATTAATAAAAGTGTAAAAACTTTAATAAACTTTAGATGCGTTGTTGCGAAAACAGATGTTTTATGTAATTGGCATCACAGTTTCACTAAAACTTTGATTTAATTTGATATTCAGTGGTGCAATTTTAATATTAAATCATCCGTTTTGGTGCTCATTTTGAGGTAGGAAATAAATAAATATTTTAAAGTGGGATTTATATCAAAGGTAAATTATAAACAAATCAGTTTATTTTGAAATAAGCATTTTTTTTTTATTTAAATGGTCGAATATTTAATACCCAAAAGGTTGAAACAAAACATCTTTGTGTGAAGCACATACATAAGTTTTCCTTTTTTTTTTTTTTTTTTCTTTTTTTTTTTTTTGTCTCGAATTGTCATCAAAGTTGCATTATTTTCTACAAAACCATTTTTCAAGTAACATGCTCTGAAAGGCAATTAATTGTTGCAACTCAATTACATACATTTTTCACAATAATGCAAGTAAAGATTGATAACAGTCTTGAAATTGTTTTCGATTTCCTTAAATCTATGCAAATGTGTAGCTTTTTAGGAGTTTTTTCTTCAGCAGAGGAACACCAAAATTGAAAAATGTGACCTTTTAATCTTTTGGGTTGTAAGCGGCTAGGCCTATATCTTTCGGCAAAACTTAAGTACACTAGAACTTAACTAAAGTAGTTAATGAAGAACATTTCACAGGTTGAGAGGACCGCTTTACAACCACCTGTTACCTTTAATTGGCAACTGCCTGTCTCAAGTCAGGAGTGAAATTGGTTTCTTAATATTCATTTTGAAAGATGAATTTTGGCGGTTGGTAACTCTTGAGGCCCTTTGCTGTTATTCTTGGTTTGAAATTTATGAACATGGTGAAAGCTTTCTAAGCTATGTACTGGATGAATTTTGGTGAAAGATGCAAATTTCCTGAGGATATTGTTTGCTTTCTCAATCAAAACATCAAGGTTCAGCTGTATAGATTAAAGCCCCTTTTACCCTTCTTATATCAACAAAGACCTCTGTCTGCTCCACATGACCCCCCTTTATTGCTTGTTCATAAAACAATGAGCAGGCAATCAAAATGCCAGCAGGCTTTGATGTTATTTGTGGGTACCAAAGGGCAACTTACTGCATCTTTGGTTTGCTTTTTGCTCCAAAGCTTTCCGCCACGCCTCATGGCCTTTCACTAGTTGACTGGGCAAAGTAATCTTATGGCAGTTTGACAAACGTCAATGTGCTCTGAAATGATATAAAGATTCTACATTTAGATTATCTGTAAATTGACCTTCAAATATCAGTATTAGTACGCCCACAATTTCCAAAACCAGAAGAAACATATTGACGAAATCAAAATTTGCCATTTAAATAAGAAAAGTTGATTTCTAAGTCCTTCCTATGCACTGTTAAGAACACCAAGATCCATTTCAACTTTGATTACAGGCCAAGTTTGGAATATGGAACAAGGCCAGCATCCCAATTTGCACTTTCAAATACATAGAGATATAAATGATCAGCTCAGTCAAAATGGCTACGATCTTCGTCACCGTTTTTTTTTTTCTCCGAGATGGAGACAGAGGATTTAATTCAAATCCCGACAGATCCAAGTGAACTTCTTATATCGGGCCCTTTATATGCAGTGACACCTTAGCTGCTCAAAGGTATAGGGTACATGCTTTGCTTGCCTGTGAATTACTGCGTGAACAGTGCTGGCAATGAGACTGTAAGTGTCTTGATTCAGGAGTGTCCGCTATTTATAATTCACTCACTGAAGGTCGCACTTGCTTGGGTGACAAGGCCCAAAAGCATTAGTCTTTAACATAGCTGAGCCTGGACGACGCCTATCCGGGGCTCAGCTAATCGTAGACAACTCAAACAATGAGACTAGAGTCTTTGTAATGCACTGTCAAGAATATGTTTTTCACTGCACGTTACCTTGACTTGAAACAGACAATTTCGTTTAATAACACGAACCTGAAATAAGCTTATATGCAAAATTCTGCAATTTTTACGACCAAAGGAACCTCACACATCTGATCTTTTATAAAATGTGTTGATGTTTAAAAAAAATGAATGCTTCCATCATAAGAAGCTGTGTTTGTAATTTGCTTCCATAAAAGCCCACTAATTATCACAGTATAGTTTAAAACTACGCTGACACTTGAAGAGCAACGTCTTGCTATTAAAAAATAGTTATAAACGTGGTTTTAAACAAAGTTTTATAAAATAAAATAAAAAATAGAGATAGCAGGAAGACGATTTATATGTCTATAATCTATTATCATGATGCATCTTCAAAATTTGGCAAATTTGGGGTGATCTGCAATCATACCGGATTTAACAGACAGATTGATAGTGAGAGCTAAGGGTTGAGAAAGGGAGGTTGTTCATATTTGAGAGGTTCGACTTAGAATCCGTCATGGACAGTACTGCTAGTGAGAAGAAAGCATTGCAAACCCTCGAACAAAACATTGTATGTTACAAATTTAAAACAAGAAGAGTGTTATTTTAAACTCGTGAAATACTTTGACACGGGTATTGATTAAGTCAAAGGGCATCATCCGTGACAAACCGTGGCATTATTGTCAGCCTACCTAATTCCAGTATACCTTATACAAAATATTCAAAGCATTCTAATGGCAATTACTTATGATTTGTCAAACAGGCACGTGATGGGCCGAACTTGTGGTACACCTGCTATCAAAACAATAGACAAAATGTCATTTGGCAAACTTTCGCCGAGAAAGATACAATGTGGTAATGGTAACTTCACTGTATCTTACATGGTAGGAGATGGCCAGTACCATTAAATGGTTCGTCTTTTTGTACATGCAGACCATTCTTAATATTTTGGTCTTCATCGTTTGTATTACAGTCAAGAAATGTACTAGAGATGCAGATCACAATAGGTTTGGTAACGTACCTTACAGGGATCGGTTCACAAACACAGAGACGACTACAGAGATTAAAGTATTCTTGGTTGATATGGTGTCATTCGTCAATAATCAGTAGGGGCGAAATGTTCCCTGCCATGTATTCTATTCTTGAATCACAATTGTGTAGGTAAATGATATGATTGGTCAATAGATAGTGGGAAGGACATATGATCTACGGTGAACTAATACTAATAACTTTCACCTCAGAAATTGGTAATGCACTGCAACACTTAGTATAGAATATGTTCTATCAGAAAACTGCAATAATAAGATCCCAACTCTTGTATTCGAACACGCAGAAAATATTTTTTTTTTTTTTCAAACTAACACAAGTGTAGCAGGATAACACTAGACAGGATGGCCGATGGATACGGATAATGGGGTTTCTGAATCAAAATGGCTATGTGAACATATCTTTTACATTTACATTATTCACACAAAATGCGCCCTACCCTGTGCTAACGCCTAGATTGAATTACACTAAACTAAATGAACCTAGTCATTTAGGCGTTTTTTTTGTTTTTGTTTTTTTTTTCATTCCCCTGGTATTTCCATATATCGATATGCATTTCTTTAAAGGGCCTAAAATTTGTCCTATTGAATACACTCGGCAGGGACTCACAGTAAAACCCCATTAAAGTTGTACTGGATCTGACATATAGTTCAGGCAGAAGTATTTGACAGGCTTGTGTACTGATATTCCTGCATTTATTATATTAACATGCACTCTTCCTGATTATTATTAAAATTTTTCCTTTAAATCAGACAACAACGGTGGCGCCATCTATTGGGATGCAGTGCTTAAATTTCGAGTTAGTCTATATTTACATAGATTTGTCGATAATCCAGAACATGTTTTGATAAAAAAGTGAAAAACCATAGGCATGATTTGTAGACACATAATGACAGATGGGCAACATCTGGGCAGACGAACAACAAACGAATGAATTCCCTACCATGCGTTTAACTGACCTAGTTTAAAATAAGGATGAATTAAAAAAATAACACTATTTTGAGAAAGGATTGCTGCTGCTTTACAACATGAGAGGATATAGTAAAGCAACTTATCAATGATTTCACTCTAGCTTTTTGAAGTGTGCAGACTACAGAAGCTTATTTACGGTGTTTATTTCAGAGTATTATAAAGCACGTTAGCTATCTTGTAAGGAACCAATGTTACATTGTGCTTTAATACATTAAGCATCAGATCCTGCACATAGCTACATGTAGTTTCATTCAGTGGATTTTCTAGTTTTTATTGCTATCCTGGGTGCCACGCATATGAGGACACCAACCAATATTGTGCTACTGAATTTGGCAGCTGCACAGCTGATAGTGCTCATATTTTGTGTGCCTGAAAAGGTAATAGACAGCCACTCGAAAAATCAAATGCACCTGCATAATTATGCCAACTATGCATTTCGTAGTCCCATGACTCCCAGCTAAGTTTGTTTTCCCGTCAAAGAATGTTAAAATGCTGTGGAATATTTTGACATTCTTCTACCTAATTATGCAGGGACGGAAAATTGTTTGAATATGTTAATGTAACACAGAGCTCGAGACTTCTGTTTTTCTTTGCCGTATGAATAAAATAGACAAAATGTTACATGATAATTAGAGCAAACTTACAGATGGCAACACTTTTATGATGATGCAAGCGGGGATCTACATAAAATTTTGTTCTATTTTATTTGCTCATCTATGTTAATAAATCTGACAGGGAAACTAATGTTTCCACTTTGGCGTCTCAAGTTTTTTCTCTATAGAAAAAGAGCAATCATAACTCCCGTACAAGACCATGAAATATTGAAGAATAATTACAAACTAATATCCTCACCAAGCTGTGTGGGCAAAGTCATGGAAACAGTTATCTTCTAAAACGTCTTTTTTAGCGATAAATTTAATTTTTTCAGTTAACCAACCTGGATAAATTATCCCGGGGTGAGTTAGCTGGGAATGCATTGCCATGACCTTTGTGCAGGAGGTGCAGAACAAAAATATAAAAGGGTCACGTTTAAGCTATAGATAAGACACTTGATAAGGTGTAGCATGACGGTTTGTTGTATAACATGGAACACAGTGGTATCATAGAAAAGCTACTTTCCTGGTTTCATTTCTTTTTAATAGAAAACGGGTGGGACCACCAAATAGTCAGAAAAAAGGCCAAACAACCGGGCAAGGGAGCATGTCTGCCGGCGTTTCCCTAAGTCTGTGTTCTAGGGCTTGTTGTTTATATAAATGCTATTTTAGATGTTGTACCCGCCCAAACTAAACTTTTTTTTGCAGACAACACATCTTTGTACCTAATCGCTGAAGATCCCGTTGCTTCAGCAGCTGCTTTATACAGATTTATTAAAAACTAATTCTATGCCTATCTCTCGTGAGTAGCGATATACATATGTATCACCCACCACATACATTTCAAAGTCATTTTTCTTTTCAAATGTAGACAATCGCAGTAACTTAGGAGTGATGTTTCGGCGGACTTACAGTGGACTGATCATATTAACCACAGAGGCAACGCAGAATTAAATATAATGAAATTGCAGGATTTGTAAACAATTTGAGGTAGTGGCGGGGTGTGTGCTGCGCATAACAATTCCACGACAATCACATCGCACAGGTGACCTATGTTTCACATGTCAACGATAAAAACCTATCATATCATTTATCGTACTGATCTGTAAATTTTAATTTGGTAGAAACAAGATGTGTATACTTGTCACAATAAAAAAAGAAAAAAAAATTGCTTCTAAGTGGGGTTTAGATGCCACATTTCGACAGCCTTAATTAAACCTAATAGATTATAAATGTATTATCCATCTAAATTAAAGTATTGGACAGTATGTAGCAACACGTTTCTGTGTTTGTGAATCAAATACATAATTCAGAATATTCTAATTTCTTCGGCATTATTTAAGACATGAAGGGTTACGTTATTTTGTGAGGTACAAATGTTTCGCAAGGCGGCATCTGATGAAAAAATAAGATAGACGTTCCTAGATACCGTATTTATCTTTTAAAAGACTATTTTATGAAGCAGATCTTTAAACATACTTTTAATTGGTGGAGGCTACAATATTGAATGATGGAAGATTTTAGTTCGGGTAATTGCCGTTGAAAGATGTGAAGTCCACGTTTATTACAAAACTGATATACAGCTCTGGTCAGTATTGGGTGTTATGTTTTAAAGACATGTCAAATAACATCTTTGATGTATTGTCTGCAACATACAAATAGTTTTTATCGGTTTGAAATGCAGTTACTTATTTGAATGCTATCAAAACAGCCACACGTGCAAGTTTCACTGTGTGGTTTCTTATGCGACATTGACAGCTTCAGAGGAAACCCGAAACCAGATAAGTGACGTGACCCTATTGTGCAATGGCCTTGACCCTAATAACATTGAAAACGACGCTGCCGGAAGAAGACAGCTTGCAGTCTAACGTCGTGTTTTTGTTAGTAGAGTGGTTGATGGATAAGCTTTCCTCACTCATTTCTCATCATCTTATATCGAAGTGCAACATGTCTGTTGTAGCAGCCTGGATGGCGGTTTGTCCATTCAGTGTCTTATAGTGTTTGTGATCATACCGGAAGGAGAACTGGAAAAACGAACATGCCACGTCTGGCAAGAAAAGCAAGTGAGCGGATGGTAATGTGGTAAAATGTTTATTGCAATGCGACTTTGTATGTGGGGGGGGCTGAGTTTTCTTAAAAATTAAATTCAACAAATGCTTTGCTACGCACCCCACTTGGACATTGAGTTGTAAGCCATCACTCTTATCCCTCTCTTATCTTTCTCGGAGAATGGGTGGCCTGTTTTATCCAATAGGTAAGACTGGCTGTCATCTAGTTCGTCATATTTGTCCAAAAGGAGTTAATACACAGAGGTTTTTAACGGCGACATGGGTCCAGTGAGTCGCCGAGGCGACGAACAAGACTGGTAGGGTTAACACTGTTCCACCCGAATCCTTCCGATGGCGAGGATCCGTGGAAAATTTGAAAATCAGAAAGCAGGTCACCATTGGACCTGCAAAATTTGCATTTAATATCAAACGAGACGACATGGCCAAGATGGCAGCAGCAGCAGCAGCCACACTCAAGGACAGTGTACGCTTTATAGCTGAAAAACTTGGTCGGCCTGTGGTATCAGGAGTTCAACTGGAAATACAAGAGTACATAGGCAAACGGCAGGATGTTTTTTGCATCTTTGCTGTCAGGTTAGAGCAAATCATTGATGTACATGGCCGCACCATTCGTGCTGCACAGGGCAAACCACAGTCATCTCACTCAGTCTCAGCACGGATCCCTCAGCCTCATACACTGTAGTCATTGCATCGCCTTTAGTAGCCATCACTAAAGAACAGGTAGCGTTTTTATAGGAAAAGGGGTTGGAAGCAATCCGTGCAGGATGTAATTTGATGTGATTTGGAAGGCCTAAAGAAGGGGAATTACAACTACGTGTTTGGAAGTTTCCGGTGCAAATTTTCCACTGTTCCGCGCCATCTCCAGGATGCGGGTGAAACTTTGTTAACCCTACCAGTCTGGTTCGTTGCCTTCGCCGATTCATCGGTCCCAAGTCGCGGTTAAATATTCGTCGCCTTAGGCGACTCATTGCACCCTTTAACGCCGTTAAACGCCCTTGTATATTAACCCCTTTGGCATAAATATGACGAAGCAGACGATAGCCAGTCTACCAATAGGTGTAACCTTCAGTTACAATCCGAATATGTTCTAAATTTGCAAACTAATTGTTTTTTCCAACATTATATATATATATATATATATATATATATATATATATATATATATATATATATATATATATATATATATATATATATATATATATTGACACCAACGACAACGTGTCTTGCTTTGTTTGCTTGCCTTTGACACTTTGTGAAATAAGGTGTAGGAATGCGTAAGAAACGCAGAGAGTGTGAGAAACGGAGAGTGTCTTATGTGTGTTGGTGTCCAGCACCATGGAATTCCTAACCTTGTTCCATTTGTTAAGAATGTGTACTTTTTCCAATTCTATGGGGGTTTTTTCCCTATTTATCATGTGTTTTAAAGTTGTTTTCACGTGCAGTCAGACATGCATGCCATTACATATTTATACAAGTAGACTAATTTATATTAGCCTCTGCCTATTTTCCTAACCCTCTTTGAAATAATTAAAGTGCATCAGACCGAGTAACGGATGTTGTTCTGGGTCCAGTCCCGTGATGTATACACAAGACTACATGGGCGGTCTTTATGGAAGATGACAATGTGGTGAAAACTGAATCCTGTCGCTTATTGACAAACTTCACTCCAAGGGTGAATTATAGTTCAAAAAGAACAAAAATACATCACCGGGTGGCTTAAATGTGTTAAAATGGATTAGCATTAACGCCGGATTGGTGATAAGATAATCCATTCTTACATTTGGTTAAACTACTCTGTTGGCTTCCTGGAGCAGTCTTGACAGGGCACTGAAATCTCTGATGGAGGCTAATGGAATACACCAGGACGACATACATTGTCCAAATTGTATGCATGGGTGAATGCTTTTGCCTCCCAAGCTGAACTGTATTTTCTCACATAATTATATTGGGGGACTTGCACTTCAAGGGCAACTTCCCAATAACACGAAGTTGGTCTGTTAACCAAGCAAGAGAGTCTCCCAGTTCATCCAAAACAGTAATAGGGTGTAGTGTTGTGAGGGAGTTAATTCATTGTGGTGTGGGCTTGGGGACAAGGGTGTCCCTCAACAGATTTGGGCCTCCTTGTGTAAAAAGGAACCATACCATTGCCATGCTTTTCTCAGCTTCTGCCACTCATACTATATGTCCTAACATATAATTTCACTCTGTTAATATAAGTAATCCCTCAAGTACAAATGCTTCATACACGACGTTCTGCAATTAACTGCCCCCTCTCTGAGAGTCAAGTCTTTTTGCTGTATATGGTTTAATATACCCCTGTCAAGAGCGGGAAAGTCCAAACACCTGATATGTGGAGCTTTCCATCCCTGAGCCTGGAGCTAATAACATTTTTTTTTGGGGGGGGGGGGCTTATATAAATACACTTCAATTTTTATGTTAAAATATTTCTATTCCGCCATGCACACCTAAAGGTGGTACACATTCAGAATGCCAGACCACGAGAAAGCGAAAGACAGCC
Source organism: Hermodice carunculata (assembly GCA_964020975.1). Classification (NCBI taxonomy): domain Eukaryota; kingdom Metazoa; phylum Annelida; class Polychaeta; order Eunicida; family Amphinomidae; genus Hermodice; species Hermodice carunculata. The sequence continues at coordinate 20,303,784 of OZ026618.1, read as the reverse complement.
ATGTCATCTTATGATTCTTTATAATGAAAAGTCCCATCAACTCTTTCCTAAAAAATCTTTGTCAGACTTAATGCTCCTATGGCTTAACCCTAGCAGCGGTATTGACAAAATCCTGCATGTGAACAATGTAGATTTTAGTGTGTCATGTGACACGTAGATTGCTTGCAGTGAAGCAAGGATTTCTACTTCGCTGAAGGTAGTAGACAGTATATCCATAGTTTCATGCTTCAACAATCTACAAAATATCCCGGCAACTGTAACATGTGTATCGTTCCTTCTGAGCGTTTAGTCACTTTCAATTATTTCTATCCATCTGCCAAGTCGCAGAGGAAGTGTACAGTCTCACGACGCAACTGATTGAGAATACTCGAAAGGGAAATGTAAAGCGATCGGTCACAATTACTTTATTGAGTGTGCATAATATACACCAAATGTATATTATGATATTTGGCGTGAAGAAGTAAATCAACAACACCTTAAAAGGTTGACATGGAAACAAAGATAAACCAAAAAAAAAACAAACAAACAAACAAAAACAAACTACACCCCCCCCCCCAAAAAAACAAGTCCTACACAAAATTAAATTAACAATAATATGTGTTTCTCTAAATATAACTGCACGTGCTCTAAACCAGCCAGCAGTTATTCCTTTCCCTTGATATAATATCTTTTAATACTTAGTAAAGAAATTTTTTGGGTGCGAATTGGTGGCTGAGCACCCAAAACAAACTAGGGACTGCCGAAAGTTGCCAGTTCGAGACCTATCCATTTCATGGTCACAAAACATATATTTCCGCTGCCCCTTTGATGTTGTTGGACTGGCATATGTACCGTCCCCGATTGGGAACAACTCCGAACACGGTACTTCATTTATACTGTAATAAATACGATAGACTGGGCCGTGTCGATTATGGCATTTATGCATACCTGCCTAAATTGAACCAATGTTTTGAATGGGGATTTGGTGAAGTTGGTATGCATGTTTCCCATTTTCGGCTAGGTGATTGGTGCCGAAGGCTGCCGGTTCGAGACCCACCCTTTCCGTGGTTACAAAACATAAATGAAGCTGTAACGAGTATTATTGTACTTATCAATGTAATGGTAAATGTATGGAACAAGATAACTGTTAAAGTTGAGAATTGCATACATCAAATCGAGTTGACTTTAGTAGGTACCTGTCGTAAATGAGGAGAGATGTGTTTCCTTCCATACTATATTTATGTCTGATGTGCATCTATCTTGATCTAACTGGATTTTGACATGGCTTGTTTGATGGCTGGCGGTTTTGGTCATGGTTGAATCTTGATTACACAGAATTTAGTGCAGTCTCTTTGACATCATTGAACACTGTTGTCTGGTTTTATTTTCTATGGCAGTGGGTGCTGCCTGTTTGGAGTTTGGTGACAAACACATGGTTAAATGAATGTTCATAACTTGTATGTAATTGGTCATGTTGATGTTTGCTTTTCATTTTTTGAATGATTCGACATTGGACTAAATTTGGTTATCTATATTGATAGGTAATTGTTAGAGGTTATTTCAGAGGCATGCCGACACCATGTGTAAGCTAATAACTTTGTGTGTAAACTATAATATTTTTTTAATTTTCCAATCTTGATGATGTCATTGATTATTCTGCTTTGGAAAAAAAAAACGACGTAAAAGCATGAAACCTGTGCATCACGTTTTGCGGTTTAGTTGATATACGTTCAACCACTGTGGACCCCCCCCCCCCCCCTTTAAATTAAGCAGACTGTATGAGAGAAGAAACAACTTACTGGCCAAGGATGTGTGCCGGCTCAAATGTTTTATCAATATTATCCTGGGATATTTCGCCAGGTCTGCCTGTACTTATATGACAACCTTTCCCATAAGAGCATGCCATCACAGCAATCCCCAACTGTTTGCAAAATTTGCCAATCAAAAAAAAAAAAACAAACAAACAAACAAACAAAAGCAAAAAAAAAAAAAACAAACAAACAAAAAGAAAAGTCAGTCGACATTGTTCTGTTTTTTTCTAAAAGATAAATAGTTTCAATGAAATATGCATGCAATCTTAACAAATCATAAACTCAAAATTTCATTTGGTGTTTGAAAATATATTGACACCCATGTATACTAAAGAAATGCGTTTTTAATAATAAAATGACAAGTTAGGTCAAGGAAGTCAGCATTCATTGTCGATTGGAATAAATGTTACACAATATGCCCAATTATCTTAATTTAGCCTTTTAAGATGATATGATCTTAAAGTATAATCGTTGTTGTTACATCAAGAAATCACAAAAGTGGCAGTCCTCAACTATTAGAAATATGTAACTAGGGTGCAATTTCAAATAATAATAATAATAATAATGATAATAATAATAATAATAATAACAACAACAACAACAACAATAATAATAATAATGATAATGATAATGGTAATAATAATAATAATAATAATAATAATAATAATAATAATAATAATAATAATAATAATAATAATAATAATAATAATTGACATAAGTATCAGTGAGTATTTTTAAAATGCTGACTTCAAGAATGTTTTGTCATTCCATATGGCTTCCATGCTCAGAGAATATCAAGCCAAAAGTGATTCTTCAATGTATAACACTGATTTAAATAAATCTGTCACCTCCAATACCTCCAGCAAATGCCAATTTTATAAATGTCAATAGTGGATTAAATCTGACCTCATACCTTTACAATACAGTCTCAATTACGCCATGCATAACCGCTGTCAAAGATTCACAGGCTCTAAATTTTAAATTTGCGTCAATTATGCAACAGAAAAGTGGGATAATTAATGGGCATACCATTTTATTTACCCCAATAGTCAAGGTACTGTATGAGAAGGGCATGTAAATTTGTATGGCATCTTCATTAACCTGAACCAAAACACTGTCCATCTGATAACCATACAAATATACGATATATATATATATATATATATATATATATATATATATATATATATATATTCATGTGCCTGGTTCTATAAAAACATAGCAAACGGTCAATTTTATCTATAAGTTGGAGTAATTGTGAAGTCCATTTTTTTACTAGCAAACGCCCAAATAAAGGGAGAGTATATTATATTAATGTTTCTTAAAATGGAACTGCAACTTTCATTTCATGTAGGAAGGACTGGTACTATGATATGGCAAAGCTACTTAGTTTTTGTTCTTTATTTTTTTTCTCTCAAGTCTATTTTTCCCGCAAATTTCACTAACATTTTAATTTCTCAGACAAAATTGAATATTAATCAAAAAGGAAAAAAAAAAACTTGTTTGGCCAATCGATAATGATTTATACTAGAAGTGCCTTGTCCTTTTAGAGGGCCTTCCAGTCAATCAGGCATCCCATAATAGATTATAGCAATCTGCCTGCTAGGTTTATATATGAGCTTCTTCAGTATGGTTCACAGAAGTTTTACCTCGCTTCGTAACTTTCAATCGAACAAGACACCAAATTTAAATACAGCAAAAGACAAAGACTAAGGAATGACCGAACCATCAACACACAACTTTAAATACCAAAGCGAGAAAATAAATTTCACTACTGACTTGAGACAGGCAGTCGCCAAAAAAGGCAGGTGGTGGTTTTAACCAGGTCCTCTCAACCTCCAAAATAAATCCCCCAGTCGGTAGTATTAAGTGGAAACTTTCTCCCCAGACCCTATGGGCCTGACTACGTAAAACCTACATTTTATGACCTGCGACAAAGATAAAAACAGACATTGTAGGCCTGGCAGGTTTTGGTGTCCCAGACTGGAGACAGGTAAGCTTATAGAAAGAGATTTTATTCTCTTGCTGTCAGCTTAGCTGACATAGGCCTACATAATCTGTGTCACATTTAGGAATCTGGAACAATACAAAAAATATCCATCAACATTAAAGTAATATTTTTTTTCCTCGAGGTCTTTTCTTTTACAATAGAAGAAATCTACATATCTTGCCTAGGGAAGGTTATTTCCTTTTTCTGCACTGCAGCCGGAAAAGACACAGCGGTACTGGTAACACAACAAGCACCTTATTTTTCCTCTATTAGAAGAAATACTATAAATGCAATGCCAAATACAGTAGATATGTTTAAAACTGTAGGGCTGCAGTAACGTTGGCATTGGTAACTTGACTAGAATATCTTCATCGATATCCAATAAAAGATGTCTCAATGGTCATATTCGAAAATATTGGTATCAAGATTGGAAATGATAGCACAACAAGCATGGTGCTGTTGACACGACAAGATATAATGAAAGCTGTCCATTGTGCTCCTTGAGTGAAAAATGCTGACAACATATCTGTAAAAAGGATGGAACATCTATACTAGTAGTTGGTGTAGTATGTGTACATGCGACAGCCGCTTTGTAGTCTAGGTTTTAGAACTGGAATTTTCACTCATTATTGTATTATCCATTGGTTTTGATATGGCTCAAAACTTAAAGATGCTAATCTGCAAATCAACCACCAACAAACATTTTTCATAGTCCACATTAACTTATGCCTGCTGGACTTGATTGTCTATTTGCTGGACAAAATGAACAAAATATAGAGAAACACCCGTGACACAGCCACTGCTATAAAAAAAACCTGTTTGTGGCATTAAGCCACACATATGGCATAAATAGCCATTTTGTGATGCGCAAACTACCTTCGTACAAATAACGAACGAGACAAACAGTCGTTTAACCAAAATTGTACACATAACTGTAAGAAATAGTCTGTATGACCCTGGCAAAGTTATCCACTGCAAAGTTACAACGGCCATAACATGATTAACTTTTCAAACTAACAGCAGTGTAAAGTGTGACTTATGTCGCAAATGGTCACACGTTGAACAGCTCAAAATAGCAGATTAACCTCTTCAATAATGCTGAAATTTGTGGTTTGTGGTGCAGAAGCCTAGCTAGACGTACCACAAAAAATATCGCATATTGGAAATTTACAGTTCACACCATGCAGTAAATAACATGTACCGAGAAAAGGTATAGTGTGAAAAATTAAACATCAAATATACAAGGAAACAGATAAAGCTAGTGAAATTGTATATTTTCCTCTGAAAGTCCTGATTAATACCCCAGAACACAGATCTCCACACACCCACCCCCAACTCTCCGGCCACTTTCTGAAAAGGGAAAATTTACATTTATCTATTTAATAGATTGCTTCAAATTCAATATAATTTCAACAGAAGAATCTCTTTAAGAAGCTAAAAACATTTGGAGTCTATTTAAATTATTTCTATGAAGAATAATCCTTAGATCTTTTTATGGGTCGCTTTTCAAACCTATCACACCCTGTACCTGTGCAAACAAAGACGCATCATCAGACAATAGACGATGAAAATAGGATTCTGATAGTTTGACATGAAGCATTTCATTTTTGTGCCAACCCTGCCCTATGAAATGAATGCCATCCTGCCATCCTTATAAATTTGCTGTTTTCTGTTTGGATTATCAGAGCAAATGCCTAAAGGAAATCTGATTTGGCAGTATAATGTTTGTTTTTCTGTAGGTGCTAGAGACAGAGATAGGGACAGAGGAATCCCACATCAATTAAAAACTAGAATTTCAATGTATGCCCATTAGGGATAACTGAAAGGTTAGATGGTGAAGATATACAGTGCATTGGAGATGAAAGTTAGTTAGGTTGCAGTCAAGGCATTTCAAGGCATTCCCAATGGAATGAAAACAAAAGTGGAAGAACACTGACTTAAGCATACTTGGGAATTTTCAATGCTTAATGTTTACTTTAGTGTTATAGATAGGCTGGGTAAAAGTGCCAGGCCAACTATGATAGTTTTGCACATGTCATGAAACAAAAATGAAATATTTCGTTATTAATATTTTCAAGTTAGGCAGATCTGGGCACATTCAATGTTAGTTATCTTCAAAAGTATTATGTACAGAAATGTCAATTCAACTTCCCCTTGCAGACTAGTAGTTTGGGCACATCCGGTGAACCAAAACACGAAATTCGTAGAAATTTATCTCATGTCATTCAAAAGGCAAATGGTGAATATATTCAAAACTAAAATGACTTAGAGAAAACAAGTAATCCAACCACAAATCGTAGGTTCATGTTAATGGACAATACAACTATGTCTGCAACATGATGATCGAATGCTACTCACCCATGTAGGAATAATTGATACCCCCTCATCCTAATGGCAGCACACTTCCTGTGTGGTTTGAAAATATCTCAATGACTTCTCCAAGTTCAGTGACTTCTTGGATGTCAGCCTTTACTACAGAAACACATTTAACACTGAGTATTGCATGGACCTCCCCTCCTTACTATGGCTATTGTTGCTGTGAGATAGGGGATCCTGATTTATGCACACGCTAATGCGTTCAGCGGTAAATACATATGATTGCTAATTCTAAAATCTACTACCGTCTCCCCAAAGTTTAATCAACAGCTGCAACCTTATTTTAATATATTTCATCATGTCTTTATTTCATTTTATTTTATCTTATTTATTTATATATTTATTTATTTTATTTATTTATTTATTTATTTATTTATTTATTTATTTATTTATTTATTTATTTATTTATTTATTTATTTATTTATTTATTTATTTATTTATTTATTTATCTATTTATCTATCTATCTATCTATTTATTTATTTATGTGTTTGTTTGTTTATTAATTATTTAATTTATTTGTCCATTATTTATTTATTTATTTATTTATTTATTTATTTATTTATTTATTTGTTTATTTATTTGTTTATTTATTTGTTTATTCATTTGTTTATTTATTTATTTATATATTTATTTATTTTTGTTTATTCATTTATTCATTTATTTTTTTATTGCAGTTTTGTGAGGTAACTTGTGTTTTTTTTTGAAACGGAAAAGTATTTTAGAAGTATTACAGTGCATTATCTCAACAATCCTCTGAAAGAAAACAATGACTCATTTATGTGGGTCCAGAGCCCTTTTTTTTATTCTTGTTCATAAGGGTGACTTTTTCCCCTTACCAAGGCCAAAGATCAATTTCAATGATTTCGTTAATTAAAAAATGGAGTTTTCTAATGTACATGTAAAGCTGCGCTTCACTACGATTTCTTACATGGTAAAAATCACATATGCGTTTCAGTGACCTTTGATCTTTTTCTAAAGTTCATTTAGTACTAATGGTTATTTTGGATTTCAATGAATAGTTTAGGATTTTGATATGGCACATAGCTGTGATACTCTAAAAGGATACGGATGCCCTCTACCTCATTCCAGGCGTTACAGAACAGTGCAAAAGAATCTCGTGTCGGCATCAAATTTAAAGGTCTTTTGAAGGATTATAGTTCACATAGCATATGAGAAATGCCCGACTACAGATGAATAAGGTTAATGTAATTGTACCTATAACTAGGCCAGTTCCCTGAATTTCGGTGTTTACAGAGAGCCTGGCTCTTGAGCTGAGGTTTTTTACATATTGATAAAGCAGAACGAGATTGAAAATGAATCTGACTGGTCTCCAGGTAAAAATCAAGGTTATGTGTTATCTGTACTGGAAAAAAATACCAACAAATATGTTTCAATTAAAGATATTTTATCCGGCATGACACTTGCTCTTCCCTGGGCATCCACCATTACTGTCTCTGTCTGCAACATCACCAAATGAGACCTGCACAGAGGCCTGGGTGGGCAATCAGTTTTATTAGAAGTATACTTTTGAGGCACAAAGGCCACGGCATACACACACACACACACACACACACACACATATATATATATATATATATATATATATATATATATATATATATATATATATATATATATATATATATATATATATATATATATATGTGTGTGTGTGTGTGTGTGTGTGTGTGTGTCCCAATTACCAATAAAGTGATGGACACCAGGAAAAACTGTCCGCCTTAATATTGAGGTTCCATCATCTCAACTCCATGATGTGAAAAAATGACTTAAGATACAGAGATACTATTTTCTATGCTTTCGAAGCAGGCTTTAAAAGAGAATACATATAGCTCATTCCTACCTTACACATGGCATGAAATTTCACATCACTTGACACCTTTTGCATTTGATGCAAAACTGGGCCGTATGGGCCTCATGGTCTATAAATGTGCTAGGCATCATGATATTATGGCATTTGGTTTCGGTTTTACAACTCACAGAATGGAACAAAATTCATTGAACATGCCTGTAAAACGCAACAAGCTGTCCTTTCTTTCGACTTATAATGGTTATAAAAATGTTTCTGTTGATACTAGCCATATTCTTTGCCTGTTGGACTCCAACATTGAGTATTCGTTCTTAAGTTGTAATGCTACGGTGGAAACAGAATGGTCTCGTATACCACCGATGTATCTATTAGCAGACCTGTCTCAGAAAAAGGCATTTATACTGTCATCACTGATTAACAGTTGTGTGAATCCGCTCGTATATGTGTTAGCCTCCTGGTAAGTTAATGTTGACGTTTACCATATTTTTGCCATTCAAGTCAAAGTGCCATGTCCATTTTGGGGATTACTCCAGTCAAGCATACACCCCTATATTTGGATTTGGGCAATGTACCTGCTATATTTATCTGAGCTACTTCAGTGACGCTTGCGATAACTTGTCTTATGTGTTTGTTTTTTGGTTTTGGTTTTTTTTTTTTTTTTTTCTCTTGCAAATGAAATAATGTTTATTTGTCCTTCTTTGGGAAATCTAATTGCGTTTACAATGCAATAATCTAAAAGCCATAGAGATATCACGAAAAAGGCAGCATATTTGTTTCGCTTACATTATGTTTTGTTCTTAAAAATACAAAGTTTTTAGCTTCTAAGATCATTTTCAGATGTACCAATCCGTGTTCCTATGTTTCAGATGTTGTAAATATAACGCCGTGTAGGCACATTTAAATTGTTAATTTTACATACTGAAATTGACTTAATTTGACGCTAAGAACAAAATCAGAATATAGTAGAGTCTCAGCGTGGAACATTGAAGGTGTTCCCGTCTTAACTTCAATAAGATTGCGGTGTACTTGCTGGGGTAAATCAAATAACACTCGATATTTTATTGTTGGCTTGCATAGCATCTCGAATAGGTCCCTGATATCATCAAAATATGACACCTTCACATAAAGGTTTCTTGTTTTTGTTTCTCTTCTTCTTTTTTTTTTTTTTTTTTTTACTTTTTTCCTTACTGAGCGATCATATCACTGTGATAATTTCTGTATGCTGTTTTTAAGTCTCACACCCTTCCCGAAAGAATTACCATTTAAAGTCTCCAACTGGTAAGTCTTTAGGAATACATCTCTTTACCAATGTATGGTGTCAAATACACCAGGAAACAAACAGAAAAAATACCAGCGTAAATCTGCCATGCAAAATTTTCACATGATGAGGATACATGTACCTTCAAGTGTTCAGTATTGGTTGTGTGCTAGGTACGTTTACCTGTTTTGTTAAACAGTAGATGTATTATGAAAATGTATCTGTATTTTTAACGTTTAATACACTATATCATATGTATACTCGCTCGTATTATTTTTTCTCTTAAGAGTTGCTATGTGGTCATTCTAGATTACATTTTCTTTTCAAACGATATGTATTTCAATCGAAAGTTTGTAATAAATCAATTGTCTTTCTCTGAGAAAAAACTGGTGAAAATATATAGAGGTATGTACCGTCGTGTGTAACTACCAAGGACTAATTAAACAGTTTTTACAATTCGATATAAAATATACATCATAAATCCCTAGGCACACATGTATTCTCAATTTAACATTGAAAAATACATGGCTTTTCATGCTAACATACCATGTTAAGTTATGCATGACCGTGAGGAAGCAGTTATATATTTATCTTTTATCATCATCATCATCATCATCATCATCATCATCATCATCATCATCATCATCATCATCATCATCATCATCATCGTCGTCGTCGTCGTCGTCGTCGTCATCATCGTCGTCGTCGTCGTCATCATCATCATCATTTTAATTACTATTGCTGTCTTTATTATTATTATTATTATTATTATTATTATTATTATTATTATTATTATCATTATTATTATTATAATGTTTATCATGATTTTTATGTAGATGGTCGTTCCAGCTCAGAGCATGCACCAGACAGGTATACACGTGGTCGGGGCAAAGGGGGAATAGCAATTTTCTGTGTCAAAAATATTAATTGCAGTAAAGCAGCAATGAACGGAGTAACGCGTGGTTGTTTATGTAGCACTGAAGTCAGAACACATGACATTTGTGAAACTATCTGTATAATTACTGTATAGATGCCAGTCCAACAGCACAGATGGCTCCTAAATAATTATATTGACGTACTAGATCAATTAGATGAAGTGGTACAAATGTGTCGAAGTAAAGGGCAGATAATATTGGCTGGTGATATGAATGCAAATATGGGATTGGGGGACCTAAGGTTCACCGTTTTATTGTAAGCGTGGGTTAAATACTAGTAACTCATTAAGCAAAGCTAGAGCTATGACCAATACCTCTATGTCACACTCAATAGGTGAGTCATGCATAGATTATATTTTTGTGACCAGTAAACTTTTTGAGAAAGTAAATGTCTGTTTTATTGGAGATGACCGTATGTCAGACGTCTCGGACCACAGACCCGTGTTAGTCGAATTTGGAGATTTGTTGGTGAGACGCGAGAGGTTTCAACCTTATTCTAGGTATCTGCATTCGTGGCACACCAAATTGCTCATGTTTATACTAATAAAGTTGATGATAAGGTTCATACTGAAGCCATATGTTCTCGAAGTAATGTAACTGAAGAGGACCTTGAGACATGTGTAGAAGAGATGATTTTTATTTTCAAGGGAATCGCTGGAAGTTATGTATATATATATATGTATATATATATATAGAGAGAGAGAGATATACAGTATTATATATATATTATATATATACATATACATATATACATATATACATATATACATATATATATATACATATGTGTATATATGTATATATGTATATATATATATATATATATATATATATATAGACTGTAGTTCCAGAAATTTTTCGCGCGTGTTTAATTTTGCACAAACTGATTTTTTTCTGAAGTTACAGAATTTTCGCGCCGTTTATTTTCGCGCAATCCAATGCCAAACAATTTAGTGAAATACAATGCAACTTGTTTTCGCGCATTGTAATTTCGCGCTTTAGGTGGTAGCGCGAAAACCGCGAAATTAAGTCGAGCGCGAAAATTTCTAGAACTTCAGTATATTTATATATATATATATATATATATATATATATATATATATATATATATATATATATATATATATATATATATATATATATATATATATATATATATATATATATGCATATATTCTATCGCAATTTCCATACTCATCAGGCAGGCCTACACTAAAATAATTCTAAAATTCCTGTCAAAAATGAAAAATTGAGGCAATGAACATACATGCACACACATATATATATACATGTAGAATGTTGAGGAAATTGAGTTGAATTTTACTGCTTGAGATGATGAAACACTCGCCATTTATTTGATAGCTAGGTGTGTCATTCTCTTTATCACAAATTTACATGATTTCAGTTTGTTACTGCATGAGTATATAATTTAAAATCAAGGACCTTTTACGACGTCACTTTTCCTGTGAAGTTGCTGATAATTGTCTATAAATTAAACAGATTGCTCTTACACTTTCCTGGTGGCCATGGAAATCAGACTTTTTTTAAAAGGGGGGGGCGAATATTTGCTGTATATTCCACTATAAAATTAGAGTCTAAAAATAAATTCTAACATACCATATCAACTTTTAGAAAGTAGCGTCCCCTCACTTAAAGTAATACATATTTTTATTGCCATATTTCATATTTTGTCAAAAAAGAAGGCAGAAAATGCTACCATTGCAATTAAGTCAACAAAGGACTTATGCGTTAGTCCACGTACTCTCAGTATTCAGAAAGTAACGTAACGGTCGTAATATAACAAAAATGATAATAGCCGTGAAAGTGTCGGCTGCATCAGCAGCGTTTAATGAAGAGAAAAGAAGAGAAATACGCATAATATATGCTGACAGGGTTTAGGGCGTACCTTTATTCACATTCAGTCTGCATAACTGCACATGTTTAAGAATGGCGGTATCTCCGCAAATGTTCATTGACATGGTTCCGGCTATCAGTACTTTTACCCGATTCATCATCAAAGATGTAGAGCAATTTAGCAAACAAGTGGCTCTATATGAGAGACGGTCCTTCTTGCAAAGCAACTGCAACTGGGCAAGCTAAACTACCTAGCCAGCATGGGTGCTGGACACAAGGCAAGGAACGCATTGGTGCCGAGCAGTTACTGTTACATGAAGTCTTTCAAGCAAAGCACAGTCCGAGTTTTGTCTCGACAAAACATTGTAGCGATGTATGTACATATGACTAACAGAAGACTCGACTTCATGTAGGTTGGGCTAGACATAGCCAGAGTGTGATATTGGGTTGTCTCATTTGCGTGGCTTGTATGCTGGAAGAACATTTGGGACTGATATTTGCCAATGGAAGCACTTAAGAGCCCGTACATTAAACAAAGGTTTTGACTATATTTGTCCAGTCAACGAGAGAAAAGTGACTTTTACATACACAATAAGGACACGCTAACTGCACTAGTGGAAAAAGCCTTGACTAATCACACAGGGTTAAATAAAGAAAGAACATATTCTTTATAGAAAAATCTACTTGAGTCTAAAGTTTTACCATTCTATTATAACACTATTTACAATCTTTTCATTGAAATCAAGTGTACCAGGTAAATGCATTGAACACCTTATGGGCAGGCATGTGTCGATGCTAGTCTCTCACAGCACAGAACTGCTTGTCTTTTAACACTGACAAAGACAACATTATGGTGCTTTAAGTTTATGTTCGCTGCTACCCAACATTTGATCTTTTGTCACCTCGGTCATCGGGTGTTGGCGGGCATCAAAATGGAGGAATTTAGTTTTTGTTACTGCTTGGCATTATGAATAACGCTATATTTTTCTGGAAAACTCTGATAAAGAATAAAAACTCAGCAGAGAGAAACGTGTGGAGTACAGGATTAATTATTGGTGCTAAAGGTAAGGTGAAAACGGCAAATACATCCATGACCCTTGAACTTAGTTCGCTTTCCCTGCTCCCAAGCACGTTGATTGCAAGAAAAAGTATAACTAAAAATAAACTTATGGCAAGAAAGAATATTTTTTTCGACAGTTGGCTATTCCCACTGTTTCTGCCACTTTTAATTTGGGATTTTCGTGACAAAACCCATATATAAAAGTGTGCTGCTATGATAATTAAAGAGAGCAAGATGTAAAACCCTACATACAGTAAGGCGACTATGTTTTGCTTTTCATAAGGTTTAATTAGAACCAGTGACAAACATACAAGAGATCCATACTTAAAACGTGAGGTTACAAGATTCGAGCCTGGCAAAGCCATTATACCCAAGCTACAAAGCACAACAAAACTACTCAAGAGGTTGGAAATAATTGTCTTTTTTCTAAAGTTATCAGATTTAGATATAGACAGGACACACGCACATCTTACTACAGTCATGAAGCATAATATACAGAATGACCATGAGTGAGAAACAAAGACTATCACCTGTTCTAACATACAGAACATACTGGACAACCACTTATTTTTCCAAGCAATAATCTTTGTACCGATAATGTGATCTGCAAGTAACACAATGCACAAATATACTCCCATCATCATATCAGAGAGCGTTAATCCCCATTTCAAAATTCGAGACACGCTTGTTTTTCTGTTCTTCATAACGGTACCCAAAACCAGGGTATTGAAAGAGATGACCAAATAGGTAAGCGTCCATACACCAAACTTGATGCCCACGTGTGGCAATATCGAGGAACATAGCCAGTTATGCCTTGGCATAGGAATACACTCTTTAATGCCAGGTACAAGGCAGCAATATGCAGGGTTATCACTTTTCAAGGAATCTAAATACATTGCACCTTGAAAAAGATAGAGATTCCTTAGTTCTAAAGGATTGTTACGCAAGTCAATCGATGCTAAATTAGGTGTCCCTTCAAATGCATTACGTTCGAGTATTCGTAGATTATTACAGGAAAGGTCAATTATCTGTAATCCCAATAAATCATGTAAAGCATTGGCGTCCAAACATTGTAAGCCAAAATGACTAAAATTTGAACTTGAAAGGTAATTTATCCCAGAAAATGCATGGTCATTTATTTTTTTGATCGGATTCCCCTGTAAGTCTAACTCTTCCAGCATATGTAGTCCCCAGAAAGCATACCTTGATATGGTAAATAATGAATTGTTCCTGAGTATCAAAACTTTTAAAGTTTTCATGTTCACTAAACCTTTGGAATCAATTTTTGAAATGTCATTGGAAGCGATATCAAATATATATATATGATGATATACACGTGAATCATATCTCAGAGTGAGTAACTTGTTGCCACTGAACAAAATGACTTTTGTGTATTCTATATTAAATGGTAATGTTGGAAGCTTTTTACCGATGCACGCCAAAGCGTACCCAATACAGATGCATTCTAAAGGGCATTCATCGGGCAGCGCACATAAATCTTCATCATCAGCAGAAAATTTACAATTTATTTCCCCATTGCACACCTCAGAAGGATGAAGCATTGTTCTTTCTTGTCTGCACTTGAAATGATATTTATATTGTAAATTCATACAGTCTAGTTCATCATTTCCCTGAGAGCAGTCCCAGTGGTCGTCACAAACAAGTCTGACTGCAATACAATACGACTGAGGACATTTAAATCTGCCAAGACAAACAATATCAGCGCAGTTCAAGAGGTGGTTGCCATCAGGACAATGCAGAAGCTCACCAGATATAGTTTTATCGTACATGCACGCCATTGATCGTAGATAACATAATGACCCTCCGTAGATATTGCATGGCACCCAGTTTGGGTTTTGACACAAGTTGTTTACATTGGCTGCTTTCTTAGCATTTGACACTGTAAAGCGATATTTGTTTAGCACATAGTGCTCGGTAAACTGTGGGAATTTCGTTTCCTTATAAATATAATGTCTACCCATTGTGTCCTGACCAATTGGAACACAATTTATTTCGTCTGAGGTATCAGGGCATTCATAAACTCTGTTACACATTTTTGACAGTGGAATACACCCTCCAATTATGCACTGAAAATAAAAACTTCCACATGAGCAACGGGGTTTATTGCACATCTTGAAACAAACATCAGAGCTGGCGTCATAGTTTGCATTGCATACGTCATTACAGTTAGCCTCGTCGTCCTCACTATAACAATCCCGAAAACCGTCACAGATGTAGTGACTAGGAATGCATTCCATGCTTCCACACAGGTGTTGATGGGCTCCACAGGCTTCCTTGACCTTGGTCCTTTCTTTTTGGCAAATTACCCCTACTGTGTTAGTAGATATTTTACAGTTTGGAGCCTGTGGTATGAAATGCAGAGAAGGAGCTACTATATTCGACATAATTCTAGCACCAAGATAAATGTAAGTGGATATGTGTTGGCCCAGCTGCAAAACTTTGAAGGGTTTGACACTGAGGAGAAAACACTGTATGGTCCCATTGAAATCTACTGACAACCAGTAATGCTTGTTTCTGTGTGTGAGCCTTAAGGTTCGCATAAGTTGTGGGTATAAAGAAAAATGTGAAATTACATGTAGTGCGCTTTCGGGGAATTTGAAATGTAGGACAAAATGATTGACCAGTCTTATTGCCTTCACATCTATGAATTTAATGGATAAGACCTTTCCTTTAAGTTCAAAGCAGATTCTTTTAGCTTGAGTGTAACGTACTATGTATAAATCAGTCAAAAATGCAAAAACACAAGTACGGCCCAACGGAATCCAGAACACAGGACAGTTATATCCATTATTGACATGTGTATGTTTTGTGATTTTTCTTTTTATACGTTCACAAACGAATGCAGTGTTATCGTACGGTTGCTTGCAAGGAATAGAAAACCAGTAACTTCTGTGAAAGGATGACACTATGACCAGTGATACACAGGAATGTGAGAGCTTAGCATAATATCTACTCTTGTATATACTTTCATGGTAGAACTTCAATCTGTCAATCCTTTTGCCTACAATATGGACAAAATTCATTATATGTTGCTCTGACGACTTTACCAAATACCATTCGGAAAACAAAACAGGGGCGCCCGTTACCCATTTTAGTGGCTGTCCCTGTAAAAATATGAATTTCCTCGTCTTTGTGATCATTTCAAATCGTGACGACAATAGAGCACATTTTCGGGTTTTTTTTTTTTTTTTTGTTGTTTGTTTTTGTTTTGTTTCATCATATTGAGATCGTTTTATATGAAATCCAGTCATTCATAAACATTTAGACCTACATGATTATTATACAGCAGACATAACATGACGAGAGTATAAATCTAATAAAGGGCATGCATCTTACCTGCATCAGTGCTTGACCATGCTACTTTAATAAGTGTTTTAAAAATGTGCTACTCATAATATTTAACGTATAATTTATATGGATAGCTTTACCATCGCAAAATGTGTTTTATTAAAGATCACTTGATGAGGGTAATATCGAAAAAATAGTTTGTCGTAAAGCCTTATTAGATAAATATCAATTAGTTACATGGCATCATGCTCTCGTAGGAAATTTTAAATGACATTTGTGTAGGTGAATCATAGACACCCTAGGCAGGATTGTTAGGAATATAACTACTTATATGTGGACAATTCACTATATCAAAATTGACATCATCTCTTTTATCATACACGTGTGATTTTAATACACCATCATCATTGAACAAGAGCAGATCTAAAAGAGAGCAACTTATATTAGTTTCTGTTTCTTTTAGTCAAGGATCACCAGGATACATGGATGTAATATAATCTTTTAAATGATTGTTATTGACACTTAGTAAATCATCTGTATATCCAAAACTTAAATTGAATGATCTACCATGTACCATACATTCAGATGCTTGTTACATTACATTAATGTGGTTGATTTGATTCCGTCCACCTGTCAGGAAAAGATATTTTTGCATTAACAAGACACTTAAAAAAAATGACGACCAACAGAATCGAGAGAAAAGCATGTAATTATGTTACTATTTTAAACAGAATCGAATCCGTACACAGAGTTATATATAAAATCTGATACGGTTACACTTACAGCTCGAAAAGTAAGTCCAATGTAGCATAAAGCAGTCTCAAACAAAGGATAAACCTTGTTAACCCATTTAAGAAATGAAGGTGAATATTTTAGAAAATGTACTTCATCTATACTATCTAGGGTAATCAGGTGAGCCCCATGTGCCTTAAATTTGTCGGATGCGTCTGTCCAGCTCAGCCTCCCATGTTTACATATGGAATACGCCTCTGCATGACTACGCAACTGGGAGCTTTCACATATGTGGGAATCAACCATGACACCTTTCACGGGCCTATTATGCTGATCATAAATCAAAGCACCTAAAGCTCCTGCAGGGTATATCATATTTTTTATAGTAATGACAAATGAACACTTATACTCCTGCCATAAAAAAATATATCGTCTGATTTTCATTAACAGAAAATTTGAACAGCAGAGTGCTCGTAATAACGACTTCCACGTGAACACCCTGGCACGTATACCAGGGATAACCCAAGAAGTAAGGTGTGCATCTGTTTCATTCTGTATCCTCCCTTTTACAAAAGCAATGTTGAGATGACTTCTTGAATTGCTTTTTTGGTCAATGGAAACTGTATATCCTGTTGGACAACTGCTGCATATTATCAATGACACGGCATGAGGAAATGTATTCATAGGATTCAAATAACTGTTATCAGAAAAACGATAATAAGCTTCCAAACGGAACCATCGTGTTAGTCTGCCAAGAACTATGTTAAGGCAAACAAAGCTTGGCAACTGTTTTTTGATATGTGCTGAACTTTTGGTGTAGTGCCTTGACGTGCAGCTAGAATCGGACTTAATTTTAAGAACAAAATGTACATGCGCTCTGGTGCATTTTTCTCTAAAATGCAAGAGATAAAAGCTTGTATGTGTTATAATGGTGTCTCTTTTAAACTTTATGTTACCCTGGTCTGCTTTAATTATAACTGATCTGGATCGTTTGGAAGTATAGTCTACCCTAAGATTTGTACGTAACCAGAACAAAATATCAAAAAATTGTTGGGCCACATAAATCTTCAGGGCCTTCCAGACTTTATATTTCAGCAAGTGAGATATGAAAAAGCAACCTTTGCCATGAAACTTCAGTTCAGCTGATAAATACCTATAGCCTCCTATTTTTAACATATTTGGTGCCGCAATAATCCATGTACTGTAGGCGGTGGTCAAGTTATATATATGGATACCTTGACAGAGAGTAGTTCGGATGGAGATTTCCAAAGAAAGATGATATGAAGGCATGATGGTATAATAAACTACCAGAAATGAATGCCCCGATGATACGAAAGGCAGTGTCCTTGTATCAATGCAGGGAACCCACTTGATTATTTTACAAAACGGGCCAAACATTCGCCCACGAAGATACACTCCATCGTACACAACCATCCCAGCAAACAGACAAGACAGAGAATCCTTAAGTCGCCATTTTGTCATGTTAAATGTTGCTTCTATATAACTTGGTACTGATGAGTACATCACCAACCCTTTGGTTATAAAGGTATGTCTGTTATGCTGCTGCAGAAAAATGTTCAAAAACACCAAAGTCTTGCTCACTACCTTTGATTTGTATAAATGCATATGGTGAAGATGTAAGTTGCATGCAATCGTGTCTCTGATTACCAAAACTATACCGAGTAACGGTTTCCACCCCTGTACGCAACACCAACTTAACAAAGCAACATGACCATCTGTCTTTACTTCTTTATGCAAGTAATAAACTCTTTCGACTCCAAGAATGTGGCTTACAAGAGAAGATGCTTCATGTGTTGGGTCATCGTATATGTAGAGTGCACCTCTGGTATGTGAGGCATAGGTGCTCCACATGTTTATTGTATATGAAAGTCCTGGCCGGGTTATAAAACAAAGGCGTATTTGGAATATATATCCTGTTGGCCTAGAATCCTTTATCCTCGGTAGGTGAAGCCTGTTGCCCCAATATATAAGCTCTGTTTTCTTTTTAAGAATGCCTGGTTTAACAAACTGATACATTAAGTGCAGATTGATTAAAACAGTATCGTCATACTTGGGTACATATAATCTACACAACAGGTGTCTTGTGATAATGCTCATAGTCTCCATGGGGAACGACTGACATAGGAACTTCTTAAATACCCCCCTCCCTTCTATACGAATGAGAATAAGCTTTGTATGTGAGCAACTGTCGCCTGAATATGGTAGGGATAAACTGATAATAGTAAGTTCAATAATGTACTTTTGTGGTGCAAAAAACTGCAAGAATATATGCTGCTCTTGACCAGTCTGCACTAACAGCTTGCCCTGGACTCGTCCACATAGCAACACCAGGAAACTTACTTGCGGCAATTTCGTGAAAGTTCTGTCTTTGCCCAGAGGATTAACAGTGCATGTCTGCGTGTGTAAACGAAAACATATGCAGATGTATCCCATAATTACAAATAAGAACTGGTGTTTTTTTGATATGCAGATGTGTAGGCGGATGAGAATAAAGTGGTTTTGTTCCGGTGAAATATCAGAACGAGGTGGAAAAAATCGGAAGAACATTACAAATGTATTGCCAAATTGGCCCACATTGCAACCACGTACATCATCATTATCCACATGATAAAACCCTAATGATCCTAAATGACATTTCAGAGATATACACAAAGTGTTACCAATAGAAATAAATGACAAGTCTTTGATCGATATTAGAAGATTGGTTATCGCTATGTGGTCATAGATGGTGTCACTGTCTCGTATTAACAGCTTGCATGAAATGTCATGTGCAGATTTTTTTAAGCTCCATTGCGTAATTATAACATGCCATGATAAACCAGCCGGGGCATGAAGCAGAAAGTCCAAGGACTTTTGACAATCCATGTTCTTTATAGCACAATTAATCATTCCTCTAGAATAACGGACAGTTTTCCAGGAATTCCAGCATTCTCCTTTGCCACTGTATACCTCACAAGCGGCAGAGCTTATGTTTCCTTTACCTTTCGTCAAAATGCAGTTGTGCAACATGTGTTTTGATCTTAACATTAGCCCGCCGGAAGATGGAGCCATAGTCTTCACACAAAAGTAAAAAATATATGCAACGTATTGATGGAGGGAGCGTACATCAGGTGTACCATCTGCACAGAAACTTGAATTTTCAAAAATCATTTTAGGGTGTAATACCTCCGGATACTAAGTAGGATTATGTAATATTTATCCCCACGTCATCAAATCTAAAATATAATTTTAATCATATTAAGTGTGGTACACTAAGCAAATGCTTGCGAAGTGTTGTCAGGCTTTCAACATAGCAGCAGCAGCTACTGTTTTGGTCCCAGGGATACTATAGTGAAAAGGCTCCCAGAGCCGATTTTAGAGCCGGTCAGCAGAGAATGAAAGGGGCCCTTTCTTCAGGGGTTGAACTCATCTTCACTTACAAATTCAGCCACCACACTGCCGGTATCCACCACCACTATGCTTACAAAAATGGCTGGAAAAACATTTGGTTTGGATGGACAAGTTCCACAATCATTGGGACAGACCTCATTGACTGTGGCACCAGGCTCAAGTTGGAAACATCAATACAAGATTAGGCATTTCTTCCATTTCAATCCCAGCCTTCTACTTTACCTGTTCCATCCCTGTTTGCAGTTGTGACATTGCAGATACTTCTTTCTTGTTCCTTCCTACTGGCAGGAGCATTCCAGGGAAAGGGAGAAAAGGATGGACAGCAAGCACTCCCACAAGCCCCGGGAAGGAGCAGAGTGGGCTACATGCCATTCCGAGTCCTTTCTCTGAGCTTTGGTGTCCTGCTCCACCTCTTCCAGACCCACTGAAACTTAAGTGAATAATGTGAAGCAGCAAGTCTCACATGCCAAGAGGATCATCACTGTACCGGTCTCCAGATGACAGACAACTGTCACCATACTTGTGCCCATCCCTGGACACATGGCAACCGCCACCATCTGGTCCTCAAACATGGTCAAATGCCTCTTCTATTTCTTTGCCATTAGCAGTCACAGGTTTCATCACTGCTCCACTGGGGTCACCTATCTGTGGGTGTTCTTAGGCATTTTTGATGAGCAAGATAGTTTATTCACTGGCACTGTTCTGGTCTCTGACTTGGGACCATTCACCACCATGTAATTGAGTATAACCCTCATCACGAATTACAACACATTATTATTGTATGCCCTCTCCAACAAGGATAGCCTCTGAGTCAGCGGTAAGGAGGAAGAAACAAAGAAGCAAGCCCGTATTGGAGTGCCAATGAAACCAGAGCCACAGCCCTTCTGAATGTCCAAGCTAATGGCACAAGCTCTCAGAAACCAAGTTTAGTCCCACCTTCCAATGAACTGAGAGTCCCAGACTTAAACTAACCATCTCTGGTTGCTTTGGTGGCTGATATGTTGAAACAGGACATTATAGACTTGGATATTGTTCCATCATTACCAGATGTACAGATATTGCTACAGCATCATGCATGCTGCCATTCTCAGTCACATTCTCTCGAACAGAAGCAATTGGAAGGATAGGACAATAAAAATATGCAGAGCAGTGGCTGAGGCAGTGGAGGTGGCAGCAGCCACAGAGGGGGAGGTGGTTTGTAGAGAAAATGCAGCAGGTCCCATCCACAGCCAGCGAGCTGGTGTGCCTGACTGTGGGCACCAGTTGTCACACACTCCATTTGCTCAGAGGCCCCAGCAGGTAGGATCCAGGCTGCAGTCAGGTGGCACCAGTGTACCAAAAGTTTTTTTTATTTTTATATTTTTATTTCTTTATTATTTTTTTAAACTGGTAAGTGCAAGGTATGTTTTTATTTTTGCTGACTCAGCTCCACCTTCCCAGACAAGCTCTCTCATTTATCTTCTTGTCTCAAAGGTGACAGGATCACTTGAAATGTAAATGTAGCAGTGCAGTTTCCTTTGAAAAAGGTGACTGTAGAGAGAGAGTTCAGGACAAGAGGGGCTGGGGTAGGGGATGGTGATAAACCTCTCCAGGCTCAGCACCTTCTTCTGAGGGAGTTCAATCTACAGACACCTGCTTTCATAGCAGCTGCCATTCACCCAGGCAATTAGACAATCTCGGTTGGCTTGAAAGACTATTTTCATGTCTTGATAGGCAATGCTAGTTGGAAATATCTACGTTCCTTGGTATATCAGTTTTCGGTGCTTCTGTTTAGTCCAGCCATGACACCGATGGCATTCACCTGGATAGTGAGCATGGCGTTCAACTATGCATATAGCCATGGCATGTTTACTCACATATACCTTGAAGGCTGGCTTATACATTCTCTTATAGGCGAAATTTTTCAGTTAACAACTTATCTCATACTACTGATTTGCCTAGATTTAGGCCTATTAGTGAATTTTCTAAGTTATACCTAAAACTGTCTGAAGACTTAATCTTTCTTGGCACACTTTATCAGACAATGCCTTTGGTTTGGAGACCATCAGGGAATGACTTCAGGAGGCTTCAGATGAACCTGAAGCGATTTTTGTCCAATGACAATCTCCCTGCGGGGAAGTCTGATATCGACATTGTAGTCACTGGGTCTTGAGGTGCTCATTGGAGGACTCCTCTTAACGCACATTTGGCATGCCCTTCTGATTTCATGGGATGGTATTGTCGACACTCTTTTTTCAAATGTTACCAGCCAAATGGGAATTTCATGGGTTCACTCCAAAAATGCGTGAATTCCATTTTTTTTTTCTTTCATGGGCCAGCAAATAAAAGAATATAAATCCATATAAAATATTGATAACATCAACTTTGAACATTTGAATTTGAAGTGACCCAGTGTCATAGTCTTAAAATAGACACTCATCTTTGTCTCCACTAATCAGTAAAAACAAACTGCCTAACAAACTGGCACAAATTTGAGTCATCAGAACGGAGGAATGCAAGTTGGAAACCTGGCATCCACTTTTCCATGGTGAAAAAAAAATGTTCCCGTCACTAATTGTTACATCATCATTTTCATTTAAGGCTGTGTGACTTCAGAAAATTTATGATCTAAAAAAGCCTCAGGCAGATGCTTATACCTCTCCCAGGAGGAAAAAAAATATGAGAAATGAATAACCATTTACAAAGGTGTATATTATGCTTCATGATGTTAAGATCTATTACATTTCGTGCATTTGCTTCAACAGAGCTCAAAGTGCTCAAAGTGCTCAAATCTATATGCCATATTCACCTGCTAACATATAAATTTTCAAGATCTCAGAACCTGATATGCACGGGAAAAAAGCAGTTTAATAGTGGGTTTGTGGAACGTACCCCTGTATTACAGGGTGCATTTTAGAAATTG
Organism: Hermodice carunculata; assembly: GCA_964020975.1. Lineage (NCBI taxonomy): Eukaryota > Metazoa > Annelida > Polychaeta > Eunicida > Amphinomidae > Hermodice > Hermodice carunculata. Next base: position 20,280,338 of record OZ026618.1, on the reverse strand, counting down.
AATTTTTCAAGCATGTTGCAATTGATGAAGAGAGTTTCATTTCCAGCAGGATGTTTTTAATATTGTACGCAATCTAATTCCCTGAAGATGAATTATGTACTAGACTTCCTGCAGAGAACTATCAACTACCTGCAGAGACTTAAAACTACCTGCAATTGATTTATAAATATTGCTGGTTTTGCTTGTGATTCCGCTGAAGTTATTCCCTACATCTCCGAAGCCAATCTGTATATTTTCCTGAGGCAAACACATAAGTGTCTCTATGCATGTTTGTGCTGCCAACATCAGTTTGTTGTTTGGAAGCTGGTCATGTTTTGTGCAAGGCCATATTTTATTTGTAAATCTTGATGTGATTGCCTCATACTACTGTTAGTGTGTTCCGACTATGGGTCCTTCTTTTGTTTGAGTGGGGTATATTAGCCTATTCACTCGAGTGTGTGATAACGGAAGCTCTGCACACACACCCGCATCCACACACAGGTATGTATGTATGTATGTATGTATGTATGTATGTATGTATGTATGTATGTATGTATGTATGTATGTCCCTATACTTGGCAATAACATCTGGCACAGTATTTTTGTCAGGCATTAACGGCACCATGACACCTGTTGTCTGTACCAGCAGAGGGCATAGTCTTGTGCATGGCAGTTTAGATTTTGAGGCTGGAAAGCATATTCGATAACTAAACGTCAAAGTATTAAAAGCGTCACTTATGTTTGTGAGCCGCTTGTGAAAAAGTGATTGATTTAAGGCATAATTGTCCAGTTTGTCCAAATTTCAAAAAGGAAGATATTACATATAACTTACATAGAATGTGAAAAGGAATTGTAAATAGAATGAAATTCTATAGATAAAGGGCAATAAACCATTTAAAAAAGCAGCTACCCTTGCTCCACTGTACATATTGTTTGCTCGAATTTAAGCACGTAGTCTTCATTACCCATATAAACTCATGTATGAAATAAATTACGCATGGAGAACTGACCTTGCTTGTCTGAAAGATCAAAATCATTTGTTCAAATACAGATTATGCAGTACATATTACTGGAACAATAACACGCAGCTACCAGGGTGTACAATCTACACCAAATGTGGAAATCTTTGCAAATGTTTTAGTTCTGATATTAACGTTAAATAATAGAGTCCTTACTATTGATAAGAGATAGTTGCTGTCACACCCCACCCCTATGCCCTAAAGAAACAAATAGGGTCTCGACTCTTTCGTTTCTCAAAATGATATTTCATGGATACCCAAACAATTTGTATCTTACAAATGCTGTCATTAGACATTTTGCATGAAACTTTCATTGCATTTTCATGATGGCTTAGTTTATCCCCAATCACTTTTTTGTTATTTCAGAACAGCACCTTAGATTGTCATAAGTTTCCCATGTGCGTGTGTACATAGAATGGCCAGTAGCTGAAGTCGCAACTACAAGAGACGCTCATCGTGTATATCAAATTTGGTCAGAGCCACAGATTAAAAAAGGGGGAAGTATTGTTAAGTTCCCTTATAGTATTTACTTCGTTGCCACTAACGATTAAAATCTCTTGACAAAATCGCGATATTGTGATTTGTTGTAATGATGGTTGTAATGAAACATGAATAGTTCATAACTTAGCCGTATGCATATAATGAAAAAAATGTAAGCATGCAATCGCGTCTGTCTTATATTTGGCTTCCTGATTCCTTATGCTGATCGCCTACTGACCTTATTCTCAGCATGGCCAGGATAAAATTTGGCAGCCAGAAATGGGGATGAGCCGGCCAATATTAGGAAATTCGGAAGCTATTGAATAAGAACAAAACATGCATTCCATTGCACATGTAAAAAGAACAAAGGTCTTAGAGATATTGCTCAAATTATCGGCGTTAAATTGACTCAAAAAGTTTAAGCTCTATAACCGATTTCATGTGTTTTTTCCTAGTTTAAGTAGATTGGGGCAAAATGAAGAACTTACTGCAGCAGATGTACAGCATTTCATCTTTTGCCTTATGGCTCTATCCTTGTGTGTGTCTCAGAAAAGATTAAGTTGATAGAGGCCAAATATAGCAGATGTATAAATTCCGACAGTTTAAAACATGTCATGCAGTTACTGACAAAACATGCCATGTACATCTCAGCTCAAGATGCCTGGCCCGGAACCCATTTAGCATGGTTGTTCTGATGCCAATTTGAACCAACAAGCATTACCAGATGATTTTAACAATCACTTATATCTGAAGCATATAAGAAAACCAGTTTGCATTAACCGCCCATTACATGAACGAACGCATATTTTGCTAATAATGTGGTGGATAGTTAGTGTGCATTTGAATATGATGAATTTGTTCAGCCGTTGGAATTTTTGATTGATAGCAATTATTTAGTAAGTTAAAAAGCATATATATATATATGTATATATATGTATATATATATGTATATATATATATATATATATATATATATATATATATATATATATATATATATATGTATATATATATAAGGTCTATCTGGTGCCAATTAAGGGATCTCAAGAAGTGTTCCTGTACGATGTGAAATGAATTAATCAAGCAATTGTGTAGAAGAATTTGTTTTATATTTTACCCAAAAAATGAAAAAAAAAGTGTAAAATTCTAAAAAGTCCTGGAACGTGACCATTTAAATAAGCTCGGTAGAGACCTTGTTTTTATACATGTTAAACAAGCTTAAAGTAAATGTGGCTGACAGATTCGTAGAAGTCACTGGCAAATGTAATTTACCATTACAACACCCATTGACTTCCATAATAATCAATATACATGTACCTATCAACCCATAAGAAATAAAAATAAAGGAAACTGTTATAAGTAAGTGATGTGGTGTATCACCACAGAGTGGTCGTCTCTGTTTTGTCCTTCAATAAGCTACATTTCCATCCAGTTGTACAGTAATCTGAATAACAGTTTCTGAAAAGTCACAAGCAGCAAAGAACGCAAAGAAATTCGCGAAGAAGGATGAAAAAGTCATAACACCCGCTATCAAACAAACTAAAGAGTAGGGTTAAAGCAGACATGTCTTTATCAAATTCCAAAACTATAGTGTAAGCGGTTTAGCAGAAAATTGTTTTAAAGATTTTACCAAAAATTAAACAAAATGATTGTTAAAAATCAATGTTTTATTTTACTGAAAAATAAATTAAACTAGGCAGAACAAGTCTTCAGCCTACTGCAGTATACAGTCACATTAAATACCCATTATTGTACATATAAATGAGAGTTCCCGAATAAAGTTGGTGGGATGGCATGCTGAAGGGTATGTGTTAGCAACAGTTTTAATTCGTATCAGTGTTGATCAGAGTTCCTGCCTCCGCAGCCACAAGCAATCTGGCCTTACTGACGGGAAACCACGCCCTAAGGCAGATGATCCCAAATTTACATCAATTTAAATAACATTGGCCTGCTATGCACCAAATGTAAACAACAAAGGGGCTTATGATAGCAACTAGATAATGCTCAGTGTTACTGAAAATAAATTGAACTAGGCAGAAGAAGTCTGCAGCCTACTGAAGAATAAGAACACAGTTTGTACACTTGTATATAAATGGTAATGTGTAGTTTCGATAGAAAATAGCTGCGAAAAGCAGAAGTAGGAGCGTGGAAAACCAAAATTACCCAAGAAAGCGCCTCTTGATCGTTTACCTATATTCTATGAAATTTTGTATGTTAAAACTACTTTGACTTCTCTAAAAGCCGCACCCGGATTATGCTGAAAATACTTCAAGTCAATGCAAATAGAATGGTTAGTCACATTTTTGCCTTCTTCCCCATAACTGTTAGTCAAATTAGCCTCAAACCTGGTGGCGAAGCTCCTTGGATAAATCTTTACACCCTGTGATCAAATATTGTTTAAACTATGTGAATTGGAGGAACCATTGACTGTTTGGTCTTTTTTAATTCCGCCAACGGTACCTGCAGCACGATAGGCATCTCGAAGAGTCTCCAGCATCCTATTTACAAATAAACGGACATGTTTACAGCAAAGGCTAATACCGTGTAGCTTGCCGAGAGTTTTTTTGTAATTCACGTATAGTAGCAGTTTCTTTGTTTTTCCGTACCCAGAGTAAAGGGATATTTAATTTCCAGGTACTCTTTTGGTATTCTGATTTCCATGTTTTTGGTGTATTTCGATGCCAAACCAAACAACACATGTACTATGTAGCGGTATTTTGTGAGAAGCTACAAAACCCAATTCACACAGAACCTTTAAAACACAATCAATTGCTTGCTCATTTCCGAGCCTACATAGATCATTGATGTATTTGAGAATATCGACGTTATAATGGTTGTAAAGTGCTCATGTTACAGCATCTGTAGTTGCCCGACACATGAAAGCTGCACTGCGCAGGCCAAAGGGCGGCATGTATGTCCACAAGCAGCTGATCCTATCATTCCAGGCCGAAAACGGCCAGGTCCGTGGTCAATCCTTTTATTTCTATACGCAGCAGAGATATCATACACAAATATAAGATTGTTTGGCCTCTCTGCTAATAGCTTTTTAATTATATTGTCGATAGTAGGAAAACGTTTAGCTTAAAAGGAATGCCCAGATTAGTGTCTTTTAAAATGTCGTCATTTACCGAAAACCTAAGGGGCTATGACAGGTCCATGGTGGCACGCATTTTGATTTGATCATATCTCTTCTCTCGTCATTAAAGGGATGCATGTGAAATATGACGTATTTCAAATGGACCCACGAGCATTTTCCCTGTCAGCTCTCCGTGGACCTGGTAATTTTTCACAGAACTTGCACATGACATAATGAAGATTTATTTGAAAGGCGACAGGGATGATTTAAATCCGAGAACATTGATTTCTTTTGAATGACAAATGTTTCGATTTCTTCAATATTATGCACTGAAAATAGAGCATACTGTGTTGTAGAATTACAAAAATAAATCTTGTGTGCTTTTTCGTATTTGTGTAGTCTGTATATTTGTTACCGAGCTGCAGCCATATCAATGTGCCTCATATGAGTTGTATTCTGTAAACATGCTCACACTTTTGCTCAACCTAAACTTGTCTGTCTGAAATGGTCACGCTAAATGTTGCTTTACTCTTCCATATTTATTTACTTTATTTTTATTATTTTTTTTTTTTTTTTTTTTACTATGCCTTTTTCTTGCTTTGTTTGAGGCACTCACAGACCGAAACATTCATTCACCTATCAATGTATCAATACAGACCATCAAGAAGCACTACAAAGCATCAAAACAAACCTATGGCAATACTACTGACGAATTACCTGGGAAAAATGAAGATGGTTCAATTACATATCTGTAACAGAAACTGAAAATGTATCGGTTGGACCTGGGCCCTGAATATCTAAAAAACCTAATCTCTAGTTACAGATAACCCTGCAGAGAGAAAAAAGAGAGTGACGGGGAAGCATTGGGAGGAAAGGTGAGAAGTATGAATAGGAGGAATTGGAAAGAAAATCTTCTGGTTGCATTGATAAATTACAGGCCTGCTTCAAAAATTGGAACATTTTTTCTGCATCAGATAGTTCTTTGCTGCCTAAAAGGAGAATGTTGATCAGCCTTCATCAGTTTTTATTTCCTTGAGAACAGTCCATAATTAAATAATAGGGACACTGCAGATTTCCTCAGAAGAAAAGATATAGCGTTCAAGACCAATGCAAAGCCACTCAAAATCCATAATAATCTCACATGTGGACTCTATTGACCATATTTTTGCCACTTTCTACTGTCGCTGGATACATAAGGACACATTCAATTGTAATTTTGGGATATATAGGAGAGAGCAAGATATTTTGGTAAAAGATATTATAAAAAAAGAGAAAAAATATATGAAACATGAAGACTCTACATCATAAATAAGACTTTCAGTTCACACGAACTCAAGGGACATTCCGATATTAGGCTTATTTTTCTATAACAATTTGGCCTTCACCTGATTTTCATAAATCTGTTCACTAGCAAACATATTTCGTAAAGTGTGAATACTGCTTGCTTACCCCTTATTAGAGTCCGTCACAAAAAAAACCTGATTACTTTTACAAAAGGTAAATTCTACAAAGACAGTGCAACGTTTATTAACTTTCCCTAACCATGAATCAACAACCTTTTTTCAAAGTACACGCATTGTTGCACACCTGTCTATCTGCAATAAAGCTAGGGCAAGGTTTGCTTTAAGCAGTCTGATCATGTGACACATTTCCCAATTTGAATGAAGTAAAATTGGTCCTAAAAACATGGTTTTATTTGTACATCTTGAAGTCTTGCTTCATTGTGAAGTCTTGATCTAAAGGATGGCATTTTGGTTCTCTTTTGACCTATAGCACAGCCAAGGACAGTTGTTTTGTACAGCACGTTGGCGTTCACTTTGCGTTTATATGTTTGACTGTAGTAAAATAGCTACCAGGGTTTCATGAACTTCAGGATTATTTTCACAGGTTGGGAATGATTCATTCAGCAGATAAATCGGTAAACTGATAAAGTTCTGATCAACATTTAGCGGCAGAGCTGATTCCATGTATTGTCTTGCACATGTGCCTCCACCTGTATCGTGAGAACAAATTGGGTGCAAGAGAAGGGCACTGGCATTTTGCCTGTTATGGGCCTAACATACACACAAACACAGAAGTAAAACTGTCCCAACAGATAATACTTAAGACCATTGATATATATATATATATATATATATATATATATATATATATATATATATATATATATATATATATATATATATATGGGCACCACATTAAAAAAAGAGAAGCAACATAAAACAACAATGCCCCAAAAAGGAGAGAAAAAAGCTAACAAAAAAAGGAAAATAACCGGAAATAAATAAACACAAACGAAATCAAACACAAAAAACAAGAGAAAAAAAAACGCAAAAAGGCACTATCTAGGGGCAACATGATACGAAAGACTCCTATTAAATAACAGAGTTTGATCATCTTTAAGGTTTCCCCTATAATGACGGTGCTAGATATAAAACTTCGAATGAAAGATTTGTAAAACCCTGATACTACTGGTACTTAAGCTTTTGAAATATATGCTTCCTCTCATAAACTCAATTAAGCCTCCCCCTTTGGGATTTTTTACCATCACTCGAGTACTTACCATCTTATCTGGTCAAAAAATAAAAAAAAAAATTAAAAAAAAAAAAAAACTATATATGGATACTTGGCTCCCTAACCTCTTTTTTGTCTTGTAAAACATTTGGGTTCCCAGTTAAAGGTCAAGGTCCTATGGAAATTTTCAATGTTTTGTAATTTTTCAAATTTTGAAGCTTGCTGTACATGCAGAGTTTCAGAAACCGGAAAGTCTGATCGGCTATCCTCACAACAGAGCGTGGTTTACACGTGTGTAACAACTTATGCTGTGTTCTTTTACTGACACACTCATTACGGGCAGCAATCAGAAGGGCCCACACGGGGTATGAAATACCCCTATAGACATACGCAAGCACAGCAAACTACTAACACAAAGGTATTATGTGGAGTCAAATTTGCTTTTGCGGTATCTCATAAGAATTATCAATAGTTACACATACTGAGCCCACCACATACAATTGCCAAAATTAGATGACATGCCCATGCGCTGGTGTACATGTAGCACATCAGGAAGTCCCTGAACTAAAAGTTATGTTCAAATAATAAGTTGAGAACTGCTCTGCCAAGGACCTTGATTTTACACTTGCTTATGGCATTCTGCATGCTGTGTTCTGATTGCTTATGTGCGGCATTTTCACTACGTGTCAGGTCACATGGTCATTTACATTAAATTTAACATTTTACAGCTTTAAAATTGTTGAACATTTGTGAACTTTAACCATGATATATCGTGCTTAGATGTAAATGGTTCAACGGCATATAATTTTAGGTAATCGTATAGTTTAATCAGCCCTATCGACTTCTCAGCTGGGCATGCCCAGTGATGCTTGGCTTATTTTTGGGAGAGAGGTCATTAGGGACAGGAAGTGACCTCTCCACACTCAACTTGTTAAGCCATCCTGGTATCCAGAATGGAATGAACTCTTTTTGTCACCTTTAAGGGCTAATATTAATAAAAATAGTTCAACAGTATAGCCCTTTAAGTTTGATAATAAAAAACGCAAAGAAGCCAGTAAATAAGCAAGGTTTCCACCAATACCAGTTCTTTCCCCTACTTCAAATTCGACCTTTGCACATTTCTCTGCTCCGGGGAAGAAAGTTACCCGTAATTACATGAAGACCAGATAAAGACTGGACTTCTGTAGGCATGCTCATCTGAGATGTCAACTTGGCTTAGTAAGTACAAAGGAAAAGTGCGCATGATTTTTTTTCAAGTTCAATTTTCGTGAAATTGCAATAACCTAATGAAATCTTAAGTGTACTCTTTAGCTCAATGATATATACATATATATATATATATATATATATATATATATATATATATATATATATATATATATATATATATATCCAAAATGACCAAGTTTATGTCTCAAGTGCAAGCCACATACATGATATCACCTTCCCATCGGAACAGATAGTGTGCAAATCCCAAATATCTCCATTGACCCCTTCCTCGTTATTGAAGAGGTAGACAATAATGTGTTTTTGGAATGTAACGTAAAACAGGTTTCATTTAGTTTACTGCATTCCAGTTGGAAAATATTAAAACGTTTTACCTAGTTTCAGGGAGTTTTCATAAGAAAATAGTTTGTAATTTTAAAGTTTACTTTTCATATCAGTTGAAAAGAAAGTTATCAATATTTTAATCTTGATATTAAATAGTCATTTTGGTATACGATACTTACAAATTTGGTATCATAAAGAAAAATAAATGTGTCTTTAATATTAAATATTTTACAGAAAAATGATAGAAATCACAAAACAAAGGCTCGTGCCTATTGGAAAAACATTTGGAACTGTTATAAACAAGTAATGCCATCAAGTTATTTGTATTTGTCTGTGGCATCAGCTGACCACAACACTGTCACTGTCTTTGCGTTTTGCAGTGTAGCGCTGCGGCTCATTAAGTACACTAATTATAACTGAAACGTCCATACCAGGAAGCAGGATAAAAGAAAACGAATGCTACCCAAATCGAGCTCAATGCATTATTACTGAAAATTGAACTGGAAAATGCACGTCAGATTGTATGTTTTAATGGCCCGAACGAAGGCAGTCCAATAATTATTATGACGTCCAAGACAATATTCATTTATGATCAACTTTACCCCGTGTATGTATCACAGCATATCACAAAATATTTCACGCTCAAGGCGTGTGATTCAGTTTTATATTCAGATTTTCAGAGAACATTTTAATCTCAGAGATATTCATCAGCAAATGTAAAATATATAACTTCCCATGTGTATGTGAATTATATTGAATCAAAATGTTCATAATTTTTCCATTAATTTCCAGAAACTATTACGATTTTAATGAACCCTTACTGAAACGTGACAACGTCAAAACGTCTTCCCCTGTCAGCTGTCTTTTGTTCAAACAATTATGTGGAACACACTATTTCGAGATATCATATTCACTTTTAGTTTGTGCATACGCGGATAGTCATATACAGAAAACGAATTCGACTATGACTGGTGAGATTGATTTGAGCTTTAGGAAACAAGTGTACATTCCGAACAAAACAAAATGCTTCAAAATATTTGAAATACATTTGCTACGGATGTAACGAATCTTAGGATTATACGGCCGAAAGCATCTGTCTTTTCCAAATATCCATACATAAAAAAGTAAATGCATTGACTTACTATTAATAGATACTGGAGTCTTGCATGACACAGTGATATTTTTACGATACCTAAACGCAAAATGCATGTAACTAATGGTTTCAAACTTACACTGATGTTACAATCGCATAAAATTATGGGCTATGGCAGACGAGGTTTTTAAGTGGACACATTATAAAACAATCTCATAACATAATCTTCTATAAAATTAACTAGAAAATATGGAAACCCAAAAATCCTAACTTTTGATGGCTAACCCCCCCCCCCACCTAGATCCGGTCATTGCCCTCAACCATCATTATCAATCTATTATAATTATTCCTGTACTATGCTAACCATACATATATATATATATATATATATATATATATATATATATATATATATATATATATATATATATATATATATATATATATATATATATATACACACATACATATGAGTGTGTATATGTATATAAAGTATTGAAACGATATGCCTTTTTAATGTTCTCACTGACATAATTAAAGCATGTCTATATTGGTGGTTATCAACAATAAGTCCTGCAAGGTTGGTAACAACATTTCTAAACCATTATAATATCATAACACGATAATGAATCTCTTTGGCGTAATCAGCTTAAAAGCCATATTGAATATTAATTATATTTTTAATGAATTCAAACGGAACGGTATTTCGTCCATGTTTATTTATAGGCCTTAGCCCACACAAACAATTACCAGTGTAAGATAACACGCCAACACTGATCTCGTCATCCAGCCCTCCCCTATATATACTTGTTTTATTTGCTGGCTTGGTTGATACGGCATTTTTATCTAATTCGCTCATATACCGTTTCCAAGTACCAACTATATATAAAATGCAATTGACTGAGTTTTCAAAATAAAACTGCTGAGAAAGTTGCCTTGCTGATCACAGTTTAAGGTTCAGCTATGTTTGTGTTTTGTTATTCAATAGGCATATAGAACAAAGAGTGTGATTTGGCACACTTCTTTGCCTTTGATAATGCAACAACGTGCACAATTTTTACTGACTTCGTTTCATATTTGTTTGTGATTTGCCTGTTATATGTCCAAACATCATTAACTTTTAAAATCCTAACTTTGAGGGAATTCAGAGGGAATGACTCAAAAATATTACATAAATATCCATATTGAGATTAAAGTAATGTCACTTATGTTTGCACAATGTGCAGGTCTGGTAAATTTTAAATGTAGCTTGCATAATTATCAAACAACAACTACCCCCCCCCCCCAACACACACACACTTTTTTTGTCATTATTTTCAATATTAAATGTGCATACTTTTTGCATGTGAGTGTTTTACCTATATGTCGCAACTGATAATTCACGACATGTATTGTGCATTGTATTGCATATTTATTAACTGATTATGCATGCTATTACCTGTATACAGCTCTCTTGGCCCACACTGTACGATGACAGCCAGCGGGTCATTATGACTGAAGAGGGTCGATATTTTCTGGATTGCCCAGTACAATCATATCCGTCCCGCAGGGTCAACTGCACTTTGCTTTAGGTGAAAGTGACAAGGCTTCCATCCCTGGGTGTTTATACATTTTTAGGACTGTCAATATGTCTAATTTCTTTGCATGTAACAATAAATATTCTAGGATTAGTTTGTAAATTAGAGGGGCATTTCCTTCAAGGGGTGTGATTTAACACTTGAAAAAAGACCACAAATAAATTTCACTGATTTGACGGTCTCAGGTAAGTTCCGGCACGTTAAGGATACTTCTTCTGTGATTCTACTCTACATATGACCTGTGGACATGAAAGCCTTGTACCTTTGCTAAATTACATTTTCGACTGGAACAATAGAAGTGTGTGGTGCCCACAAAGCAAAAATGTAAATCAAGGTGTGCTAGCCTCTTTTCCAGAGATACAGAAAGTGACGAAGCTCTCGGAGATCTAACTCATGTCAAATTTTAACTTTGCTCCAGTTGGCAATGGAAAACCTCTTAGATCGCAAACTGGCTGATCAGAAACAATCAATTATTGACACTTTGATTCTCTTTTTCACCGGATTGAGTCGAGAGTGCAACACTTGGAATCTCAGCATGACCTGGCAACCAATGCCATTTCTGACCTCCAAAAGAAAATGCATGACATACGAAAAAAGGTTAAATACCTTAGGTGCCAACAAAAAGAAGCAAGTGGGGATACAAGCAATCTTCAGCAGCAAGGCAAGAAGTAGGCAGCACATGTCCATGGCCTCACAACTCCAAATGACCCTAGCGATGACAAAGCTAAAGAAGGGAGAGTTTCTTTTTTGTTTCTTTGTTTTTTTTTTTTTTATTTTTTAATTTTTTATTTTCTTGTTTTTGTTTTTGTTTTGGTTTTTGGTTTTTTTTTTTTTTTTTTTTGTTTTTTTTTTTTTGTTTTTTTTTTGTTTGGTTTCGTTTTTTGTTTTTTGTTTTTTGTTTTTTGTTTTTTTTGTTTTGTTTTGTTTTTTTGTTTTTTTTGCCTTTTTTTGTTTGTTTGTTTTTTTTCATTTCAAATTCAAATTCGATACTGACATACCTGTTAAAGAGATTGACTGTGTACATTGTGTAGGGAATAAGGTGGATAGGAAACTGTAGTGAGGTTTTACTGCAAGGATGATGTTAATCTCCTTGAAGAAGAAACTACTGTAAGGAACTAGCTTTTTACTATTTGAGGACTCTACGTACCACGATCGTTGCTTCCTCAATAGATTGAGACCTCACACCGATATCGAAAGCTCGTGGCATATTCGAGATGTTGGCAAAGCTAAAGCAAGTCCAAAAATTTCAGGTCAATTTCCTGAAAGACATCGATGAACTAACCAAGAAAGTGAAAGAACTTTATAAGGTAGCTTGTGCCAAACGAGGGACAATGATCCTTTCCCGTGAAAACTCTACCTACTGGTACCTAATATCTCTATCACATTTCGTCTACTAACTATATCAACCTATGTCGGGTATCTCTGCTTTTTTTTTCCTTGGCTGTAGTCATTGAACGCTGTGTTTATTTTGTTATCATTAATGTGCTGTTTTGATTAATATGACAGAACGACCTGCGAAAAGCTGCAACAAACACTAGCTTTATGCTATTTGTGCAGTGTAATCCCAAGTTCAATCTTGAGTCTTTTTTTTTTTTTTTACCTGTAGGCAAACTTTTTTTTTTTTTAATTATTGTTTTTTTCAACGTCGTCATCATAATCATCATCATTAATGTTTGGTCATATTAATATATACTGGCAGCTCATATGTAAGGAAGCTTACGTACCGTTGAAACACATGTGTGGTGGTCAGGGTATGAAGTTTTTGCAGGGTGTGCTGACATGAAGCTTACATACCGTTTAAACATACGTATACTGGTCAGGGTATCAAGTTTTTGCAACGTGTGCTGAAATGAGACTTGTGCTTCTTCTTTTTTTCTGACAACGATATGTATTTTGTGCTTGTGACACAGATATATGGCTACATTTTTGTACTGGATGGTGTACCAGAAATTAATTTACGTTAATTAATAATTTTGGCTGCCTACACTTGTAGGGTATCAAGACAACAGTTATCTCTTACTAACCTTTTTTCATCAACACAACTACCTTATTTCATCTTTGTTGGCAAACTAACTACTCACACACTGTGGGAACACAATTTGGGGATATAGGCATATATGACAGTACATTTTTAAACTGGATGGTCAAACCACCAGTTGATCTATATTTTACATATATATATATATATATATATATATATATATATATATATATATATATATATATATATATATATATACATATATGAAACATTCCTTAATTAATCATCAGGTAATATTAATCATCAACTGATCACACCGTATTCATTTATCTGACCCAAATGGGTCGTCACAGTTGAAATTTCCTTCCAGCCTAATTACTATTCCTCTCTCCATCTTATTAAATGTATGATCAGTTCAAACTTAATATGAAAACCGTTGTCTATTTCCCATTGAACCTACAGCCTAAATACAAACATTATTTCAGGGAGCATCGATGCAGTATTAACCTTGTTCAATGCTGACTTTCCGTAAATTTTATTATTATTATTATTATTATTATTATTATTATTATTATTATTATTATTATTATTATTATTATTATTATTATTATTATTATTATTATTATTATAATTATTATTATTATTAAGAGTCTTCTATATTTTATTTTGATGTTCGTTTTTCGTTTCTGTTTTTGTGTCGACTAGGTTATCTTTAAGCGCTGGGGCATTTAATTATATTTGGACAGTATGTGTATTTTGCTACAAATGTGTTACTTTTTGTTCATGAGCTTCGACCTATATAATGAAACAACTTGTTTTCTGAGTTTGCTGTTTGCTGCTTTTTTTGTCAGTGATGTACAATAGAGCTACTGCTTTGTTCAGGCATTTTATTTTTATTCCAGCAATAGTATTGGTTTAAACATATTTTTATTTGTGTAATAAGAAAAAGATAGCAATTGGGGAACAGGGAAACCCCTATATCAATCATTTTTGCAAAAAAACAGAATAATGCAAACAAAAAACATAGTTGGTTGAGATCTAAGCACAGTAGAAAGAAGAGAAGACAACAATGGGACATACAGACAGTGGGGCACTGCTGGTGATATGATCTATTTCAAGACAAAGCTATACTTCTGCATTACAGCACACATTCGTTTCGAATTTTTGATACATTCTTGCATAGCAGAGACTAATATTAATTGTTTACCAGTTGAACAATTTTTACGCCCAAAGAGGAGGATAGAGAGTCTCAGAGGAGCCAATTGTCCAATAATGTTTTGCAATTCAGTCATATGTTGAGTGTATCTGGGGCAGATAAAGGAGATGTGGAATCAATCTTTTTTTCTGAATTGCCAAACTAACACGGTGGTGAGGTAGAAACGCCAATTTTTAAAAAAGTTATGAATTCAGACCACCACAGCCTATGCAGCCTATGGCGAAGTGTATGGCCCATTTTCGAGGGCCATGGTAATATTATACATTGTGCCTGACTGGACACTTAATTACTGTACTTAGTTTGCTTTGAATGAGTTGATATTAGCACTGTTACGAACATCATTCAGAAGTTCATCCTGAGCTGAGTCTATTTGGACAGAATGACTTGTGAAATAATGAAGTTCCTGCACAGCAGGAATATAAGGTTGGGTGTTTGCCAGAACTATGATTCGAAGCTGTGGGAGAAGTTTGTAGGATTTAGTCGATTAGATAACTTGGCGCAATGTTGTTGACAGTTTTGTCCATTAAAACTAGTTTACCTCTTTGCCTGCGTTCGACCAATGACTCCCATCCAGTTTCAAGACATAGTTTAAGAGAAAAAGTTCCTTTCATAGCACCACTTACAACACCGGCTGCAGTGATCTGGTTGTTTTCTTCCTTAGCCTGTGCACACTCATCTCATACTACGGAGCCATAGTCTGAGAAGCGGAACGAAAGATAAGTATAATGTTTCAAGGGTACGCCTATCTAGAGTGTATTAAAGTATTTTCATAATATTACTCAGTGTAGTTCCTTTGGCCACAATAGAATTAGTGTGTTTAAACCACGTCAGACCGTTTTTAATTAAAAACCCTAAATGTTTATGGCTTGAGACATCAAACAAACAGTGTTCTTGGAAATACAGTGGTGAGTGATCGGTGAAGTTTATTTTACGAGTTATTTACATGCTTTCAATTTTCAATGCATTGAATGTGATAAGCCAAGTTTGAGACCACCATCAATTGATTGGATATCTGTGATGATAATGCAGGACGCCGTATCAGGTCTTCAACACTAAGATATAGGGTGGTGTCATCAGAAAAAAGTTTGGTGTTCGAGCCGACAGCATCAACAATATCATTGATAAAAATAAGAAACATAAATGGCCCGAACACCAAGCCCTGTGGCAGGCCAGCACTGATGGTACCCCCCTGAGGGACACTTGCCATGAATAACCACTCAATGTCGTCTGTCAAATACATAGTTCAGAAACCAATTATGCAAATTGCCAGTGATTCAATTTCTTTGAAGTTTAGGGAGCAAGGCTGAGCACCAAACTTTATCCAATTCTTTACTCCTGTCGAGGAGTACGAGATGTGCATCCTTCTGAAGATCGACTTCTAAACAAAGCTCATGATACTGCGATCATGTCATGATGAGTTAATATGGATATTTATTTTATGGTGCAATTCTTAGTTTTGAATAAGGCAGTATTCATTATTTTGGTAATGCATAATATAGAGACCTCACAAGTAAAATGTCACTCAAAAATACCTTGTTTTAATTTCATAATATTGGAAGTTGCATTAAGATTGTAAGGACACAGAGAAATACCAAGGCCATGACTTTGCTGTGTTTAGGATGCGTAAGCTTATTCTATAATTAATTATCCTGGTTCTGCATTGGCCATGCTGTCATCAAAAGCTAAGCCCGCTTCCATATTTGGGCGGCTCAGCAAAAGAATGCTGCGTTATTCCAACAAAACCTTCGTGCTGGCTGAAATTCTTCAGACAGCACAGGGTCTGAGGGCCGGAAAACTTCTATATTGGTTTCTATCAATAGAGTTATTATCCAATGCATCAGATGCTGTGTTGTTTCATTATTTATCCTTCTGCAGTTTTGCAAGTTGAGTGATGATTCACAGAATAACTGAGTGAGCAAGTTTTCTATTTTCTTTCTGTTCTATCGGTTTGCTTGTAAAGAATGTGTGTTCTTTATTCAGGCCTTGAGTGAATGGTTATCATCAGGTCAGTAAAGGCATAGAATTTTCCCCATGCATGCATTGTATTTGTCTCCCCAAAAGATAACAGATATATCTCTCATACTCAGAAATCATGTCACCACTTTTCCGGTCTCCACTGTCAGACCAAGTTGAGTAAGAGAGCTTTCCCGCAGTGAAACAGAGTAGCGACAATAAGAGCTTGTTCACAGTGGAGGCACCAGGAATGAAACCGGAATCTCAAGATGCTAAAACGAGGTTTTCATGACTGAAGTTAAAACATGCTTAAAGATAACCCTCTCCGTAACCTTTCCCACAAAACTCAACAGTTTTATAGGTCTATAATTATTGCAAAGGTGTTCAGATTCATTTTTGCGGAGAGAAGAAACATTAGCGTTTTTCCAGATCCGTGATGAAACACTGTGATGGAGAGGTAAATTACCGAGTTTTATCAGAGAATTATATATAACTGGTGCAGCTAATTAAAACAATTTGTTGCTAACACCTTCAGGCCCAGATGTTTAAGTTGTATCAAGATATTTCAATATGTCCACAAGGTTGTTATCATCTATGGAAATTGAGGAAAGAGGAAAGTTTGGTAACTCTTGTAAATCTTGAACAATAGAGGAGAAGGATTTAACATTAGACTGGCTAAGAAAGAAATTGTTGAAGAATTGTCCGATACAAATTTGTTGCCATTAAGCAAGAAGGGCACATCAGACTTTTAGTTATGGTTCAGAAAATGCTTGACCATGCGCCACTAGGACTTTTTACTAGTATTACTGTTCACCAGTGAGGTACATGATTTTTGGTTATAATCTTTTTCTGTTTTTTCCAAATGCTCATTATATTTGTTTTTTGTTCCAAGAAAGTCAGCACATTTATGTGTACTATCAGACCCATTACTAGATTAAGCTTGTTTGGGAACATGATAAACTTTTCTTTTTAAACACCACTAAGAAGAGTTATACCAGGGAAGATCATTTGGTCTGATCATCAGGATGTTATTTGTAATGCACTTTCTCGCAATATTCAAGAACGAGTTGGTCTATGTGGCAAAACATTTGTCAATGGTAATAAACTGCCCTCTTGGGTTTTTCTAAAAATAGAACGCTCTGCCCTATTGTAGTGGCGTACAAGTCTTTGACAACTGGGCTTAACTTGATATCTGATCCAGAAATGTTGAACAATTTGATGTTATCCTCATATGCTCATTGATGTGTTTGAAAGGAAAATTCAAATTGCAGAATTTGTTAAGTTTATGGCCATAATGAGTAGGAAGGTCAGTTTCCAAATCATCAAGTAGAAAGATGTTTTGTATGTTTGCAGCCCTGGCTAAGTCAAAGCTATCTTTGAATCTGTCCCAAAAAGATATTTGTGAGTTTGGTGGTCATATGTGGCACCAACATATAAATATGTCGCTAGTCACTCTGATTTCACACCACAGTAGCTCAATACAGTCGACTTCTAAGTCAGTCTGCAGAGTGTCAAACACAGACTTAGAAACAAAAAGTGCGACTCTACCACCTGGTCTGATGGTGTGATCACAGCGTATGCTTGGATGGAAACCAAGAAGTTTAAAATTAATATTAGATTGATTTGATGTAAGGGAAGTTTCCGAAAATGATAACAAATCAAAATGTGAGGCCAAAGCGGCCCTAATGTGTCTTAATTTTGTGGCGGACAGGCTACGCACTATGGCATGACACATCAAGATATTACAAGAGTGGCTGTTAAGACCTGGGTTGATATGTATATCCGCCGCAAGTAGTAGAAGTGAGATAAATATAAGGTATTCGACCTTGATTTTATTATGCACAAAAGGACTGAAAACTATAAAACATAGAAGAATAACATTATTTCTGAGCTGTGACAGGTATAGTTTAACAGTACAGCAACCCAGGCTTGCACAACAAAGGCATGGTGAGATTAAATTTAAACTGATGAAATGAATATCGGTTTGATGGACCCCTTGTAAACCGCCCAGTCCACAAAACATTTCCAGTCAAGCTTCCTGTTGTTCTGTACACTTCATTGTGTCCTCCAGAGTTTTCAGTCTCGATTCCACAATAAGTTTTGTTGGGTAGCTCTATATTATTTAAAGCTTTTGTGAAGGCTCTTCTAATAGTCTTTTCTGCGTCACTGCTCCGTTGACCGGGATATGAATGTTTGGCAATTTCACGCAATTTCTGATTAAAATTTCTGAGATTTTCATACTTCATCTTGGTTATCTTGTCTAATTCATTTTTCAAACAGTCATCTTCACATTAGCCGATAAAAATGCTTTTCTAATGTGTGCTTAAAGCTCTTCCCACTCCATTGCTCTGCGAGCAGGTTGTAATGAAAGGAATTGTTCTACCTGTTTCTTCAATGATCCAGTTATAGTCCGGGTCACCACACTGATGATGGCTTTTGGGATGTCTGGTACACTCATGTCTATCTCGTCGATCCATACATGTATGCCTCCGGCAACCTGCCCATCAGATTTGCGAATATCATTCACTAATGATTTTGGTTTTTTCTGTTCTTTTTGTAGTCCGAATGTCTGGCCCCCATTCCTTGATTGAGGTCCTGCACCACCATTCTGATGCCATCAGTTAGGAATGCCATTTGGTCTGGATTCATGAAGATAATCTGGTTTTAGCCTTGGTCGGCCTGAAGACCCCTGATTCGATTAAGAGTCTTGTATATGATATTCATCTCCCTCTGTCACTGCTCATACAGTTGGGCAAATTTATGTCACAAACAATGTATTTGCCTGAAAAGGTCTCGTTTCTCCTCTCTTACTAGTCTTCTTCTTTCTCATTCTCTTTGTCTGATGGCAAACCAACAATTCCGTTCAGCAAGGGCCAATTGTGTGATTTGCATATGCACCCCTCTTCTTGGTCGGTTTTCTATTGAAGTACTTGGAACTGGTTCCGGTACTGGAGTTGGTTGAGGTGGAGTAGGTTCAGGCATATGTTGATACCCGTCTATGGTATCGTCTTGAAGGTCAATTATTAGACATTCGTCTCTGTCTGAGCCACTTACACTTGTGTAGGACAGGTCCTGTTCAGCCATCTGATATCAGATGAATCCAGCCAAAGGAAATCCTTTCAAGCTCACCAATTATTTAAATCACGCAGTCGGTTGATGGTGTGATCTGACTGGGTTTAATGGAACAAAAGATGACTAGTCGGTCAACACAAGGTAGGCCATTCTGCAATGGAATAGACAACTTTGTGTGTTCGTTAACTTCAGGCTTTTATTGGTACTTCTGGTATATCAACTTGATTGATAACAGATCTGGTTGGTCTCTTTTCCCCTAGGTCTTTGCAACTTTTCATGGTGGGAGTTACCACTCTGCCTAGCATGGCAAATGTACCTCCATTTATACACATTTTGACAAATGAACAATGGAAAGTTCCAGGGAAAACTGGTACACAGCAGAATTATCTGATTAGATCCAATCAGAACTTGTTAGCTTCTGTTCTTATTACGTTTTGTGTAAGCAAGACACGACTCGGTGATAGCAAATCCCTGAATAATGTTTCCATTTAACTGTACACTGGCTCCCTCTATGAGTTATTGTACATATGAAAGTTCCAATCCTTCTATTCGCATACCGGAAATGACATACCAGGGTGAACGAGTTCACTCCCAAACATGATAGGAAAGACTACCTATTTTTATGGACAGAATTGCCATGATTAATACTATCCGAAACTGCAATTAGATTATCATTTAACTAATTCTGACAAGAATTAATTCCAATTTTATACAACACATTTTCATGTACTGTACATCCTGCAATCGATCACTCTCATAGATAATTGTTACATCCTGTAACATGTTTTTCATATCCTGTACTGACTCATTATGTCGTAACTGTATTTATACTGAACCAAACAAATAACGCAACTTTTTCATTTGGGTTTATTTTCACATTGGAACTGTATTTAAAGTTCAGAAATATACGAAACCGTTGTTAAATCAGTCTAAAATAATGCACCAAGTAGTGTGACCTCAAGGTCGAGTACCCTGACCTTGCCATGGGGTCATTGTCATGAATCAAGAGTTACTACAGCAGGCTATTTTACACAAGTCTCTGATACCTGAAATTAAGGTTGTCAAGTCTTTGATTCTGGGACAGGAAAAGGCCACATTGAAATCAACCCAAACGTAGCTGTGTGCGAGGATATGAGGCTTTCAAAGTTTGGTGGTTGTGCTGAATCAAGGACAACTGCAGGAATCAGTGTTACCCACATGACTAAAACATTCGCACCTTTACGGTTGGGTGTAGCCCCTCACGACAATAAAAGGGCAGCATGGGATTCATTTGACACAGTATTCCAAGAACTATGGGTCGATTTTCAACAGTAAATCGGGAGAGAGCAATTGGCATGCTACAGGCTGGTTTATCTGCAGCAGAGGTGGCAAGAAGACTGTAAGTCCACAAATCCACTATATCCAGACTTGCTACAAGATTCCAGGAGACTGGGGCCACAGCTGATAGACAGCATCCTGGGAGACCAAGAAAAACCACACCTGCACAAGACAGACACATCAGGGTGTCACATCTGCTGAACAGAACTCGACCAGCCACTAGAACTGCACAACAGACACCTGGCAGAACCAATAACAGAATATCTGCCCAGACAGTCTGTAATAGACTACAAGAACACCATCTACATGCCAGGCATCCTTACAGGGGTCAAATGTTGACACAGGCAAGAAGGCAAGCCCGACGACAATGGGCTACTGCCCATACTCGCTGGACCCATCAACAGTGGAGGGATGTCCTATTCACTGATGAATCCCGCTTCACCCTGTATCATGCAGATGGTAGGACACGTGTTTGGCGACGAAGGGGAGAATGCTACTCAGATGCCTGTGTGCTGGAAACAGATCGATTTGGAGGTGCATCAGTGATGGTGTGGGGTGGAATTTCATTCACAGCCAAAATCCAGCTAATGTTCATTGAAGGCAATCTTAACACTGCCCTTTACAGGGATGAGATCCTTCAGCCTGTTGCTGTCCCTTTCATGAGAGACACCACCAACTCCACTTGCTTCAACAGGACAATGCTCGGCCCCGTGCCGCTAGACTGATGATGGCTTTTCTGCAAGGAGAAGGAATTAACGTTTTGCCATGGCCAGCCTTCTCACCTGATATCAATCCCATTGAGCATCTTTGGGACTACCTTGACCAGCATGTTCGGAGACAGGATCCAATGCCCGCCAACTGCCAGCAGCTTCGCCAGGCTCTTTAAGAAGAGTGGGATCATGTGCCCCGACAGATGGTGCAGCGGCTAGTGTCATCCATGTGCCGACCTTGCATAGCAGTTACAGATGCTGATGGTGGTCATACATAGTATTAGTGGACATGCCAATTTGTGAACTTTACAAATCAATGTTGCCCTGTTTATTGCCAGCTGGTCGCGCCCTCGTTGACAGTTTCAAGTTTTTGTTTTTCACATGTTATGCCAAAAAGACTGCAGAATATGGATCTTATTTGTTTCTGTGATATGAAAGTAACAATATAAATGTTTAAGTTAAAAAGTTTAAGGGTTGCGTTATTTGTTTGGTTCAGTGTAGGTTATGTTATTCCACAACACCCATCCTGGATTGAGAAGTTTGGGTTTTTCCAGTATGTCAGCTATAATAGTATTTAACAAATATTACCACCTTTGCACTCTGGCGACTTCCATTGCTCAGCCAATAACAATTCAACCTTTAGGAGTTTTTCTTTTCACTTCCCCATATACACTTATAACTCCCAATAAGAATCACTATGGTTATTCTGTGGTTATTATTGGAGGCAACCAGATCTTTACAATTCATCAGGGTAATCCCCTTAGGGACTTTTTCTGTACCTATTATTAAGTCTGGGGTGAAGACTTTACACCATGAAACACAGGCTGAGAAGGATATATGGATAAGAGGTGACGGCAATACTCAGCGTGTACAAGCAAATATAGTGAGAAACATCAAATAAAAATTTTGGTGAACCTGACTGCTTTAAGGCACTTGGGCTCAAAACGTTTAAGATATACAACATGATTGTTTCCAAATAAGTAAGAAGGCCATCATAAAAGTGCAAATAAAAAGCATTGTGTGATGTTCTACACATTCTAGTTGAAAACGTTGGCAAACAGTAATAAATATATAAAACAGCTATCACGAGCATTAAATGTATATACAAAGCCCAACATAAAGAGACGCAAAGTAGATTATAGAGTATTTTAATCACATATAAAAGAAAATGAAAAGTTGCGTCCAACATGCTTTTTAAATCGACCGAAAGATTTTTGTACGAAAAAGCAGCAGTATTGACAAGCTACTCAATGTATTATCATATATTCTGCAAAGTTTTGCAAAAAACTTGCTGCTGTATATTGTGTCTATATACACTTTGCATTTCAAAGGTTTATAGTATAGTACAGATGAATCTAGCTTTTACCTTGGCTGAAGTTTGACACTGTAAATCATTTATTTGTATCTGCTGATTATGTACAAGTGTGGGTGATTTTTAGTCTACTCAAAATACATTTCCATGATGTGTAAGTTATAGCAACCGTTCTTGTTTACAAGCACCTCATCTTTTCATAGTTCGACCTGCGTGATACATCTTAGATATACAAGAAAGCTATATTTACAATCACAATACGACTATATTTAAAACATTGTCCTGTCCAAATTGGATTTGTATGACTATTGTCGTAACTTGTTACGCATTTCTTGGAACGTTATTTATGCCTTTGTAAGATACATGATTACTGACTTGATTTGTTTTTGTCTGCCACCAGCCTTCCCAGACATATGTTACCCAATTATCTTATATACATCAACAACATACTTGTTTCTTTACCTTCTTGTTTATTCAATGGGGGTCGTTTGCCTTGTGAGCTTACACATACATGAAGTAAAGTAACACATCTACTTTTATATTTTCTTCAGTTGGAATGATTGTTTTTTTTTTTAAACGTAACTATGTTGAGTTTCTTCTGTTGGTTGTACCAATTCTTTTACTTTTAGCCAGTGATATTCACACAAGCCCAGGTCCAACCTATGCTTTGCCGTATCAATATTCGTAGTCTATCTGCGCAAAATTGAGGTGCATTAAGCCCGGTATTGCTCCTGATTTTGACATAGTCACTCTTTCTGAAACATTCCTTTCTACTTCCATACCCAAGGATGAGCCCAATTTACCTGGGTTTCATATCATTTTACGTTGAGATCCAACCAATGGTATCAGGGGTGGTGTGGTGCTGTATCTACCTAAAGCACTTTTGTTCTCTCGTCCCTTTGACCTATAGATCTCTGATAAATATTCACTGTGGTGTGTGGTTAGTGTTAACAACATCTCTTTACTTGGAGTGGTCTATAGGCCCCCAACTCTATAGTGTCATTTTCGTAAAAACTACAGGACAGCATTGATACAGCCAAAGCCGCTGATATACCAAACATGTTTTTGACTCTGGACCTAAACTCTGATCTCAATATATTTTCCGGTCGGAAACTAAAGCAATTTTGCTATGGAAACCTATCAACCCTGCATATAAGAAAACCAACAGGTGATACCCCTTTTGCGTCTACGTGTTTGGACCATATTATTTCAAACACACCTGATTTTGTGAAAGACCCCCGTTTTTACCCCCCCCCCCCCAAAACAAAAACAAAAACAAAAACAAGAACAAAACTAATATGCGACCATCTTGTCTTAGCCATGGATCTGATATTTCGATGAATAAAAGACCCTTCTTATGCAAGACCTATTTGGGAATATGCAATGGCAAATTTCGATGAATTTAGGCATAATTTAGATTTGTCAAGCTGGGATAGTTGTTTTGAATCTGATGATATTAATGTGTGTCATCAAATGTGGTGAGAAAAAAAAATCCATATAGTTAAAATGTATATTCCTAATAAAACCATAATGGGCTGGAAGTCAGACCTTCCTTGGTGTAGTTAAGCACTCCACGTGAAAAGTGAATAGTCATTTTGGGCATCCAGAAAAGCTAACGGCAATAAATACGACACCCATGCCTGGGTTACTTACAACAGCCCATGTAATTATTATCGGAATGATGTCTGAAGAGCAATACAATAGCAAATCGAGTCTCTCTTTCAAAAACGCAGCATCTAAGTATAAGATATAGTGGTGAACCGTCAAAAATATCATGACGACATTTCAACAGCACAATCTTTTTATTATTTGTTTTCTAACAGCAGTGTAATTTGGACACATCAAATGCTTCTGTATATCCAACCATGATTACAGCTACTACCACATTTAATAATATTCATATTACTAAAGATAGAAGTATTGGACGTGCTGAAAAATTTGGATACTTCAATAGCCGCTGGCCCGACGGCATAAGCAAATGTCTACTAAATGAGCGGGGTCTATCCATATATGAATCCTTAGCAACATTATTCAATCTATCTCTTTGTTCAGGAGCCTTTCCAGCCATGTGGAAAGAAACAAATATTACGTCCTTATATAAGAAGGCTGATTCATGTTTATGTATCAATTATCGACCTATTTCCCTCCTCAGCTGTGTGTGGAAGACAATGGAGAAAATAATATTCAAACATACCTTCAACTCCTTCAGGGACAACATGCTTGTATCTACTAATCAGTCGGGCTTCATACTTGGTGGCTAAACAATAAATCAACTTTTATCACTTTACCAAGAATTATGTCTCGCCATCGATTTTCAGAAAGAAGAACACATTGTCTTTCTTGACAGAAGTTAAGCCTTTTATAAAGTCTGACATGATGGTTTACTTCATAAGTTAGATTCCAACATTATTTATAGTCCCTTACTATGATGGTTCGATAATTACTTGTTTATGTGTTTGTGTCGTCCGACTGGGGAACACTAAATGCCGCTGTATCACAGAGCTCAGTTCTCGGGCCCCTTATCTTCCTGATTTACATCAATGATATTTTGGATGTTGTACTCTGTAATATCAAATATTTTCCATATAACACCTCACCATTCTTTCTGCGGACAACCTCTATCATGCTGTAAATACCACAAACGATCTTTCCTCTGCACCGTCTAGGTCTTTTCACTTGTTGAGTACATTCAATTCATTTAAAATTCATGAAATGTCAATCTCCAAGAAACGAAAGCCAACAAATCACCCCAACTCCTTATTATTTTAGGGTCACAATAACATAACGTTAAACAACATAAAAAATCGGAATATTGTACTGAGATAAGATTTTAAATGGAGTGACCACATTAATTTTACTGTTTCAATACCCTCAAAACAACTCAACATAATTAAATCTCTGAAATACATTCTTGACCGGGAGATGTTTTTCAAATTATTTATATTTCCTTGTTTCGATCCATTATGAAGTGTGGTCGTGTTATCCTGGATGGCTGCACCCAGGGTGATGTATTGAGACTCAACCATGTTCAGCTGGCTGTGGCCTGCATCATTACCAGAGCTATGCATACCCCTTCAAACAGCAAGGGGTATGTGGAAACTGGTTGAATTACATTAACAAAAAGGGCAGAAATACTCAAACTAACCTAAGTGTACAAAATAATCAACAATTTAGTTCCAAATATTTCAGTAATGTCTGCACTGATTAGCAAACTTTTGAAAGGCGGTATTATATAAGACAAGCCTTCAGTTTGCCGCGTTTTATAGCAACAGCTGGTATGTTTGACAACTCATTCTAACCTTCCTGAACAAAATTATGGAATCATTTACATCTTGATGTAAAAAATTCCAAATCTTTAAAGGAGGTCAGGAACAAAATTAACCCCCTTTTCAAAGGCTGCTGAAGTAATAACAACTATATTATAGTTGCAACCGAATTTCTCTTCTCGCGTACTTTTTATACTAGATTACGACTGGGTCGCAGCCAGCTGAACGATAACTTGTATAACATTGGTCTATTAAAATCTCCAGAAGGGGGTTGTGGTCTCAGTATGGAAGACGTGTGACATTATATTATCTGATTGTCCATCTTACGCCATCCACAGTGGCCAGTTATATGGACATGTTTCACAGTATACTACTTTTACTCTCGAAAGTGTTCTGTTTGGTGCTGCCGGATGCAACTAAAATGACAATAAGGCAATATTTCTATCTGGTCCGGATTGCATTTTAATAATGTAGAGATTGAAACCACATATTGTGTGACATATACTCGAAAACGTACGTCATTTTTCAAATAAATCGCTGCTGAACAACCTGATTATACTTTATCAAATAGTTATTTTTGGTGCAGATTATCATAAAATACCGAATCGCACTATCTGTCTCATGCTTATTGTGGTTTCTCACCCAAACGTGTCTGCCATGGTGGGGTGCTCCTCACTGAGTCAGATCAAAGATGCCACTGGTAGTTAAGTCTCCAAACAAACTTCAGTTAGGAGTACTATGCCTTAGATTTCTTTCACCGATGCAGTTGAAGATATAAATATTTGCAGTCTGTGTTTGGTTCCCTTTTTCTACCCTTCAACGTGATCGCAATCATGCCTACCATTGTCGATTCTAACCCCACGTTTGTGGCCAGCATACAATTAATTTGCACAAAATCCACATTTGTGAGAAATTATTGATAAAATTGTTTTCATGAGCTCTTATTATAATTTCGGCTATAAAAAATCTTTTTGATAGAAATAAAGAAAGTGGCAAATATGTTCGATTATGTTACGCTCTAAATCATCTTTAAGGACCACCCGGAGTGGCTGGACCTGAAGTGCATGGAAACAATGGCGCGTTAAGGCGTCAAAAATGTGTAAGAACTGATAAGTGAACAAGTTGCTGCGATCTGTATGAGCTTGCTCCGACCTTACATTCTCACAAATGGTGCTACATTGTTTGACGTGTACTATAATGCATGATTTTTTCATAAGAAATAAAGTTTTTACTTACACTGCGAAAAACCCATTAGTAGTTTGGTGCTATGCATGGTAACAAAAACGGAATATGGACTTTATGTCCCAATGTTATACTTTAGGATGGTAAAAGGGAGGGAAACACAGGTTTCAGTTGCATGAGGACCTTTCTAAAGACAAGTCATACATACATGCTAGTTAAATGCACAGAGTGAAACAAGTAGGCATGACAAAAAGACTAACTAATACAATTCCATGATAAAGCAGTGAAAGATCACTGTCGTTCCAATCAGAAATAGTGGGAGTTGGAAATTAAATTCCTGATGTGCTTCAAATGTCCTTACTGGAAGTATTTTACTGGGGGATATTATCCAATTTCTGTTGGCAAACATTCTACATTTGCCGGTGCCCAATGCACCAGCAAAGTCAAAGTGCTATAGTGTGCCGAAAATTTTGGACAGTATAAATTTGAGGAAGCAGTCTATCAAATATTGTATGTACAAGTACGCACTTCCTCAACAGTTTTTTTTTTTTTTTTTCATAGCTTTGGTGTTCGTTTTTTATTTTTTATTTTTTGCTTGACACTTACATGATGTGTATAATGTAGAGGTACAATTTTACTAGTACAATGGCAGGGTGTATTTAACACTCAGGATATTCGCAGTGAAGCAGAACACACCATCTTAGGCAATTACTCAGAAGTTGATTGGAGCTATGGTATGACACAATAATATGAGGAAACAATGACAAAGTTGGGATTCCATGTCAGTATTACTACGATTGTGAAGAAGCAAGTTATAACAGTACATGTACATATGTTTCCTTATATATCCTACAGCTTTCGGTCCAGTTGCAAAGAACTGTTTATTACCTTTCCCTGAAAAAATCCAAAACTGGCACCCATAAAGGAACATTCAAAATGCTGTTAACAATGTATGCCAGATGGTAAAAAAGAGGGGATTGAACTGTCTCATCAGAAACTTCATTTTACGTTTCAACCGTTGATCTGCATCTTTTATATTTTCGGTGACAGCGTGGTACCTAATGATATTGCCTGAATGCTTACAACCTGTGACCTGTTGAGTAATGACGCCGCCAATGCGCTCTCTCTCTCTTTCTCTCTCTCTCTCTCTCTCTCTCTCTCTCTCTCTCTCTCTCTCTCTCTCTCTCTCTTCTCTCTCTCTCTCTCTCTCTCTCGCTTTCTCTCTCTCTCTCTCTATCCAGGTATTGATATATTATGGCATTATTAAGGTCATCATAGACATCAGAATAATTTGAATAAGATTGAATAAAAAAGAATAATTTATGAATTTTCTCAACCCATATTATTATTACTACGTTCATTGTCCTTCAAGAATTATACTTAAAAATATTAGCCTTACTATTATCATTTGTTTATAAATATTCTTATTAAGAATAATATAAAAGCGCTGCATACTCCTATATACAGCGAAATGAACATCGCCAAAAAAGAAAAACAAAAAAAAACAAAAAAACAAAAAAAACAATAGGTATGTTACGGTTTATATTTCAAGACCAACTAGAGAGGTATTATAAACATTCACAAAAATGTAAGCGAACACATTATTTGTATCTCTCAAGGTCATGCAATGATAGATTTTTAAAACGCCAAATAGAAATACTACTTGCAGTTTCTTTATAACTTTTAATAGTCACCATGGCCTTTGAGTCTTCCATAACTGTAATGAAAGTGAAAAGCTTGACTTCAACAAACTACTTTTTATGCCTTCCAGTCAGGGAATGCACAGTTATTACAGCCTCTTACCCTTTACAAAACCGGTGAATATCCAAATGGGAACATGTGCAACAGCATGGCATCCCTACAGCATTTTTTTTTTACGTTTCAACATGCACACTGTATTCTCACATACAATTTTACCAAATATATGAGAAAACATTAGCAATACATTTCAACCCAACAATGACAGCAAAGAGATTCAAGAGTTAGCACAACATAAACATTCATTGTACTAAATTGTTCAGAGAAACCTTGGCCATCGTCATAAATTTCAACCCAACGGTGACAGCAACATGACTCAAGAGTAACCACTACCTAAAAAATTCATCATCCTGACACATGGTCCCAAATTTTTACTTGTCATGAGTTTATGAAAAAAAGTGTATACGAACATAACATTTTGCACATTTTTCTCAATTAAGTCATGTCAAACAATACACTGTAACGCCATTTACATGACTATTTTTAAGGGGCTTTGTATACTTGCCACCATATCACCAGCCATATTATTTGTTAAACTATTTGATCAGGCACAGGAGAGGTGAAGCAAAACAAGTGCATAATGCACATGTTGTTAAGGACTGATCGGTGAATGGCCCACGTGAGTGAAACTTGTTGCCAAAAGGCACATTACATTCATAGGTGCCATCTATAATTATGTCTCAAATTAATTTTCATTGCGGTTGTAATAGTGTAAACCATTGCAAAAGGCATTTGAATAGCCACTGGTTTCGTTTTCCAGCTTTGAATGACAAATGGTTGCACGTACGCATGGTATTTCTGCTACTTACAACTAAATGTTAGGTGTTACCTGAACACAAATATTTTACATTATATGACGGTACCAAAGTCATTTATTAATACCACATAAAATGTCTGTTGACGTGTGCTTCAGTCTGACATAATACAGTGGAGAGTATAGTGCACTTGGGCCACTGACTTCAGTTTAGTTTGGTCTTCTACAGTTAGAATATCTGTAATGCTATCCTGCCCTAAAAGATGTATTGCATTTGATTTTTTTTTTAAATACACTTCACAAGGGTCTCTATGTTATATTGCAACCGTTAATTAGCCTTGCATGAGCCAACTCAGAAGCAGTCCTTACAAGAGGCTATGACACAAACATACAGGTATGGAGTGTGTTTTTTTGCAATGTCCTACAAAGCATTAGGGATGGAAACAGTGAAATGAAACACGTTTTCAATGCGGTGTTGCATTGTTACGTTTTACACATGCTCAAAAGCAGAAACTTGAGAAACAAGGCCATAAAAATCCCCTTCTCCTCTGACTTTGTAGCTTCTGACATGCTTGACTATGCGAAAGCTGCCGAAAGATAACAACCTGCACGTGTTTGGGGACGTGGCATTATGCCTATGATTACATCACCCTGTTGCCTGAAAATAGGACAGATCATATACTTATATCAGGACCTGCTTTTTGATAAAATGATGCAACTGCAACTTATGATCTTAAAATATACACAAACACCAACATACATACGCACAAGCACGAATAGAGACCCATATGTGTATATATATATGTACACATATACGAATATATATATATATATATACATATGTATATATATTAATATTAAAAACAAATATGCACACACACACACACATATACATACACACACGCACACACAAAGGGGGTTCTCAAGCAGGGTTTCTATTGGGGGGGGCTTTTTAATTCATTTATCTTTTTGTGACAGAAACAAAGTATCACGAAAATGATAATAAAGCTTTTTACAAGTACAGTGCTAATAGCAAACACTACTACTTTTCGCGTTTCATGCAAGGGTAGATGAATCTTCTCTCATAGTTAAGCTAAAGCGCTTTTTAAGTCAGTAACATCGGGGTTGGCACTCTCTTTAAGCCATATGTCCCTAAAATCTAAAGTTGATTTCTTGATATTATTTGAAGTGCAAAAGTTCCAGATATCTTGGAAAAAGTCGGCTATAGAATATCATTGATCTTTCAAACTTTTAAGATTTTTAAAGGAATACATTTAGTGTATAGATAAAAGTTTAAAGTAGGTTCCTGGTGATTTCCATCCGGTGCCTAACGTAATTTTTGTTGCAGAACTATTATTAAACATCTCTGTAGCGATTTTCTTTGTTGTGACCACACAATTTATACCCAGGTCAAAGTCGAAGCGCGTGATGATGATCCAATCGGTTGAACGCGAGTGAGCAGGCATTTGGGCTATCAGTACCTTGCAGTGTTTGATATGTACATGTTTGCCTGACAGCCTGTTAGTCTTGTTCGACATGGTAATTACACAATATGGAGTGTTAGGAATGGAATGCACCGTGACTTTCAATTGACAAAAATAAAACAGGTCTCAGACATACAAGTACATCTTGTGACTTCAACAGAGTATAAAGCTGGCCATCTCTAGAGATAGCTAGAAATTTACCCTCTAGTTTGCATTGAGCCATGCGTTTTAAAGACTTGTGATAGATGAGCCCTCTTTGGATTTTTATCAAATAGAAAAGTATGCATGGGCTAGGGTTGTGACAACACTAAATTTGTGGCCAGCTCAAATCAATGTTGTTTTTAAGTTACTATGACAACACTGGATATCATGATGTAGATCTGTAGAATATGATTACAAATTAATTTGATTCAATGGATCGAATAACAAGTGAAATAAGTGGTGTATTTGAGTCTGGAAAGTGTTAACAACATTGAGGGTGCCATAGTGAAAATTGATAATATAAGTCGTCAACGAGTTGTGCAATTGGCATGGAAACATTGACCAAACGGTTTACATTTTGGTTTTTTTTTTTTTTTTTTTTTTTTTTTTTTTTTTTGTTTGTTTGTTTGTTTTTCTTTTTTCTTTTACTGCTCCATTGGTTTTGTTCAAGAGTGTTATTATTTGGTCCAAAACATATAAGATGCCAGTTTCCGTAGCCTGTAATTAGTTCAATGCTATTTTAACTTTTTGGATATCTAAGTGAGTGATTAACTAAAAGATATTTCCCAGCAACTTTCCCGATTGGAGCTTATACAGCTCTCTTGTGCCATTCAGTTTTATTTCGGGGGACTTGAGTAGAAACTCTTCTTGGCTTTCTTTAAGACTAAAATAGAACTTCTGAAGACTATCATGTCGTTTTTACAGTTTGATATTCTCACTTAAAGTTTTGAATGTCTGTTTGAATTAAACAGTGTGTGCTATTAGCAAGAATGGCCAATTGTTTGCAATATACAGCTGAGGTTTGCTTTGAATGACCTTTCTCGGTAAACCCTTTATCTATCCCTATTCTTTGAAAATGCTCAATCTCTCTTAACATGTTAAGGGTATATTAATTTCAAAACATTTTACTGAAAAAATACAATTGGGAAACAGGGCAGTGCCCTATATTAATCCCTTTTGTACTTGTAAAGGAAGAGGGATTATACAATTCAAAATATTGAAAGACAAAATAAATTGGGTAGGAATACATCACATAACTAGGAGAGATAGAGTGGCAATGCTGTACCTATTTAAGAAGGACGTCACCCGACGCTGTACAGATAGATAAAACGCGAATGAAGTATACATCTACCAATACATAATAAACATTGTATATACAATAGACTAGGTCTGGTTGCTTTTGTTCCCATCAAATATGCGATACAATGTGTAGCTTAAGTTACTGCTCCCAGTCTGCCCTTGGTTTGTATGTAATTGCGGACAGCTTCAAAAATAATTCTGTTTAGTTCCATGGTGCATGTTTTAGAGCCATATAGTAGAGTGTGGATAGTGAAAGGGGCAAAGGGGATGATTTTGTTGTGTAACAAATTTCGATGGGTAATATACAAATTACATTCGCAAAAGAAATGGAAAGAGTCTTCATTACCATTGTCATAGGCACACAGTGAAGAGTCATTAATACCTTTCTTAAACAGGTCATAATTAACCTTGATGTATCCCATGCCCAACTGGCATGAGATACAGTATACTTTATTTCACCTTGATAATATAATGGATTGACGGGTTTGATGTCGCAATTTAATCTTTTCTTAAAATCGGTCAGGTCCTCAGCATTTTGCATGGATACAGGAAGATTGTTCCGTTGTCGGACGACGGATGGAAACAAAGAAGAGCTCAAATAATATGTTTGAGCTAAAATAAGAGATAAATTTGCCCTTGAGCGAACGTTATATCTATTGCGATCTTGAACAGTGTTAGGGACAAGGTTTTGCAAATACTGTGGGACATCTCCATGGATAATGTTGAAAAAAAAAAATAGAATAAGTTTACTTTTATTACTATGTTCAGACAATTTGTCAAGACCGGACTCATCTTAAATTAAGTCATGATTTGTGCCAGATGTGGCCCCTGTCATATCTCTTACTGCAGCTAACTACTTTTTCTAGTTGTTCAGATTTTTGCGCAGTACAGTTTGCCAAAAAAATAACCCGTATTTAAGAACTGGATGGATGAAGGATAGATAAAGAACTTCTTCTGCCTTTCTGCTAAAACAAAACAGCAAATATCTAAGTACATTTCCCATGTTTATGCCCCTCGTTATGAAGTCCTTGATATGACTAGACCATGTTAGGTCACTACGGAATATTAGACCTAAATGTTTGTATTTGTTTTGGTTTGATAAAGTTTCATTCATAAAGGTAAGATTAGGATATTGCGAGGGTTTTAGTTTCTTAGAAATGGCCATGCTTGTAGTTTTGGCAGGATTAAATGATATCAGCCATT
The DNA here is from genome assembly GCA_964020975.1 of Hermodice carunculata. Lineage (NCBI taxonomy): Eukaryota > Metazoa > Annelida > Polychaeta > Eunicida > Amphinomidae > Hermodice > Hermodice carunculata. The sequence continues at coordinate 20,246,560 of OZ026618.1, read as the reverse complement.
GCCACGACCAATCCTCTATTTCCTGCAAATCAGTGTTAAGAGAACTGGTCGCGGCATTGGCGTCATCAACCCTTATAAAAAGTGTTGTATCTTCGGCAAATAGACGAACATGTGGACCGCACAATTTCGACAATGTCATTTATGTAAATAAGAAACAGTAGTGGTCCTATGATCGATCCTTGGGGGACACCTGTCTTGACTCTTCCCATGAGACTGTCCACCCCAGACAACAACCTTTTGTGTCTGCCCCTCTAAGTAGTCACCAAACCACTGCAACAGCGAACCATATACTCCCGACCTTTTTAGTTTATATGGGAATTCCGGGTGATGAAAATGGTCGAACGCTTTAGTTATGTCACAGAAACTACTTTGACATCTTTCTGCAGATTGACTGCCTCGCAAATATGGTGGTATAAGAAACAAGTTGATTGACTGCGCTATCACGCGGGATAAATCCGGACTGGGTTTCGGATATAACCATGTTGTTCCAAAAGGAATTAAAAATATGTTTAAAACCAACTTTTTGGAGGACTTTACTTACACAGTTTAGGAGCGAAATTGGTCTGTAGTTGTTGCATAGACTTGGAGACTCTTCTTAAAAGATAGGAACGACGTTTGCCTTTTTCTATTGGTCAGGGAACCTGCGTTTGGCCAAGGGGAATATAAATAATTTGACAAGTGGCTTCCAAATGGTCAGAGCCCTTTCGTTAGTCATTTGGGCACTTATACCATAAAGGTCATTTCCCTCAGGTGGAGAACAATTCGAATCATCGACTTCGCCTTGATTGAAGGAAAAACTGGGTAGGATCTCAGCTTTGGCGTCATTCTCGGTAAATGTTTTTTGGTCGTGGAGTAGCGCTGATATGTCGGATTTTTTTTTTTTTTTTTTTTTTTTTTTTTTGTGTGTGTGTGTAGAAAAACAATTACTGTTTGCCTCCAGTCCTTTTTGCTGTGTTGTGTATTACTCACAGAATCTTCAAGACGTTTATAATAATCTTCTTCTGCCTGTCTGAGATCATTTATGTATTTGTTGCGTAATTGTCTGAAGTATGGCCAGTGTGATGGTCTAAGTTTTGCTTCCGAATGTATTCGCTCGACTTTCCATTCGGAGGAGCTAAGAGCAGACGTGTACCATGGTGTACTGCTAGGCCTATTTGTAGCATCTTTGCTGGGTACACTATCCTGTGCAACTGACAGAAAAGTGCTAGTCCAGTTATCACAAATTGAATCAATGTCATCAGAGTCAAAGCAGGCATGCCAATTACAGTCCAAACGATTTTGTCTAAAATTGTCAAAATTTGCTTTATCATCGTCCTACACAGTTCTTTTGAATGCGGGTGCCTTCTTAAGTCGGGATTATAGATTGGCACTAATAAGACATTGGTGACAGTTTGCAAGTGGGGCAGATAATTTGTCTTACGAACAAAGGTGGGCATATTAGTCATTATTTGATCCAGGCATGTTCCTGTATTGTCTGTTATTCTGGTTGGCTTATCAATATGCAAGGTAAGTAGGTTAACTGTACTGAAACTGGCCAATTTATTACCTTCGCTGGTAGCTGGATCTGCATTTAGGTATCCCATGATAACAATTTTGTCAATGCCCGAGCTCTTGGCTCTGTCAGCACCGTCTTGAAACATCTCCCAAAACTTGGCATGAGCACTTGGTGGTCCATATACCACCGCAAGTAAAAATTTATTATTGTGCAGGCAAACCTCAGTCCACATAAGTTCTAGTTCAGGGACCTCAAGGTCGCACCATCTGTTCACTTCCAAACATCTTGAGGCATAAAGGACCATGCCTCCGCAAGTACCTGCTGTGCGATCACATCAAAAGACAGGATGGAAGCCGGGGATCCCAAAATCCCAGTCTGAGTCTTTTGGCGAAAGAAACGTTTTGGACAAAGCTATTATAGCAAAAGAATCGGCAAGGGATGACTTTATATATCTTAGTTTGTCATGCGACAAGCTACGTATGTTCGCATGACAAACAGTCAAAACAACGAATGGACCATTGTTGCGGTCTGGATTGGGCTGAACATTCCCGCACAACAACAAAAAAAGTACTACAGCGGCACAAAATACATAGTTGACAAACCTATCGATTACAGTATGAATAATGTTGAGTCTGACCAGAGTTACAGGATGTACATGTACATTTGATGAAACAATATAACAACTATAAGCGTATGTCAGAGCAATCAGGACAAATATAAGTGTATAAAGTGCATAGTAACAAGTTAAGACACAGGTTATTATAATTTCTTAGACTTGACAGCTTTCATCAAGAAAAAACGCAAAAAGCTTCTTGGAATACAAATATAGAATCAATTACAACCTTTGTGAACCGTACAATGCTTTCCAAGACATATGTGAACAAGTCGACATATATCCCATATGACTTCGAGATGAGGCTCTTGATTACAAATAATTTAACACATGCGACTACCTTGTTTGTGGCAAAGTAAGAATCTGACAAATCAGATGAGGTAATTGTTGTTAATTCAGCTGTATGCGACTCAGACATCGACAATATTTGGAGCAATAGGTTATAGAACACAAGCGGTATACTAATGTTAGATATTATGACGACTGCTTTGAAAAAAATGTAAGCGTCTTAGATACCAAGTCAATAGAATTAAATTCTCTCTTACAGTGGGCAAGTAGCGAGAAAATATTTCCAATAACATGTATACGTAAATAAATAGTATCCAATACATAGTACACTGGTGCCTTGTACATGTACCAAGGAACATCTTAGCGTATCAGCATCTTGTGTGTTGAACATGCAGTCTAAATGTATATAGCTCGTGAAGCATGAAGTATATGACACAAGGACATGCAGGTAGTGCCTTGACATGAAAATGAAAAAGGAATAGTAAGTGGATGTTTTGTAATATGATGCATCAGATCATGACATAGGGTAGAAAAACTCTTGCATCTTTGTAAACATTCAAGACAGTTATCTGGTAGACAATGTAGGTAACCCCTATGTTAATAATACTATGAACAACGGTATTGGCTGTGTATACTTCAGGTGAGACATGTAACATTAACCATGACAAAAAAAAAAAAAAAAAAAAAAAACATGCGACGCTCCTATGGATGAGTCAAGATTTTGGACGTTAATATGGCAAAAGTAACTTATATCCCATTGGATAAACGCAAAGCCAGTGCTGTATATACCATTGGTATCTTTATGTATTATAAAACTTGACAAAATATGAATTAGATGTAAACATCAGTACTTACGAAAACTTAATGGGATGGCTGCTTTGAAAACATGATGTTGAGATTAAGGGCATGAATTGACTACGTGGGGAGACAAAGAAGACGCCCTCCCGTTTCGATAAAAAGAGTTGTCAGTACAGAGAAATAACAAAGGTCGCACCCAATTCCAGCTGATTCAGTGGTATTGTATTGGTGAGCAGTCGAGAGTATCTACGAATACAACCGTCATATCACCGCTCATATAGACAACCGGGAAAAAACTTGCAACTTACCTCCCCCTGCGAACAACTATCGATCACATAATGGTTCCATGAACATGTTGAGTAGTTACCCGCTGAAGACCCTTTAATTTATTTGGGCTGATACAGCCTATGTCAAAATTTCACAGAGGAACGTGTGCAATATAGACAATAGTAATTCCATATATATACAGGTTAGACAGGGACAGGTTAGCTTATGGAGAGTAAAGAGTTCGAATTGCGGAATAGGATATTGACTACTAGGAAGTGGTTCTGGGCAAAAATACACAAATACAATGCATTCATACTGGTAAAAATTGATGCGATCAATCGCCCTCCTCTGTCAATTTTAAGGTGATCAATGCCGAGAAGTAAATTGGTTGTACCAAATTTCAGCTGACAGAATAATGTTGCATTAGGGAATGCTCAAATGTACTTGGAATACAACAATAGTATAAACGCTCATAAAGACGATCTTATTTAGGCACACAAAATTCAATAACCGTTCGAACAGTATGTTTTGTAATGGTTGTCTAGAGGAAAAAACGTACAACGCGCCTCTTCCCGTAGACAACCGTTAATCGTGTAAATTGGTCTTGAGTATGTAGGCAAATTGATAAAGAAGTATATGACTTGATTAACAAATACATTAATTTGGACCCCGAAAGTAAACGCTACGACCCTATGAGGACAGTTTTGCACAACTTTGTGTATGTTCAGAATTAAGGACATGAATAAAGGTGTAGGGAGACCTAGGAAAAACCCTTCCCTTAAGATGAGAAAAAAAATGATAATAATACAGTAAAGTAATATTGGTGATATTATGATCTGCGTCAACAGTCACCCTGGGCAAATTGCGCCCAAAGCACACCGAGGAAAGCCGCCGGCCCAACCAAACCCGGCACCTCAACAGATGTGAGATGGTCTTCCACTCAGCCCCTAGATGGCGTGAACATAGCGACAAGATCTTTGAATCTTGTGACATGGTGTTGCATTGATGGCAGATTGGATCATAGCTCTATGATTGGGTGTACATGGAATTTCAAAATATAAATACTCTTGTAAACATCCATATACACATGAAGTTTAACAACCGTTTTATACGGTCATGCAAACGTCATTGTTGTTGAAAAAAAGGGTGATTATTTACGTATCAAGTGTCACGATATATAGCCATTCTGCCATTACTGGTAATGTCAGATATAGCTATATCGTGTCCATGTCACGAGTAGTCCTAAGAGCGTATATGATGGCTTCTGGTTAACCATCTAATGTCAGAGAAACGGAGGAAGGTCTTTTTCCGAGTTGACCACTACGACTTTGCTGGTGCCATTCATGTTAAAAGATTTTGATTCTTCCATCGTGTGTCCAGCTGTCAGCGCATTTTGAACCCTAGCTTGGTGAGCCAAAGATGATCTGTACAAGGTCAAGTCTTCGGCAATCAGGAGATTTGTCCCCTTCAGTCTCTTCTTTACATGGAAAATCATGTCTCCGGTGTGGTAACTCGCGAAACTGACTATAATGGCCCTCTTGTCACCTTCGCCAGGTGACTGGGACTTCCGACAAACTATGTGACCGCGCTGGATATCCTGAAGATTGACTTTAATGCACAATTCCTTGGCATATGTCCAGGATCATCTGATCGGTGTCTTCATTTTCGACGTGTGGATCTGAAGGGATACCCATAAATCTAAGGTTCATTCTCCAGCCATATTGTTCCAGTTCGTAATCGGCATAAGCAAGAGAATCGACTTTCTTTTGTTTGATTTCCAATCGTTGATTTAGATCTTTTATTTTCTGTTTCAGTGTGGACAGCAACTTCGGTACTGCGCTCAACTGATCCTTATGACCAGGAAAAGGGATCTCAGATTCAATCACTGATATTTTATCACTATTTTCTTTAACTTTTGCCGCTTTTGAATTCCAGATATCGTCGGCCATAGACCTTCGTTCTTCATCACTACACTCCGTACTTGGTCCACAAGCACACACCTGATGACAGCTGACAGAATTTCAATTACGCGATCACCAGACAAAGCAGCACAAAGTCTTTCTTCAGAGGAATCACTGAACTATGGCAATTTACCTGGGACTGAGGGTGATGACTATTTCCTTTTCCTTTTTTTCTCTTGTGATTCTTCTTCCCGCATTGTGACTTTTTTCTTTATCTTTCTCTTCTTGAGTTGTCGCTCTCTCATTTTCACCAGATGCGCTTTCGGGATCCCTGAGGGTAGAGTTACTATATATTGTCTCGAGCGATTGATATATCGTGTCGGCAAGATTCGACCTGTCTATATTGTGCAACAGTTAAATGGCAAAAAGCAGCCAAACCTCATCTAGTAGACTATCAAATGCTGGCGTTGCGTCTTCCCAGAGTACTCTTCATGATTCTTGCCCGGCGTCCATGGCTATTATCTCAGTTATTCCGTATTAAATCCGTTTTTTTTTTCAATAACGACGACAGAAAACAGTTTGAATAATCCAACGAGCATATACTATATCTGGATATATTAATATGGCCTAAAAAAACAGGTTACAAGCCATGACCCATATGCTGCATAAACATGATTGTGTTTTGTAAAGAAAACGTCAGTTTCACTTAACGCAATTCCTGCCAAACAAATGGGAGTTAAGAGGAGGGGTCCTATCGTGTCTGACAGATGAGAAGGAAAAAAATGGAAAAGGAAAGACGTAAAGTATAAGGATAATGCCTAAATGTATAAATAAGAAACATTAAGTGAAATAATCAGTGAATATAGCAGTAAATGGAAATAAAGGGAGCAGAAGGACCTAGAAATCAGCGAATCACAGCAGAAAGACAAATAGTATTCCAGTGCTTATTTCTTAAGCACCTCAAACCTTTTACTGTCACAATTAATTAATTTAGTCAAACCTCAATTAACCATACAAGCATCTGTACATACTGATTCCTTAAATGTGTGTCAATTATGGATGACAAGCGCGCGTTAAATACTCCATGGAAAGCCAAATCCGTGGCATTATTTAACATATATACGAATTGCCATATTTTCAAGTTACAAAGAATAATGTGCAACTTGACATCAACATAAAAGCAGCCCACTTTTTTATTTTATCAAATCAACATATTGGAAAGTTCACGTCGTATATCGGCATAATACCTTCTCAGTATTCAAGTGTGATCACTTCAAAAACCATTGGGGACATGCTGTTGAGAGAAAAATTAAACATGGTAAAACATTCTAGTCGCTTAACTCATGTCGGCCTCTTATCATGACGTGGCGCTCATAAATATATATATATATATATATATATATATATATATATATATATATATATATATATATATATATATATAACAAAATGGAGGTAAACATTCCCATGACCAATCTAGTGGTTAGTTCTGTATTTTCCTTTGCAGCAAAAGATATTTCTACGGCATCCAATCTGGACCTCTATGGCGGTGCATCTGTTTTATTATTTCTAGAATTGTGATGCCTCTTTCTTGCAGACCACAGAACTTCTAATCCTGGTCGCAAATTATTAGTGGAAGCTGTAGACCTGAATTCCCGGAGAGCTGGGTTTTGTGTTTTACACTGAATTAGTGTCTATGTTCTCTTGTGCATGTCGACTGTAGGCTGTTCTACTTTGCTGGTCTGATTACTCTGACCAGCACCACTTGCGCTTGGCTGAGGTTCGTCGTCGAAGGGTATGTATATTTTCTATACCCAGTATTGTCTTCATCCCAGATCACTTCTGAGTGAGCAGGTCTAATGTGTTCTGCATGCACTATTCAAATATATTGACCTGTGCCAAATTTTGAAATGTACAGGAAAGAGTTTTTCTACGATCCTGTTGAAAGTACTCCATGAAAATGCAAGAATGGGTGTCTGCCCTTCTAAGGAGCTGTGATCAAAAAACAAAAAACAAAACCAAAAAAAAAAAAAAAATGGGGGGGATCAGAAACTTCATAATTCAACTTTGGATGCCTTTTTGTCATAACAATGCTTGTTATGCTCCCTCGCCTCCTACATGTTCCCCTTTACTTGTACAAATATATGATGGACGCGTTCAAGCATGATGGGTACATAATTCTGCCAAAGATATTTAAGGCTGGATTGCAGCAAGGTGTTAATGGGGAGTGTCCATATACTGTCCATATAAAGGTATGTTGTCCTGTATCTGTTTTGTATTTGGGTAATATAAACATCATA
>OZ026618.1:20232198-20238698 GCA_964020975.1 Hermodice carunculata | reverse complement strand
TCTGAATTTCTGGTGTGGTATCTTCTTCTATATTCATAATTATCAAATTTCCCTATTAGATACTGCCGAGACTTCAGGTGTATTATTTTATGCATTTTCTTCACCTTTATTTGCGTTACTTTACTTTCCACATCGTACCAGTTAAGTATCTCCAGTTCAATGTAACCTACACGTGCTCTAGGTTCTTTATCGAACATTAATCAGGCCACTTTATTGTCACTAGTTTGTAATTTGTGCGTCAGGGTTGCCGAGACTGAGGAGAACCAGCTGAAGCACGCACAATTGTAGTGACACTAGACTTATGAAAGACATAACACCTTTTTTCGTTGTGGATGTCTTTGCACTCATAATGTCTGTACGAATATTTATGCCTGATGTTGCATTTTGAGATAATCTCCTTTACTGTCATGTTTCCAAATAATGAACCCTGTACAGAAAGACCTAAATATTTTACAATTTTTTTTTCTAATTCTTTTTCTCTGCACTTGACAGTACAGTAATTACTTAGTATTCTTTATTCTGTTTTTTAGACTCGAGCAATATGGATTCTGTATTCCCAAGATGAAACAATATTTTTTTGTTTATACGCCATTTGCTTGGGGTGTCCATGTTATCACTTAAAACTCTTTTTTTTTTATTTGTTTTAAATTCTTGCCAGTAACCAAGTGGGCTCAGTCATCTTCGTAAACCATGCGACAACAATAATGACCGTTCCCATGTAATTTACATGTGTCTGAAATAATAGGGGCCTTAGTATGGACCCCTGTGGTACACCAGATGCAATTGATCTAACATCTGACAGTTTTATTATTGTCGCTCACTACCTGTGTTCTAACACATAGGAACCGTACCATTCTACAGATGTATTGTCTAGGCCCATCAATGATAGCTTTGGACACAGTATATGATGGTCCACTATGTTGAAAGCCTTGTCTCATTTCAATGGTACCATGCCAGTCATAACTCCCATGTCACCATTCTTCTTCACAAAATCAGTAAAATGTAACAAGCAAGTGTATGTTAAATAATGAGGACAAAAACCCTGATTGGAACTTGTACATCAACTGTTTTTCTTCGAGGTACTGCAGGCGTTGATTACGTATCGACATTTCGATGATCTCATATAAAAGAAAAACCAACACAGAAAAGGTACTGGTAGATAGCTGCTAGCATCTAATCTGTCCTATTTTCATATACGGGTAAAAGTCTAGATGATATAATGTAACATATAACTTTAGCTGTCATGATAGAAAAAATAATAATGTGTGTAAATGGCGTGCACCTTCCTTGACAAACGTAGCTGGCAGGTTGTCCAGTCCAGACAGTTCAGAGCCCCCCGACCAATTTTGCCGCTGTGCTGCCTTAATTCCCAGGCCTGCCAAAGCAGGGACTTCTCCGTGGGAAGACTTCAGGTAATGTCGACAATTCAAACTTGCTACTTTGGTTCAGGGATTTTTATTTTCATCATGTAAGCAAAGTTATAGTTAGGAAGTAGTCACTGCTTTTCTAACCAGTTTGTTGTAGTTTTGATTGTATTGATTACCTACTGGATTCAAGACACCGCACTTGGCGATGTTAAGTATAATGCAGTGCCATTCACCTTGATGTCTGACGATTGGTTCATTTCACTTACCTTTAGCAATTTCTTTTACTATGTTAAGGACATTTTTTGCACAGAAATCTGGGAAACTGCTTTATTCCTGACCAGGTGGTTTGAAAGATGATACTTTTTTTTGGTCTCCTTCTCCACATGAATAGATTTAGTGACGGTGGAAAGGTACGGAATGTTGTGTGTAGTTATAGCCTTTTACATATGTGTTGGTTTGTGTGTCCGGAGGCAATGCTAGCCATTATTGTGTGCAGAACTGGACCCAGAGACTTTTTTGTCTGAGGGGAAAAGTACTCGTATTTTGTGAAAGTTTGATATAATATACATAGTATTTGACTTTTGTGGAAATGATTCCATTTATGTAGTTCTTTAAAATGTTGATTATGACGGTCGTATTGAAACCACACCAGAAGTGTAATTTTCTCTGTGAAACTGCAATGTAGCGACTAAAATGACGTATAGAGGAAAGGACATATATAGTTTCTAAATTGTAATTTGTAATGACGACTGTATTTGCAGATTCATTTATGCGTGTACAGTGAAAAAACGAAAATACTGTGTAAAATGAATTGCAACTGTGTTAGAGTAAAAACTACAGATAAATTGCGACTTAAGCTTGGAAAGTCTGGTTTCCGAACCAGTTATGAGAAAGGCAAGTTTACTGGGGAGAAGTTAACTATTTTACTGTTGTTTAACAGTATACTATGAGTGTTTAGATATAAATCCACCATAGATAATCGAGCTTAATTGTCATCATTGTATTAACGCTGCTACGATTTTTGTCTGTGGTATTGAAATTTACGCACATGGTGAAGAGGAATTATTGACCTCGTATAATGCACATGGCGTAAAGTATATTGACAGAAGTCTTGGTACAATTGTGCACTCAAATCTTGATCACATGGAATCGATGGTATATAATTTTAGTCAGGCATTATTTACACATATACCACGTTCTTTTATATTGCGATTCATAATTCTTTTTACGCTTTTAATTGGGTGGATTTGTATACTACAAAAAGTTCAAACTTTACTTGGGTTTTTTGCTGGGTGGATGTGCTGACTCTTTCTACGTTTGAAATTTATTCCCCTATATTCCAAAATGTTAGGTTGACCATATGTTTGGCCGAGGAGTAAATTAGATTAATTACCTCGTGAACTTCTGGAATGAAGCTTAAGGGGGAAGGGCTGAAGCCGCACCTTTGGATAACCTCAAATCACTTTTTCATATTTTTGGATAGTCTGATACTAAAACTACATGCTCCCCAAAACTCAGATGTGTGAACATAAAATTTATATGAAGTAACTGATCTCAAAACTTTTGTTTACAATGAAAAGTTTAAAGAGTGCTGGACACATGGCTTTGTTTGGATGGGCATGATAATGAACCATGTCATTGTTTGCACAGTCATTAGTCCATGACAGCTGGAAACCAATTGAGCCATTGACAAGGGTCGCTCATGGGAAACCATTAGCCATGGAGAGAAGAATGGGCCAGTTCAGACTAATCACTACCATTGTTCTCATTACTTTGAAATTCTCTATTGATGTAAAAACAAATAAACACAATCCACTAACTGGTCTCCAAATATGGAAAGCTGCATGTGAACCCACACCCAAACAAGCCAAGTGTGGTGTTCCTAAGTTTAAAAACAGTCGAGATTTAAGCCACAAAATATACATTTGTTTAATGACAACATCACAGAGGTAAAGCTACAAGTCTATTTCACACAATAATTAAAACACAGTACAGAAAAAAATGAATATGTGTCATATTACAGCCATAAATGCGTAAGAACTGGCAACTTTTTCTTTTAATGCGATTTTCTCGGAACTGTTTTTTTGCTCAACCTCTGCAATTTGTATCTCGCTTCACAAACGTACAAATTGCCCTATCACATTAAACTCAACAGACATTAAAAGAAAAATATCATATCCAGGAAGGTTTCCAAGAATTTTTTCCCTGACAACCCCTTCCGTGACTTTGGGAGCAATTTATAGAAGGAGAATGAACAACCTGTCAGGACCGAATTAAAAAAGATATAACTTTTTATTTATGCTATTTCAGGATTAACCATTAAATTCGATCCTGGACATTGATATATATTTTTAATTTCTTCTGATTTCAACTGAAAAAAAAATTGTGTGACTTCTGTGCGAAAAATATGAAAATCCTACCAAGTCAGAAAGAATGCTATGAAATCTCCAAATATTCCAATCCTGCCAAAAAAATCTATGGATGCAAATCTATGGATATGCAGTAAATAGAAAACATATAGGTTTTTTGTACTTGTGAAAATATTAAATGGGTAATTGCGATCCAAAATGGCCAGTCTCACTGCGCACTAGCTTCACAGCTGCCACCTAAAGTGGACCGTCTTGAGGCAGATAATTTAAAGAACGTTATAATGTTCATGAGATAGGAATCAAAAAGCGAGAAGTGGTATTAATGCATGCTTCATTATGCCGAATTCAAGTCTGCTTAAAATATCTACTCTACAGATGACAAATGTATGAATGTTGTTTTGGATTCTGTATTTTGCGTGTCAGAAAATTTATGCCTCAAATGCATGCTCCTGTGTTTACTTTTCCCAATGTTGAAACTTTAGGGGGGTACAAATAAAATATATTTCATATTTAGATACAATCACAAATTTCACATGGTTGCAATAGCGAATTGAAAAAGGTAAAAATATGATATGGTGACCATTTACTGAAATTGCGCACTAATATAAAATGGATTATTGATTCCACACCCACACCCACAATATATACATATATATATATATATATATATATATATATATATATATATATATATATATATATGTGTGTGTGTGTGTGTGTGTGTGTGTGTGTGTATATTCAAAAATTGATGTGAACAATACCAGATTCAAGTTTCCTGTCAGTTGAAAATCCATAAAAAATCAAACTTAACAGTAGTGAGATCTACAAACGTGTCATTGATTAATCAACGCATTCCATATTTTTTGTTTTTCTTCACACAGCAGGAATAATCATCTTCTACATGTACAATTTGTCAGATTCTACGATAAGCATTATCAAGATAATTAAACCCGTTTGCTAACCATGAGTTTCGATGTAGCAAAATATATTTGAAATTGTAAAATGTGCATAAAGCAGCTTCAGCTGACTGGTGATTTTGAGCAAAATACAATCTAATTAAGTGACACGCCTAAGGTGCCACCTTCTTTAAATAAAACAAGTGTTGGAACGTGCTCGCACATAGCAAACTTTAATAAGCTGTAAAAGAAAGAGTTCATAAAAGCTGGAATCCAGGGAAAAGGGTATAAACGAAAGGCTGATATTTTTATGAAAAATACTATAGATCATTTGTGGATTGACTTCAAGGGGAGTGTTTATACAAAAATGGTAAATGATTTTACTTTTGAAGACTCACGTTCATATCGGGGGGGGGGGGGGCTGGTCGAATTGTTCACAGAGGCTTGTGCAAAAACTCAAACACAGCATGAGGAAGAGATGTAAACAATGAATCGGAGTCTTAAGTTTGCACAGACTTTTGACTTTTGACGCAGCAGTGTCAAAGTTTGCAATAGTTGACAACTTTTTGAAAATAGAATGTACTCACATGCGCACACACACACGTATATATATATATATATATATGTATATATATATATATATATGTATATATATATATATGTATATATATATATATATATATATATATATATATATATATATATATATATATATATATATATATATATATATATATATATATATATATATATAAAATTTACCACCTGTGTGAATAAAATAAAGTCCCAAGAAAGCGAGTATGCAATATTAGCGATTAATAAAATGAATTTACATGAAACTACATGCGCATACTTTGACTCTATCAATTAGCAGGCTCAGATTTTAACATGATGTGGTATCACGCGAAGCACATTTCTAAACCTGTAAGCCAGCAGTAAGTTATAAAAAATGCAACTCACTCGAAGCATACAGAATACTGTCAATATGAAACTTATACCGTGTTTTTGGTCTTTACAACTTATAAAACATGTTTTATTATATTTCAGTCGTCCGGTTTTTGCACTTTCAGGAAGTTAAAGTTAGACAGATAAAGATCTTAAACAAACTTCAAGTAGGCAACATTGTTTCATTGGTTATTATTTTCTTGTTTTTTTTCGTAATAAATATTGTTTAAATATGCTTCGTATCTAGTCATTGGTATCTGAGTCTTAGTGTACAAAATACCAACTTTCTTGAAATGACAAAATTGGAGTTGACCATAAGCACATGGGTATCTTGATTGAGGTGAAAAAAAAATATTTAGACTGCTGCCTGCTTCGTAAATTTAACATCTTCAATAACGTCTACCTCAGAGGGTAAGCAGCTTGCCCAAGCCAATAACTTGCAACAAATTTCAAATGCGTGGTAAAAAGTGACAATAATGATTCACACTTATATTTTATTCCCAAACCAGTATAATGTAGATTACATCTGCGTTTTATCGATGTTGATTTCGCCACAACATTATTTCATTATTTGTTATAGTATTGTGTGATATGTGGCTGAGATTATGTGATACATATTTCAACCAGTATACCCCATTGGCTACTGGTTCTGAAAGTATGTACAACGGCCGCAAACTTTCAACTGCTAAGTTGATATAGCTAGGTATGCGGATTTGCTGTTGTGAACCTATTTCGTGTCATAATAATAGTAATTTGTGTACATACTGTCTATGTCGTCCACTTATTTTGATTATACGAACACCTTACATGTGTTATACGTGTCAGTGTCACAAAATGGTGAGATGTTTCTTAAGACGGCCTTACCCGGCTATTTGAATGCACAGATATGTTACTTGATTTTTTAAAAACTAAACTGAAATCGA
>OZ026618.1:20217198-20227198 GCA_964020975.1 Hermodice carunculata | reverse complement strand
CTTATCATTAAAACACCCTCTCAGGCTAGTTGTTAATGTTTGGCTGCATTGACAGAGGACAGAGGAAGGCTTTGGCTTGTGTTAATTTATACGTTTAGACCAAAACAGTGACTTGCTACCACAGAAGAGTGCAGCATGTAGCGCATTTGTCACATTGGTGGACACATAATTGACTTGGAATGCAAGACTCTACAGCAAACATTTTGAGATAAAATGTGCAACATGCAATACCATCAGCACCCTTTATTTTACTTTTAAACTTTATGGTATAATGGAATCGTTCAGCGAGCTGCTTTGTTACTTGATGTGTTATGCACACTGGTTATTGGGTTTACTGCATTGGATGACAGGCTGGCTGCATGATCTGTATGTCAAAATGAAGTCAGTGAACCCAATATCATACAACTAATCCATTACTAACCGAAGTTGCCTTATATGTGTTGTTTTTGCTGTTCTTGCTGTCATCATTATAATTCAAAATTCACAGTTTTACTTTGGAAAATAACAAATATGCCCAGAGTTGGTAGATGAGGATAACGCAGATAGCTTAGGGGCAAATACCCTCTATACTACTCATTATATCTGTAAGTCAGCAGCTTTTTCATTTACATAGGACTATTAATGATTAAGACATTATTTTGTACCATGAATGTTTCGTTCACAGGAAATCTGTGCTGAATATAGAGAATAATGTCCTAATACATTTGTATAAAGAGAATACCAAATATATACAAAATGCGTATTTTAAAGCATAAAAAATGGTTGCAGTTGTTCGTCTTGTCATCTTTACAGGGGTATTCAACAGATGGGTTTCCAGAGTGCACTGCACTGAACCATTTACAGAACTGCACATTTCATGTGAGTTTGTAAGATGAGGAATGTTGTTTTCAATGCATCACTGACTTTTGTGTCAAAGAAATGAGCAAAAACTGCCCTCCCCAACAAATTATTGACATGCTACAATGCACGATGTATCATCTGTAAACGTTGAAATAGGGATTTAGCACACAGTGTTCATAATGGACAACTGGGTTTCAAGTCAAGTCCGCAGATTATGCATCAACGTAAAATCACCCTTTCAATTGCAGAGCAAACAGGTAAGATAAACATTTCCCGTATTTGTAAATTTCAACCCAACAATGATACGAAAGTGAACACATTAAAAGACAGAGATTCATGAATAGTTAATGCATCAACATTCATTTTCACATACCAATGTGAAGAAACAAATTTCACTCCTGACTTGAGGCAGACGCTCACCCATAAAAGCACTTGGCGGTTTTAATCTGTTCCACTTAACTTCTGAAATATTCTTATTTATGAATCCAGAACATATACAAATGCTCTACCTCAATTATAACTATGTGTGAGGAACGTATACATTATTAAAAAAATATGTGTGGTCCAACAATCTTAGCACATAATCCGCATGCACTTACCTAGTTTTAAAACCATGGTTGACTACCCGCGCATTGAGTTTTAGACAGGTCCAAAAAGTGCTCTTTGCAAGGAAGTGCTGTGTAATGCAGCAGCTCTGTGGCCCATCGCTCATCTTTAAGGTCTTCAAGGCTTTGTAATTTTTTCATTGTGCACTGATTATCCATGTGGCCCAGCTCTCCCCTTTAAGTTCTTTCTGACTTTTGCTTTGTTTCACTTTACACTGACACAACATAGACATTTTTGCAAAGAAATGGACAATTCAGAAAACAAGTTCTAGTAAAATTTGGTACTGGGGTCCACATCAACCTCAAAGCCAGATGTACAAAACATGCTGGGCCCCAAAATCCTAGACCGGGCTAGAGCTATGGATCCAATAACCGTTGGGAAAGGTGGTCATTCTGTGGAAAGGGCCTTGGGTTTTAACCATTGCATTGACAGTGATCTGCAGCTGAAGTTCCAATGCACCAATAGTGCAGCCAACCTACATATAAAAAGGCAGGCATGATTAAAAGTGAGTATCAGTATCAAGACATATTGTGTTGTCACCACAGCTTTGAGGCAGCCATTGAACTATCAGCAGTTTAGTATTGGAGGCAAACTTCATGACGCCCCTCCCTCGAAAGAAGATTATGAGACCAAACCATTAGAAATAGGCTTTACAGTTCTGGTTGTAGGTCCAGACCCATGGTTCAGAAAGAGAGTCTGCTACAGTGATGCAAGGGCATCAGGATGGATTGGTCATGAGATTACATACACAAGCACAGACCAGGTTGGAACAATGTTCTGTGTGCATGTTAATATTACATTTGTTGTCATAATAACGGCGGATGAGAGAGGGCTTGCAGAAACCGTCGCGAAAGGCACGCTGCCTGTTGCACCCAGCCATTGTATTAGCTAGAGTAGGTTGTTTTTTTTTGTGGGTTTTTTTTTTTTGTTTTTTTGTTTTTTTGTTTTGTTTTTTGTTTTGTTTTTTTTTTTTTTTTTTTTGTTTTTTGTCTTTTTTTTTTTTTTGTTTTTTTGTTTTTTTGTTTTTTGTTTTTTGGTTTTTTTTTTTTGGTTTTTTTTTTGTTTTTAAACCAGCCACCTATAGTGAGGCATGGCCTATTTCAAACAATCATCAAAATCTAAGCTTTGAACTCAAACATATCAAAATTAAACATGTTACGTTACTTGTCATAACGCTTCCTAGTTCATAAATTGTACACAAGAATTGAAGTGGAGAGCTACACATCTTGCGTATATTCGTATATTTCTACTACTACTACTACTATTACTACTACTACTACTACTACTACTACTACTACTACTTCTACTGCTGCTGCTGCTGCTAATTCAACCACTACTGCTATTACAACAACCAAAGTCTAAGTCGCAAAACAGCTGTGATACATCAATGAATAAGAATTTACACTCTTTCTTTTGATTGCTCTCTTCCCATCTCATTACATATATATATATATATATATATATATATATATATATATATATATATATGGGGGGGTGACAGCAGGTATACGCGTGAAATACTCTTACCATTAACTCTCAGAACCTGTCACCATGTTGTAGTGTGTTAACACATTTATAAATTGCACTGCATTGGGAACATATTTATGTCTGTTGCTTTCCTGATTATAATTTTTTTTTCTTTTTTTTTATGCCTTTGTGTCAACTGTGACATTTATGTCTGACAAAAGCACTTTCTACTTGATATTGCAATATGTACAAAGACTATATGGATGTCTCAGTTGAGTACAATTTTGCAAAATCCATCGGAGTTACTAAAATAAAATATGCTAGTTTATGTGGAAATGGTAACTTTTATTTGTAATATGGCTGAAATCTCTCACATACTTCATGCAGAGTAAAACAGGAATTGATTATACTGGCAAGATTTACAAAACGAAAAATGGTCGAATATGCCAAAGATGAGACCAACAAACTCCACGTCAGCAAATATATTTTTACCCAAGAAGGTTTCCAGACACAACAATGGCAGAAGTGCCAAACTATTACTGCAGAAACCCAAATAAAGGTAGGAATGGGCCCTGGTGCTTGACAAAGAATTACAATATCAAAATCAGTACTTTGGCATTCTGCCCTGTACTAAGTTTACACTGTCGATCATATGTTAGCCACTCGTCCATTAAGCACCGCGTTTTTTTGTCAGTTGACCTTTCTGTCAGTCAGAGTTATACGTTGGCTGCCTACACATTTGTGCTCAAATTCCATTATCAACTTCTGTGCAAGTTGGAAAAAAAAAAAACAAACAGAAAAAAAAAAAACAAACAAAAAACCTTTGAACTTTGGTGGGATGGGGGTGTACCTTGCATAGCTCTCCATCAAATTGTTTAAATGATCTCATACTCGGATGCTTTTGGGGTTTTTAGGACGTTTAGTTAATTTTGGCAACGTTAAATAAAAAACAGCAACAACATACAGTGGAACATTTGTTTTCAAGATGATTTATCCACTGTCCTAATGTAGGCTTTCTTTGTTTATATTTTCACCACGAAATGGGGTTGAGCATGTGCTAAACAGTTCATTTTCCATCTTGATTGCTATAGTGAAAAAAAGTTTATTAATTATAGCCATACATCAATATACAGTAAATTTTCATATAAGCCTTTGATTCACCCTCCTCGTTTACACAACAGATATGAAAAAAAAAATAAATAATAACTTATAAGATGTATTAATGAAATATACAAATCTGCCATTACTTATTACCTATTGCTCTGAAATTGCTAAGGAATACTTCTGGAAACCCTTACGTGCTGGTTTGATGATTTTCATTTTCATGTAATTTTTTTTTCATGTTTTTCTATTTTAAATTTTGTCCAAAACTATGACACAAATGGTGCTGAAACATGATGGAGAATTACTTTGTTGTATAGTCAAACAGGTTGCTTGGCAGGTGGGAATGCTGGAATTTCCCGATTTTTCCTCAGATAGCACCGTACATTTTCTCCGGATTCCTAGATCACTGCTAAACTTATAGGGTAGAAAGCAATGTCAGCTGAATACCGCTGTTCGTGCTACCACCATGTTTCAGTCTTTCTTTCTTTCTCTGTCTGTCTGTCTGTTTGCTCTTTGTGTATTTATTAATAATTTTAGAGGTGGCGATAGCTGTGTTAAAATGACTGTTATTTTATACCTTTGCATTATATTTTTTATCTTTGAAACAGAAATGATGGCCTGAAATGAACCAGTTATTGTAGTTGTACCTGCAAACATCACCAAACCATACTTTTTTATCCTGTGCTTCCAATTTAAATTCTTATTTCTTGCAGGAAAGTTTGTGTAGTTTGGAAATGATCCCAATGGTTTTGGATTAACATCCCCTAAAGGAAATGGCTATATTATTCTAAATCTCTGCAGCACCTCACCAGTTACAAGAAATGGTAAATTGATAACCAAAGGGCTGCATCGTTGCAGATATGTAGGCTCCTCTCAGCAAAAAAAAAAAAAAAACAGACAACACGTTTACCCTTGTACATACCACCTCCGTATTCAAAGCGCCATGCCTATCGATATGATGTCTACCAGTGTCTGTTTGACTATAAAGCAAGGAGATGTTTTGGGATATCGCTATATTTATTTCAGTTTTGTACTGAAGTTTATTAGAACTGGCTGCACCAAGCCTACTTTGCCAAAATGCATGATGGCATACAATCTGGAGCAAAGGTCACGTTCAAATGAGTGGAGACCTTTGAATAATGTTACGACGCACGGTATGGTATCAGAATAGCACCTTGTAATATGCCCTTGCCAATGTGAAGAAATACGTTTCCACTGCCAACTTTAGGCAGCCAGTCGCCCATAAAAGGTAGCCTGTAGTTTGAAGCTGGTCCTCGCAAGTTTGGTGATATTTTAATGAACTACACAAGACTTTATTTTTTTCTAAAACACATAGTATTCTAAAACATTACGACCGGCTTATACAAATGTGTACAGTTTGCGTGCAGCTTTCTCATAAAGCAATTAAAGAAATGTAATGTTTAAAATATACTTTGTCCAATGAAAAGTAATACAGGTCCTAATTAAGCAAGTATGGACATAAAGAAGCTTCGTTTCACTTGCGTTCTAACGTTGCTTATGCAACATAGCTTGGATGAAGCAAAAGTTGTCTTTATATTATGAACTAAACCAAATTAGAAAAATGCAATACATTTGTTTGGGAATATTAAAAAAAAAGTGTTTTCTAACTTCAGGGACTATTTGAGACATTAAATGGGTAATTCCACGTCCGTCGTTCACATGTTGACTTCAAAGAATGCATCCAAAAGCAAAGAAAAAAAAGTCATGTTAGAATTCACCTTTACTTTTGATTACTAAACCATGTATTATAGCATCCTATTGCTCATATTCCCGAAGAAAAGATGGTTGGTATGAAATATGTTAACATAATCTCGACGATGATATTTATTGATAAGGCTCTTCAATTCATGTAATGCATTATAAACCATATTGCAGTCACATGGCTCCCTTTCATTATACAACACTACATAGTTGGTTTCCTTTTTACTGTCCTATCAGAAAATGGATCACTGTTAAGTAGGTTAAGACTCAGAAGTTGATAGTAAAAACCAAGCACATGTGAAATTAGTGCACTGAAAAGTTAATTTCGGAACTGTCTGTACAAAAAAAAAAAAGTTCAGTAAAACAAAGTGGGTCGGCCTTGACGCCAAAATTCGTAAGAAGTGTTTGGAGGTGGTGGAAATGAACTGCGCAAACAAAATAGCTAAATAGTTTTGGACTCACAGAAAAAGGAACCAAATAGTCCTAGTTTGTTGTCTGTATTACTATTTGAGGAATGCTGCATTTCTCTCCCTGACGCCAAGCGAGAAATACCTCTGAAGACACAGTGTCATAAGTAAAAAAAAATTATAATAATTATGACACAAGGAAACCAACTATGTTCGGGGGATAAGCGTTCAAAATCACTGTCTCTTTTACCTTTATTATTCAAATGGTCTGCATTTCAAATCAGTATGCCATCAACATCAAGTAATCCTTGAGGAATGATACAGGACACCTCATTGTTTGCAAGCGTTGTTGTTCATCGTTAAATTAGAAAAAAAATGGATGCTGCAAAAATTGTATTGTTTGCCTCTCCTTGATTTTATTGAGTGTGAAATTTCCCCGAAAGGTTTATTAATTTGCAGGATAGTTGTTTGGCAACCGTTGTTATATAACAAGTGTGGAAGCGGACTTGGAATTCTAGTCTTTAATTTAAGCTCTACATAGAAAATCATTACTTAAATTTGATGTTAGGAGATGTATGATTGCACCCTGTAATTATGTGTATGCTTTGTGGTGAATCAGTAATACCTTTGCAACATATTGTGCACTTTATATAAGACCAATAGAAGCACAAGACCAATAAAGAACTGACATATCCAGTGCTGCAATGGGTGTTTTAATTTTGATACCATTGGATGTTTTGTGGAGTTATGCTTCTCAGCAAGAAGAGGTTTATCAGAGTAGTAGTATCTCTTAATATCAAATGGATAAAATTTACAGCCATCGAAGGCATTGGATGGCATTGAACAGTGTGGCGCTACTTTGCGTCTTTGGCTGCAGTGGCTATCACCAAATGCCGCTATATGCCACCCAATGCAGTCTTTTCTTGGCCAGGCTTGACATGAACCTCAGAGCAATGGCATTAGTCACATCAGCGTGATATTGTAGCATCGGGATACTTTTGAATACTTCTGTAAATGACTGCATGCAATACTGACACCAGTTATGTGACACCATAAGTCACAAACATTAGGCCGAGGCAGTTTTAGTATGATCTGACTGGATGCCCAGTGGATCATTAAACAGTAACAGTCAGTCACTTGTTGTTACAACCGAATTAACACAATGGCAAATAGTCCACATCAGAGTGATGAATGGGTGCATTTCTGTAGACAGATATGTGGAACCATTGGACTTAATTTTTTTTTTTTTTTTTTTTTTTTTTTTTTGTAATGAAAGGAGCAGATAGTGACATTCATTCAAATACTGATTTTTTGGGAAAAAAATACACAGACAGTAACCAAGTAAAGCCAGTGATAGGAATAGTACAGATTTTGAACAATTCTGCTTCCTGTGGCTTTCTGTTGTATTCTTGTGTGTGTGCGTGTCTGTGTTTGTAAACAGTTGTTAGTGCGTTTCCTTGAGGTACTCAAAATATAAATTGTTTCATTTGTTTTGGAGTAGTACTAGTAGTCATGCCACCTGGGGTTAAGAGAGTGTCATGCCCATTATAATCACAGTGGGAAATAGTCTACTTAATATACATCCACGTGAGCCTTACCTATTTCCTAGTAGCATTATGAAGTGTGTCTGTAAATTGTCTACTTAACAGCATAAAGAGCTTATGTGCCAGAAAAATTCGGAAAAGGTATGTTTTTATTTAAGCAATCGCAAATTTCCTTAGTAATTCGCATATTGCTGAACACAATTTAGATTGAAAATATATAGCCTCGTGCTATGTTCGTCGTCGTCGTCGTCGTCGTCGTCGTCGTCCTCCTCCTCCTCCTCCTCCTCCTCCTCCTCCTCCTCCTCCTCATCATCATCATCATCATCATCATCACGTGTTGATAGCAATAACACAGTACATCGTCTATTTGTAAACACTACCAGATAGAATTAAACATATTTGCAACAAGCTGAACTGTACTTCTGAAAAAGGAATACATCTGATTAAGCAGCATTTATAAATGTTGCCGTGAGTTCCCATGTATCATAATGGATTTTGTAAACTTAAAATCTCTGCTGTATTTTCTGCCACTTCATAACAACCAGGAAAGTTAAGTGTTGCTTAAAAATCGGTAAAATACATATATTTACTTCCTTGGCATTATTTATGGTTTTGTATATGCTTCTATTTACAGCACTTTCGTGACTTTGGGTTGTTTAAAATGCAACATCTGTACCACTAACATTTCATACATTGACAGGATCTGTAATGAAAGGCAAAGACGGCATTACCTCCGTAGGTGCCGGTCGCCGCACAGCTTACATCACCATATAAACAATCCATTTGCAAAATTAATACTTATACCTGTACATTTGATCCAACAGAATTGTCTAGGCTTCCGTCAAAGAGAACTGATCCTGCAGTCCAGTATTGTGAGTTTCTGGCTGCTGTTCTGTGCTTCTGTTGACTGTAGCTCCACTGATCGGTGTCAAGATTTTCGCCTTTGCTAACTTGTCTGGGGCATATATAACAGTTGTTTTGTTCAAAAATTAACAAAACATGGAGTCTTGCTTACAGAGCCATAGATAATACGTTTTCAACATCTTGGGTTTCATGGCAAAACAAAGATTTTGTTCTAACATAACCTTGGTTTGGTACAAAACGTTAGCTGGAGTCGTAAAAGCAAATACTATGTGACAAAATAGTTTGTTCAGTTATTGAATTATAGTTTGATGTTTAAAATAATACACTGGTTTGTGCTCCAAAAGTCTGGGTTTTGTGTGCGAAAAACCCTGGGTTTCGTAAATAAAACTCAGTGTTTAGATACCAAGTCATAGCTTGTGTGAACGTAACCCTGAGCTTAAGAACAAAATGCTGAGTTTTAATAACAAAACCCTAGGTTTTGTGAAAATAAATAACACACCAGAAATTATACATATTATTTCTACAACGGAGGGCATCCAAAAGGCATATCAAATGAGCTAATTTGCAGTTTTAGGAGTCGATTTGAACCAAGGAAAGTTGTTATGGTCTCACTCATAGATGAGACCAAATGTGACTATACCGAAGAAATTACAATACATGGTACTATATGTCGGTTACTGAGATGTAATGTGCCTCTCCCCCTAAACACTTGCTTACAAATTCAACACATACAGAATTCACGATCATTTGGATAAAAAATTTAAAACGGATGGTTTAAAACGGTAGCAATATCAGGATTTTTCTCACGCATTCGCCATTATTATTCTTCTTATTGAACCCCATTTCCGGAGAAAAAAATATCCATCAAATTAAACTATGTATATAAATGTCCAAATATCGGACAACCAGTCAGGGACATGTAAGTAAGTAAATAAGCCATTAATTACGCTAACGGATACGCACGGATACTAACACAGTCAGGGTCCAATCGAAAAAGGAATATGAAAAAAATATGGATAATGATATGCTTGCCATGCAAATAAACTAAACTACAATTAAACCCTAGTTATAAGCTCCACCATTCTCTTTTCCTCCCACTGGCGCTTACTATAATTTGGAGCG
This sequence comes from Hermodice carunculata, assembly GCA_964020975.1. NCBI lineage: Eukaryota > Metazoa > Annelida > Polychaeta > Eunicida > Amphinomidae > Hermodice > Hermodice carunculata. The sequence continues at coordinate 20,217,522 of OZ026618.1, read as the reverse complement.
ATTGAAGGTAACGCTACATGTAAGCCAGCCCGTCCATGCCCCAACCCCTGCCACAAGCACGGGCATGTGCTGGTCGTTGATCTCGTCTGTCTGCCGTTAAACCTTGATTCCCAGTAGTGAAGAAGCAGGATATACACCGCTCTGCAGTAAATGATCAACAAGGTTCTGCAGCTCAAAATTAATTTGAAAGTTCATTCGAAAGCAGGTGTCTCAAAGGCAAGTTTACATCATGAAGCCGTCAGGCGAGAGAAACCATGCCATCAAGCACAACTCGATATAGAATTTTAAAACCAAGAGCCCAAAGCAAGGAAGTGAGATGGGAAT
>OZ026618.1:20167498-20214498 GCA_964020975.1 Hermodice carunculata | reverse complement strand
ACCCTTGCATCTGTGCCGTCTTACACACTCACCGCAAGTACTCATGTTTATTTGTCCGTATAATGTATTAAACACATTCTATGTGCATCGATATAATCCTGTTATTTAGACAGTATAGTCACATTGTGTGCACGTGCCCTGCTTTTTATGTCACATAAAAAAACGTTTCGTTAATTTAGAGACGGGTGTATTCCAAGAATATGTTCAAAGCCGACAAAAATTATGCGTGTAACATAATGATATTTGCTGATGGCATTCAAAGCTAATTGAATTGTGTGCTTGAAACAAAATGAATAAATAAATAGGGAGGGGGATGGAAATAGAAAGAAAGAAAGAAAGAAAGAAAGAAAGAAAGAAAGAAAGAAAGAAAGAAAGAAAGAAAGAAAGAAAGAAAGAAAGAAAGAAAGAAAGAAAGAAAGAAAGAAATGGGCAAAGGACAAAAAATGGAAAGCATATATATTCATTTTTACTAAATTGTTCAAAACGTTTAGCAAGCAGCTATATTGCGTTGCGTTGTGTTTTTACTTGAGTTGGAATATGGCAGCAGTTTTCTACTATGTCGAAACACGTTGGTTATGTATAAAATAGCTCTTTTTAAAGAACTACGATTACAGAAAGGGGACAATTGTTTGACAATGTACCATCTAAAGCGAGCACCATCCTTTTAATGGAGCAAAAATAACGCCTCTATCCCTACATCTCTGTTATGCACTCATGCAGTATGTTATCTGCCCGTCAAACATGGCCAACGATGTCTTCTTGGTCTCCTACATTAACGACCGTTCTAATTTGTATTATGTTCGCTTGCAATGAATTGATTTATAAATTTACTTTCAGTGTGTACTCCTAACCTATTACATAAAGGAATCCAGGAATTGAGCTTGACATCATGCGAGTAACCTTTTTTCTAATTTATTTATTTATTTATTTATTTATTTATTTATTTATTTATTTATTTATTTATTTATTCATTTATTCATTTATTTATTTATTTATTTATTTATTTATTTATTTATTTATTTATCTATTTATTTATTCATTTATTTATTTATCTATTTATCTATTTATTTATTTTTTTTTTTTTTTTTTTTTTTTTTTTTAATCATTACTATTGTTATTATTATTATTTTTTTTTTTTGCTGTTTCTTTTTTATAACTTTTTGTTTTAATGGGAACACTAGCTTCATATGTTTGCAGAGCATAGAGGCTCCTTTATCACTGATAAACAGTTAAATGGAGAGGAATTTAATTAGGGACCAGAGTACCATATCAATGTGGTGGTTAAGCCTTTTTTTTTTTTTTTTTTTTGCTGTGTCATATGGGTATAACTGACAACCCCTCTGTTAGTATAAGCATAACATGTACGATGTAGATATCAAAGAATAGATAAAAGCTTAATCTAGAACCCCCCCCCCCCGCTCTATTGTACTCGAGTAGATCTGTCATCTACTAGGTACGTGGGGCCATTTATTGTCTCCATATGATTACATATGTTCCATTACACATGCTCATATGGAAGTTCGTCCTTTAATATTTACTTTTCAACAGCCAAAGTACGAATGTGATAAAGCATCTTGCCTGTTGCTGTACTCATGGAGCTTTAGCCGTAGTTTATAAACAGATCTAATCACAATATTTTATGAAAATAAAAATTTGGACAGAAATCTAATGAAACTAATTGGAAACTGCTTTTTGTTCTGACCGTGCCACAGCTAATTGTACTTAATAGCCATTTATTTTTTTTCATATTTTTATAATTTTGATTTTGTCACATCTCAGTCACCAAATTTGCATCTCCGAACAAAAAATTACCATCAACATTATCTATGAACACTTGTCCTAGGACCTATTTTTGCGGGTCACAATGACCTAGATTTCCTGAAAATTGGGTCATACGGTCACTTTAAAACCTTTTTACCTTCACCTGAATGCTAACAGTCCGATCCGGTCAAACACACTATATATGGAAACCTGGGTGCTCTGCCCACATTTTGTACATTAAAACATATGGGGCTAAAGTCGAAGGTCAAAGTCAAATGGCCATTTTTTTTTTTTTCGAAAAACAATTGCGAGTTTTGAAATTTCCAATTTTTGAACTGTGGAATCTCATAAAGCCGTAAAACCCGCTGGGGTGTCCCTGCACCACAGAGTGTGATTTACATGTCAATAACAACTTTTGCTGCATTCTTTACTGAGACACGCATTACGACCAGCAATCAGAAGGCGCCATCTTGGGAAAAAATAACCCTATAAACACATCCATGAACAAGGGACCACTCTCACAAGGATGTTATGTACACGCTATTTGGCTTTTGAGGTACATATAAGAATCATCAATCTCTACACACGCTGAGCCACCACATTCAACGGCCAAAATTAGATGACATTCACGCTGGCTTGTCTATATTTAGTAGCTCAAAAAGTCTCTGAACTAACGGCTATTCTCCAAAAAATAAATTGATAACTCCTCAGGCTAGCACCTTTATTACACTTGCTAATGCCAGTTGTAATGGCTCTCTGCACGCTGTATGTGCGGCTTTTTGGTTACGTGTCAGGTCACATGGCCACTTAAATGAATTTTACATGTGACAGCTTTGAAATTCTTGAAAATTTATGGACTTTAACCAGCATATATCTGTGCTTAAATTTGAATGCTGCAAGGGCATATAATCTTTCTTAGAGGTAACGTTCAATACGCCATGCTGACATCTTAGCTTGGCATGCCCGGTGATGGTTGGCCTCTGTTTGGGAGTGGGGTCATCCGGGACTGGAAGTGACCTTTCTCCACTCGACTTGTTAAGTCACCCTGGTAACCGGAATCAGACTCTCTTTTATATCACCTTTAAGGGCATATTTAGTGAAAAAATAAACAGTATACCCTAGTGACAATAACTAACAAGTAGGAGCCACTAAATAAGCAAGGCTTCAATCAATAGCAGTCTTTTCCCTTATTTTCAAGTTTTACCTCTGTACATTTCTATGCTCAATGAGAGACAGCTATCCCTAAAGATATGTGGCTCAGATAGAGATTGGGCTTCACTAGGCATGCTCAGCTTATTTATATACATATATATATATATATATATATATATCTACTTGGCGGTTTAAGTACAATGGAAAAGTGCCCGTACTTTTTTTCAAATTCAAATCTAATATGAGCGAAATGTCCTTTGCTATCTCACTATGTAGCAGATTACAATCATACAATCAACTGTATCCCACCTATGTATCACAGCATGTCACAGAAAATATTCCAGGGTCAAGGTTTATGATTCAGTTTTATATTCAGCTTTTAAAATCACATTCCAATCCAAAAGATATTTATAAACATATACAAAATTTATACCTTTTCATATGTATGTGAATTATATTACATCAAAATATCTACACCCTTCCCATTGGTTTCCAGAAAGAAACTATCACGATTTTAATGAACACTTGCTCAAACATGACCCATGAAAATATTAATGTTCGTCCAAATATATAAGCTGGTGCATGTGAAACATTTGGTATTGGCAAGAGAGCGACAATTGTGTCCTTTACATATTGCATCAATGTGCCAATCAATTTATTGATTCTTTTCCACATTATACGACTGCATGTCGCTGGGTTTAATATTATCTGCAGAATGAAATATTTAGAAGTGAATGATTTACAAACGTCCTCACATACCAGTTCTGTTTTGTTTAAACAGGTATTGTACCTAGTGTGGATCAATATTTCTAAATAATGAAGAAATGCATGCAACAATCAGACGAAGGTCATGGGTAAGTTGAGTCCACTTTGCGAAAAAGTAGCTTGGGATACATCATTTGAATAACAACTAGGCGATTCACATCCTTTTCTCTTCATACAATAACACCATTTTTTTTCTTTTTTGGCAAAACGATGGATTTTAGACTAAATTGTTCTAATGTATACACTGTGTTAAGTGGGCTACTATGTTTTGACACAAATGTATTCAATTATATGACTTATATTGTCCTTGACCTGAATGGAACATTTATTGAATTCCAGCCAATTAGATTTGATGCATTGTCACCATTTTCAACAGGTGTAAATTTAGTGCATCATCCAAACTGTGTCGACTGCACAGTTGGGCTAGAAAAAGTACCTAACAAATACAACATACCAGGACAGCAATGTCTTCACTTGATATTTTCGGCCACTACTATTACCGTGTGAAAAATAAAATACATTTGAATGCATATGTCATTAAGTGGGTCTGGTCATGTAAGAGTTCCATGCTCCTGATGTGGTTCTTTTATATTATTTATGAAGGACGTATTGACAATGATATCAAAATAAGAATACCTCATATTAAAAGAGATCCAGATTTACTCATGGTGTTAAGAACGACGCTTCAAGAAAATACATGAAGTTAATACTGTATCCTGTATATGATCCAACTTGCACATGTAGGGGGTTTAGAGGGTATTTTATACCCCAGTGTATCATGTTCAAAAGGAGGACAAGCATCAGCTGGAACCAAGCATACAAATCATGCCAAAGGGTTCACAAACCTCTGTTTGTGATTAATACTGCAGAGGAGCACAATTTATTGTTTTATCGTTATTTTTCTTTATTGGGATGGTGAGTGCAACGAACCCTAAAAATTAAACATGTCAAATAAAGGGTATATTGGAATAAAAGCTCTACGCCCATTGAAGTTCTCTTTGACACGTTAGACCAAATTGTCACTATACCAGATACCTCTCATGCAAAAATGCATTCTACATACCATCATTAGTACACAACATTTTAATTTATGCAGCTGGTGTTCGTTTACCTTTATTTTTGCTATTAAATGTTATCACTCCCGTAATAGTATGATGAATACACATATCCCTTTTCTGCCGTTAACCAGCAAGTGACCTGAAACGAAATACACTATTGATCGTCACTCTACCAAATATGATTTTCTGAAGTACTGAGGAATACGTTCAGGTCTCAACATAAAAAGAAAAAACTGTCTCCCTTTTCTTCCCAATGGTTTATCACAATTATAAAACACCATAATATAATTTTAGTTTTTTTGTACTTCCTCCCCTCAAAGACATTCACAGATAACTTTAATGGCATTTGTTTCACGGCAGAAGGATAGAAATAAAACTGGGAATTTTTGCTGCTGTGTTCATTTGGCTTCATCCAGTGACTAATGCTGAAAGCAAATCACAGACCATAAATGCAATAGACTCGAATCACACAGGATACATGATGCTACAGGAAATGAAGGTCGAAACTGTACTTATATATATGGTAACATGATGCTACAGGAAATGGAGGCTGAAACTGTACGCATGTATATATATATATATATATATATATATATATATATATATATATATATATATATATATATATATATATATATATATATAAAGTCAAGAACACTTTGAATGGTGATAAGTAAGAAACGCAACTACATTACCTTGTTGTAATTTGTGTATTACTTTACCATCAAAAGGCAATTCCGAACATGATACTTGAAAATTCTTAGGTTGGAATACATGAAAAAAAAGAAGACAAGTAACAAGCACAGGAAAACAAACAACAATGGCATCAACAACGTGTGCTATCGTGTTTGCAAGAAAAAAGATTATTGAATGGAAAATGGCTATAACAATCAATATGGAATTCATTTCCCCCAGGACACTTCCCTCTGTTTTCACTCACAAATAAATGTTTAATGGATACACATAACTTAAGACCCTGTCAGTACCTTTGATCCTCATATATCCCTCACTACAAATCTGGTGCACCTGTTTCTGAAATGTTTGGACCCACTCCTATCTTCGGTGCTTATCCGTAAGACAAAAAGATGGTATGTAAAACAAAGTTAAACTAATTCTAGAATACCAAAGCAATTTAAATCATTTCTGGAGCATTAATTCCTCAATTTACATGTAGTAGTGGTTCGATGTAGCCAATATCCTACCCTGAGACATAAGTGTTTAGAGCTATGGAAAGAGTCTGTAGGTGTCAAATATGACGTGAATGTGATGATACGCCCCGGTCTCTGTAAAACCTGTCTGGAATATTTTGCTGACAAAAACCTGTGGATCCTGCTTCGGCTTTTTATCAATACATATAATCATTTGTACTCGGATCATATATTCCAAATTCATTTTTTTTCTGTTCTAATCTTTATTGGCATACAAGACTGTGCCAGATGCGGACAATAAGACGTGAGGGTGTCACATCCTCAGTAACAGTTAGAGAGATGAAAAGCTCTGTACAAGCCTGAAGGTTGCACATTTATCCCTTCAGAATGATTTTTATTTGAGTGCAGATAAGGTTTACACTCTGGGAGTACCTCCATATAAATACACAGAGTGATTTGAAGCCCATGAACAACAGCGAAGCTCGTGGTCAATATCTGCCAACCAAACCTAAATTCTAGATGGTAGAATCATCCTGTAAAATTTTGTCTATTTAATTTTTACGACAAACCAGCTAATAAGTCTCACGCCCTGTGTAACATTACCCAATTCCAACCGTTTTCTGTCTCTCCATAATTAAATGATAGAAAGCCAGTATATTCCACAGCATTTTACCATTTTCGACGCAAAAACAAATTAAGCAGATAGAAATGGGACTACAAAATGCAGACCATCATAATAAGTCACGTTCAATTATTTCAGTGGCTATATATTACCTTTTCAAGCATACAAAATATGAGCATAATCAGGCCTGCAGACGCCAAATTCAAGAGCAAAAGATTGGTTAGAGTATTCATTTGTGTGGCACCCAAGATGGCAATAAAATCTAGAACATGTCCTGTAAAGGGGAACCATTTGTAAGTATGGTGCAGGATCTCGAAGTTTAAAGTATAACAACACAGTATAATGTTGGATTCTTACAAGATGATATACCTAAATAAATAAACTCTAACATGAACACAGTAAATAAACATTTTTTAATTCTCACATTCAGAAAAGATTGAACGAAAGCACTGAAAAACTTATTTACTAAATCCTCTCCTGTTGTACTGCAGCAGTAATCTTTCCTCAACATAGTTTTCAATTTTTAAATTTCTTATTCATCCTCATTTTTAGACTGAGTCAGTTTAACAAGTATAGGCTATACTGCGATACTCATTCGTTTGTAAAATTCACGCTTGTGTAGCCTCTTTTGACTGAGTGTTCCCACGGTTTTTAATCTTTTCACTGAAAGCGTGTTCTGGGTTCTGGCCAAACGCCTGTGGATATAGACTAACTCAAAATTTAACTACTGCTGTTCAATAGATGGCGCCACTGTTATTTCCCGATTTTAAAGAAATTTCAAAATTGTATCATGAACAGAAAGAGTGTATCTTAACATGATAACATCGGGAATATAGCCTCTTTTGACTGTTTGAGGGTTCCCATGGTTTTCAACTTTTTCTCTGAAAGCGTGTTTTTGATTCTGGCCAAACGCACGTGAATATAGAGTGACCCAAAATTTAACCACTGTTGTGTAACAGACCGAGCCACTCTTATATTCCGATTTTAAAGAAATTTCAAAATTGTACCATAAATAGAAAGAGTGTATCTTAATATGGTAAATGCAGAAATAAAAGTACACAGGCATGTCAAATTATTCTGCCCAATTTGTATGTCAGAGCCAGTACCATCTTAACGGGATTATGTGGTGAATCTCTGCCGATTGTATTTAATAGGTCATATTTCAATGATATTTGGCCTCTTTAAAGAATTGCATATTAATTTTCGAAAGAAATGTCTGCGCAATGTATGAATAGTGTCTGAGGACCTTGGGCCAATGCATTTGAAATTGCATATTAGTATATTCACCCTTCAACATTGTGTCATGAAAGCTCGAATGCATCATGACGTCTAGATTACTTATCTGGTTTGCTAGGTTCGTCTAGATCAGTTCAGTTCAGTTCAGTCTAGGCGTTATCTCAGGCTGAAGCAAATTTTATGAAAAATTTGAAGGTCATCCCGGAGATGTATTCACATGGCCCTTTTGATTCAGACATCTCATTATCCGTATTCCTAGGCCATTCTGTCTATTATTATCCTGTCACAATTGTCTTATTTTGAAGAAGGGCTTAATATATAATTGTCTTCGTCGCCCGATTATAAGCGCTGTGATCTTATTGCTGCAGTTTTCTGCAAAAAATATATTTCATGTTGCGTTCTGCAGTGCATTGTCAATTTGTGAGGTGCAATCCACAAATATTAATTCACTGTAGATCACTTATCATCCCCATTGTTTATTTACCAACCATAACGCTTTCCTCCACAACTGAAATCCTAGAATAGAATATACAGCAGAAAATATTGCCTCTGTACTGTTTTTCACGAGTTATACCATAACAATGAAGAAAAGTAGTTATCTCTATTGACGTCTCTTTGCTTATCAATAGACCCCGTGAGCTACGTTACCCAAGCTGGTGAGATCTGCATCTCTAGTATATTTCCTTGACTATACTACAAATGGGAAATCAAAATAAAAGTCAGTTTTGTTGTTACATGAAACGTTACTTTCTTCCATCAACATTTCAAATATGTAGACCTAGTAGAAAGGCACTGAAACTAAGTTCACACCTTCATGGCGTGAAAGCACATAGATCTTCACTTTAAGGTGTACATAAGCCGTGTTTCAAAATGGTGGCATCCCTCTCGCTTGTGGAACAGATTTGATGCTAAATGTGATATTAAATACAGTTTTTTCTTCAAGTATGTGCCGTATATATTCATGAGGTATAGTAACTTCAAATTGAGTGTTTGAATTCAACTATCAAAATAAAAGACCTGACAAAAGGAAATACATTTCACTCGTACATGTATTGCCAACTGTAGATATTGTACTTTAGTAAATATCTGGATGTAAAACATCAAATACGTTCAAATGCGATTTCCTTTGCTCCAATTAATATAAACAAGATGACACAGCAGGTGTTTATTATCGTGTACGTCTTTAAACATTTTTTTCTGTCATGATTTTTACATTCAACGCTTTATTGAGTTAAATTGATTGTAATTAGCTTACCGGGAGCACCAGATAATGTCAATGTTAAGATACACTCTTTCTGTTTATGGTACAATTTTGAAATTTCATTAAAATCGGAATATCAGAGTGACTCGGTCTGTTAAACAGCAGTGGTTAATTTTGGGTCACTCTATATTCACGTGCGTCTGGCCAGAATAAAAAACACGCTTTCAGAGAAAAAGTTGAAAACCATGGGAACCCTCAAACAGTCAAAAGAGGCTATATTCCCGATGTTATCATGTTAAGATACACTCTTTATGTTCATGATACAATTTTGAAATTTCTTTAAAATCGGGAAATAACAGTGGCGCCATCTATTGTACAGCAGTAGTTAAAATTTTAGTTAGTCTATATCTACAGGCGTTTGGTCAGAATCCAGAACACGCCATGCTGGATGGGCGCTTTTTATGGAAAGTATAAAGGTAGATTTAAAGGTAAGATGGCTTAAATGTGTTGAAAATACATTAGCTTCAACGTTGTGTAGGTGATAAAATAATCCATTTTTACATTTGGATAACTAACTCTGTTGGCTTCGTGGAATAGTTTTTGACCGGACACTGTTACCTTTTTGGCAGCTAATTGAATACACCAGGAACACATTCACAGGCAACGCCTCAATGGTACTTTTGTATTTATGCGAGAAGGTTTTTGGCCTAACATGATGAACTGTTTTTTCTTACATAGCTCTGTTGTACGAAACGCACTTCAGGAGGCACTTACCAATAACAAGAAGTTGGTCTGCTAACCACGCAAGAAAGTTTCTAATTCCTTCAAAACGCTAAAAGGGGTGGAACATTGAGAGTGAGTTTATTTTTTGGTGGTCTTGGCCTGGAGCAAGGGTGTTCCTCCATAGTTTTGGGCTTTCCCTGTGTGAAAGGGGCCATACGCATTGTCGTGCTTTTCGCAGGTCTTGTCTTTCATATGATATGGCCCACTAAATACTCTCATTATGTGGATATAAGTAATCCAGTAGATAAGGCTGGTTCATACATGACCTTCTGCAATAAACTGCCCTCCTTCCGGGGATCAAGTTTTTTCTGGTGTATGCACTTTGATACATGCCCCTCAAAAGTGGCAAAGTCTTCACACCTGAAATGAAGAGCCGTCTACTCCTATGACTCCAGCCGGTCCCAATTTTAACCTTTGGGGTTTTATGCTTTATAAACTTACACTCCGTGTTTCGTCTTAAAATGTTGCCATTCAGCCATGCCCACTAATGTGTGGGTTTAACGTTGAAAGTCCCATTTTACTCTATGTTTGAAGGTGAATTATCATTTTCCAGTGGGAAATTCAAAAGTGGTAAGCCACTGAAGATGACAAGACCTAAACATCATTACAAGAAAATTATGACACATGTGCAACAGTGACCGCATGCTTTGACATTTAAACAAAATCAAATGCGCCCTGGCATTGTCCGATTATACGTCATACGTGACATGGAATAACTGCAACTAACTTCAACAAGCAGGATACACAAGGTCGGCATTGAAAGTAGGCATAAATTAAATTGTACATTCACATGACTTTCCTTAAAGATGGCTATAGCCACGCAAACAGTAGCCGACATTAACATATCCAGTGGTTGAAACTGGTCGTTGGTTTCAGATAAGTTGGTTATTTTTTTTTTTTAAATAACGCATACTTGAGCTAATTGAAATTTTCAATCTTCCATATCTTTAAAAGTATTTTGTGTAGAAAGGACTGATATGACATGTATGAGTTTGTGCCGTAGCCATCAGTAGTACCTCAAAAACAAAACTTCCAAACCCAATATATGCTAGCTGGGGATACTTGAATATTTAAGTGTTGAATAGATAACTCAAAGTAGGAGCTGCATTAGCGGGAATTCAGCCCCAATTAGTAAAATTGTCCCTAAGGCACATCATATGGAAGCAAAACAAATGTTGCATTTTTTTTCGACTTATGCATACTTGGGAAATATTTCAATGTAGGATATTTACTGAAGCATTATGCATAGACTGGACTGAAGTACCAGGCTTTTATTGTGCTAAAGACGGATCCCATGAAACGAAAATGCATTTTTTAGTTATTGAAGTTATGTAAATCAGACAACGGCTGATATAAATCAAACTTAAATTGGTAAGGTTTCGCTTGAAAGATGCTCATTTAAATGAAATCGAAAGTTGCAAAACCTAAGCATTCTTTGCAAATGTGAACGTCGATCGTAAGAAAATGTCAAAAACTTGTACATATATGTACCAAACTAGTACAATAGTGTAAAGTTAAATTTTACAAAAATAAATTTTAAAAATGTTCCTTATATTTGCTTCAAGTGCCCCACATATTCCTTGCATAATTCACACTTTTTTTTAAATTGTGTCACAATATCTGACAGATTTCCTGTATGTCTTTACGTAATCAACATGTCTAACATACAAAAATATGTAAAGAATAGCCTCATTTACTCACATTTACAATTGCTTACACAGTTCTTACTCTTTCCATACATTTTTTTTCTCTTGGATGGGCCTGGGTTTGCGATATTTGTAGCACCGGGACATTAAATTATAAGGCATAAGGGCCACAACATAACACACACACACACACACACACACACACACACACACACACACACACACATACACACAAATACGCACACACACACACACACACATATATATATATATATATATATATATATATATATATATATATATATATATATATAATTATTTGGTGGTCACTAGGACACAAAATCCATAAAAACAGCTGGGCTGTTTCATTTCACCATAATCATGTGCCAAAATTTTAAACATTGAGTTCTAGTTCTGTATTTCTCTAGGACGGACTCTTACATAGATCAGCTCATTCATATTGTACAGAAGGAACGGAACTTCACACCACCTGAAACGTTATGCAGTTGATCCAAAACTGGTAAATGAGGCCTCATTGCTTATAAAGGTGCTACATATTGCGATTTTAATTTTTTTTTTCACAAAATGGTATACCATACATTTAAAATCTTTATCAAAATGACATGACTGTTTTAACCATTTGCTTTTATTTATACAGGTAATAAAAATGCTCCTGTTGATACTCGCTGTTTTCCTTTTCTGTTGGACTCCCAACATTGTGTATTCGTTATTGCGCTATATTGTTACTAGAGCAATGGGAGAATTCCTCCATCCACTGGCTGATCTAAAAGTAGACCACCCTCTGAAATAGGCATTTATCTTGTTTTCACTCAGTAATAGCCTTGTCAATCCGATTGTATATACTTTTGCATACAGGTAAGTTCATGGTTTGTTCACGTTTACCATATTGATGCTTTTCGAATTAAATTTTGAACCACAAGTACTTTGACTGCATGCATACGTCAGACTCTGTATGTCAATGTAACACCCATTACCAAATTTAACCCTTAAGGTCAAGATTATTAAACTACATTCAGGGCTTTCCCCAGCGCAGCCTCGGCAGTTAACGAAAGAAAAGGCATATGGAGTTATGTCGTACAAAGGCTTGATGATGGAAAGCTTATATTACATATTACAGTAAGTGTTTATGTTCAACTGTTGGTATTTTTTTGACTGATAACATTTAAGAAAAAAAGGTGATTTTGTCTTTAGGTACTCCGATATGTACAAATGGTGCACCATGGTTATCTCATTTATATTTATTTTACCACGAATATGATTTTTTTTTTTTTGAAAATTGAACAACGAAAGACCATCGTGTAAAATGTTTTGGACTGACCTTGCAAATATTGATGACCCAGTAAGCATCACTAATAAAGATTTTAAACAATGCATTCCATTTATATACCCAATGATTCACAGTGAAAGGACACTTCACAAAATAGTTCTGAATGTACTGATGATGATGATGATGATGATGATGATGATGATGATGATGATGATGATGATGATGATGATGATGATGATGATGATGATGTTTCTTAACTATATGACGAAAGAAATCAGTTCTAGTTTATGTTGTAAACGGCCTTTACATGGATAGTGATATTCCTCTTGGGCCTGCTTAGGGCATCTATACGTCACGGTTGATTGCATTTAGTAGAGTATGCACTGAGTTTGACAACTTTGAAACTTGGCGTACAATTTTATTTGATAAAATGGTAAAAACAAGGATATTCAAAAGTGAAGTTGAAAAATTATTGTTGAAGTTTGTTGATAAAAATGAGTCCTTAGCACCATGAAGCATGCCGTCACAGTAATTCCAAAAAGCTTGAAAAATTTGAAAATCTGAAAAACAAAGAAACCAAAAAAAACAAAAACAAAAACAAAAAAAACAAAAAAAACAAAAAAAAAAACAAAAAAAAAAAAAAAACAAAAAAAACCCACATATTGTAATAAAAATAGATTTTCAGCAAGCAAAAAAGACGTGAGTCGATACTACACGATTTTTCTAAAAGATAACTTACAAGAGACACGCGTAGGATCTTAGGGATTCATGAAGTGAAATTTCGTGGTTTGTTTGAAAATATTGACACTTGTGTACATAAAACAAAACGCGTATTCAATAATACAAATGCAAAATAAATCTAGAAAGACAGCATTCCTTATCAATTGGAATAAATGTGTCATAATGAACCTAAATGTATTTTAAATAGCCTTTTAAGGACACTTAAGACTCCAAAACAAAATCCCACTTTGCTTGAACATAGCTCAAAAAGTATTTGCCTATGGATAACAGATCATATAGGTGTTTAATTGTCATACTGCCAAAAATATATATATTTCATGCTTGGGTGTCTGTGATGTTAATTGTTGAATAAACAATCGAAAGTTGCCCGGAAACTATCAACCCATAAATGGTGATATAGTTCACTTACTATTTGTGATAAAATCACACACTCGCATATAATCTAGCCGTATTGGCAACACCCCCAAAAAAATCCTGTGAATTTTTTTTTTTTTTTTTTTTTTTTTTTTTGTTTGTTTGTTTTGTTTTGTAAGTTTGGCTTAGTTTACCTGTCACCAATCCTGAAAGTTTGACATTTCAATTTTCCATTTCATTTCCAGGATGTTAATTTCCATCATTTCACAGAAAAAGAACTAGGCGAAAATGTGAACAGCACTGAATCGTTTTTAAAGTTCAGGCATTATAGAATCAAGGGCCGTTTACCGGATTAATTTCCTGGAGCCGTTTTCTTGCAATAACCATTCATACTTGGGGTTCTCATCGTATTACACTTTCTGAGAAAACCAGCAACATTAAAAGCCTTTTAAGGCTGTTGATGTTGATCATATGAGTTTGAAACAATAGCTTTAGTTCAAGTTAAGCTGATATTTTACAAAACAGAGTACACATCGTCCGTTAATATTTGGTGAGGTTGTCAATCAAAAAACGGGCCAATCATATGAATAAAAGAGCCTTTGAAATGTGGAAAAAAAATCTTCAACGATCTGTCAAACGGCGACAGCTACAATCTGGTTTCAAAGCGTGACGGCATGAAGGCAGGCCTTCAGCCCTCCACCTCAAGGCCTGGCAACGGACGTTGACCGTGAGCTTGGTTTGCGAAAAGATCAAAGATGGCCCACTTGGTCAGTTTTGTTCCTGTCCAGTCCTGTCGTTGATATTTTTTCTTCAACATTTTCGGCATTCTGAATAGCTTAAAGACTTTGCGCAGATCGACCTCTATGTTTGGACTTTCTTTTCAATACTTAGGTTTGTGTAAAATTCCCGCCAATTTAGGTTACTCGACTTTAGGCACTGTCAATATATATCCAGCCAGTTTCACATCTTCTACGAGAACCGAAAATTTCATTCGTTTTAAAATTTGACACATTTAAGAAATTAGTTTTGACGGCCCTGGCCGCAACATTTGGAATTATTAGTTTCGACGGCCCTGACCGCGACATGTGGACTCATTTTATAGCTGAGTGTTTGGATGAGGACTTTATTCATGGGAACCTTACGCTAGCAGGTTTTATCTTCAGGTGTTTCCCCTTTAGCATGTGTTTAGTCTAAATGTCATTTTTTACTATGCCAAACCGTTTAATGCTGAACCTGAAGTCAGTGTATTGGATTCTATTCGGGATTCACTTTGTTATGAAAGTTGTCCTAAATTGTATTCCTGCTTTATCAGCAGTATACAAGATTCTTGGCAGCCGCGTAGCTACTCGGGTGGGGAGCATGTGGCTGTATGGCTACGTCGCCTATTTGTTGGCTGTGGCCACAGGCACTTGGAGCCAGAGGGCGCTCCTAAAAGCGCACTGACACACACACGCACACACCTGAATATACACGGTACACACACACACACACACACACACACACACACACACACACACACACACACACATATATATATATATATATATATATATATATATATATATATATATATATAGGATACAAGGTATGAAGTATTATGACCCTCGGACTGACCTGCCCTTTCAAAATGTGGCCAGGAAACTGTATTACCAAAACTTTTAGCAAACTTATGGTAATACGTCTTCTCTCATTGTGTTTAGCTGCCTGTGTAGAGGAAAAAGTATATAAGTTTACTCGATGAACAATATGTTAAATTTACTCTTCCGTCGATGCCTGTGACTAACACGCCATGATCCAAGTGCTCGCCCTGTCGGTGTTTTGCAATACATTACGGCCCAATTGGCCCTTCTTTGTGGCCCGTATGATGTTGTCTTCTGTTGCGGGAAGTCACTCTTTTTTTTCGTGGATTTGTATGTGTATTGCAGACAAAATGTCACTCACTTGATCTAGGCACATGAATCAATATTGCGGGCAACGAATCTGATTGAGGATCATGGTAGCATGTGCCTATTGGTAAGTAATTCTCCTTTGATGTTTTGATACAAGACAGCCATATATTTATGTATTTTGGTGGTCACTTGAATCCTGATTAGTTCCGGCTCATAGTTGTAGCTGTAACTTCGGTTACAATGGTCACAAAATTCACGACTTTCATTCATAGTTTTATGTAGGGCTCAGCCCGTTTTCCCAATTGCAACCAATAAATCTACACATCATTTCTGTCTTTTGATGATAAAATGTTGTAACCAAGATCGTTTAATTCCCACAAAACACCGATGCAACCGGTAATTTGTATTAGATAAACAAATTAATTGATTTTACATGCCAGATTCCGACTGTTTTCTGAAGGTCCCAATCCTTCATTTCTTTGATCATTTATATATACCCCTTCTTCAGGTCTGTGTTTCTGGGTATTTGTGTGTGTGTGTGTGTGTGTGTGTGTGTGTGTGTGTGTTACTGCACTCGTCAGACCGCCCTCTTGCTCCAAGTGCCTGTGACTGTGGCTGATCGTGTTGTTTGCTTGGCAGGATATAATGCCCACACAGATGCTTTATTTAAAACGTTAAACCTTTTACAAGTACCAGATATTCTTAAGTTAAGATCCTTAAAATTGTACTATAGATACTTAGAAAATAAAACCCCTGATTACTTTAACAACATATTTGCAGCTACAATACCGTCTCATCCATATTTCACTCGACATAGAAATGACAGCCAGGTTCCTATTCTTTCTAAAAATTCGATAAAACATTGTATTAGGTATAACCTTCCAACCCTCTTAAAAACACACACAACCCTGTATCAAAGATAAACTTTTCACACGTTCTTATAATAGTTTCACAACCTACATAAAGCTTTTCTTCGTGAAGCAATATAAAGGCACTTGTACAGTTGCACACTGTTATGTTTGTGGTAATTAACCAACTTTATATTTACCCTGTATATATTAGCTTTTAATCTTTGTTCTTACTATTTTTGCCAGTTGTTGGTAACTATAATTCTACCGAAAGGTGGACTTGGCGATAGCGGATCATAGAATCCTTAGCCAAGGTCATAATAATATTATTTAGTTCAATTACGAGTTCTTGGTTATTGCTTAATTACCACTTTGTCACTACAAACGTTGAAATTCATGTAACCCATTTCATATCATATTAAATAAACTGTTTTGAGTTCTGAGTTCTGAGTTCTGATCTAACGTTGCCTTGCTTCGGTGGACCGACCTCGTCCACTCGTGGCCAGTGGATAGGTGTGGGGTCAGGTCCTCCACCCCCACTTCTTCATCCTGCTTTTATGGATAGTGATTTATTGTATGTGCTGCTATCTGTATATTTTACTAAGCTTGTTATACTTGTCTGGTTACTTTGCTTATGTTAGCTTGTCATTATTTTGTATTCATTTTCTCATTGAGTTTCATTTCTCCTTCTAACCTGAGTATTGTATCGCTATTTTGTATGTTTTATATTGTGTTCAATGTGATGCTTATTTCGATGTATTTATTTGTACTTTCATTTCCTCGTCTTTGGAGGTCAATAAAATATTGCTATGTACATGTATATTGTTGATTGAAGTTCCAGCTTCTACGCCTCTGTTTGTTGTGCAGGGCCACTTGGGTAGTCCATCGCGGCACGAGATGCGACATCCCTTGACGATTCCCACTGCTCCCGAAAACTTAATTATTTCCCTCATTTGAACGCAAAACAAGCAAGATAACTATAAAGTAAACCACAAAATCTGTGATATGTTTGCATGTTCGCATCATTTTCCTGTCTACAAGCACGCTTTAGTTTCTGCAGGCTGTCTGATTTCACGACGCCGCCACACCACTCTCGTTTTAGGCCGTTGCTACCTGTGGCCGACTGTTAAGTGTGACTGACGGGTGGCATTGTTCCGTTAGGCAGCTGAAAACCAGGACGTTGAGGGGTCCACATGCTTTAGTGTGTTTTAATATCATCATTATTATTATTATTATTATTATTATTATTATTATTATTATTATTATTATTATTATTATTATTATTATTATTTGCGTTTTTCTTGTATTTCTACTTAAGTGAGGAACTGGAAATTTTGCCGACATATAGAAAGGTCATTTATGCTTCAAAGACTATTAAAATTTTAAAATCGCCCATGCAAAGTTTTTTGGTGTCTTACCTGCCCTTAACATGATATGATTCTGAAGTATTAGTGGTGCTGTTACAGAAAAAAATTCACAAAAGTGGCAATCTTTGACCAAATGACAAGTCTGTAATGTCTGTACATTTCCAAATTGTAAAGAATTGAGCAATTAGTATAAGTAGAAGTGGGTGGTTTTGAAACAGTGGTTTCAGGAATGCTTTCTGCTGCCGTATGATCTCCTTGCTCATGCAGTAACAAACTAAACTAGACCCCTCAATGTTTGATGTCGGTGAAAGAAATTGTCACATCCAAAACCTGCAACAAATGGCCATCTACAGATGTCAACAATGAATAAAATCACGCCTTTCACCTCTAAAATACAGTCTCCAAAACTTCAACTTCAGTTATTGTCAAATTTTCACGGGCCTAATTTTCGAGTTACGTCAACTGTGGGACAGGGAGTGGAAAATTAATAGCCATGCCGTTTATATTTATCCAAACTGTCATCTAGCTGTAACTTTATCGGTATTTGAGATTCCATGACACCCTCATCAATCTGGACAGAAACACTGTCAATCGCCCACAATATTTATTTGGCACATACGAACTGGCTTCCACCAAAACATAGCTAAACGTCAATTTTATCAAATTTCTTGGAGTAATTATACGACCCATTTACTGGCAAAAGCCTAATAAAAGCTAGAGTACCAAGTGAGAAATTTTACATTAATATATCTCAAAATGGAGCTGCAAATTTAGTTTGATGCAGAAAGAATTGCTACTCTGATATGGCAATGCTTCTAGGTTATAGATTGCACGGTTGGCTGAGCGGTAAGACGCTCGCCTTTGACCTCTGCGACCCGGGTTCGATTCTCGTCCTGGGTAGCATGTGGAAAAAGTTCCTACCACTTTAGTCGTGCACGGTGGTTTTCTCCGAGTTCTTCGGTTTCCTCCACTGGGCAAGGTAAGAAGTATACGCCAACAGCTTTGCCATGGAGAGTGACTCGATAAGTCAATACTTGACTTCTTTCACAATCCATGTAAAACAAATGTGTCTATACTTATATTTATAACATTTTTTTCTTGAATTCTTCCTGTACTGAAACAGTATCCATGGTATTTAAGCTTCTCGGACAAAACTGCATGTTAATCAGAAAAAAAAACTCTTCGTCCAATTCATAATGATTCAAACAAGGAATGCCTTGTCCTTTTAAGCGGCCCTCCAATCAAGCAGTGGTCCTTGTATTGGGTTTGGGCAATCTACCTACGAACTACGTCAGTGATGACGATATGTTTCGCAGAAACATTATCTATATTCGTAACTTCAAGTTCAATAATGAGAGCAAAGTTGACTATGGCAAAATGCAGAGATTCATGAAATACCAAAACATCAACATGCAACTTCCATTACCATTGTGAAAAAATAGACTTCACTCCTGCCTTGATACGCGTAGTCACCCAAAAAAGGCAACTGGTGGATTTAAACTATTCCTCTCCGCCTTGGTGATAGTCTAAATTGGAAAATGTTAACTACAGACTTGTTTTCAAAACACATGGGCCAAACCACTTAAAACCCGTAATGTACCACTTGCGCCGAAGATAAAAACAGATACCGTAGATCTGCCATTTTTGGTGTTCCTGACTTGTCAGCCAGCTAATATGACAGCAAAAGAAGAAACTGGGCCTGCATTGCTTTTTGTGACACTCACGAATCTGGAAGATACAAATACACTCAACTGTGAGTTAGTAATATATCTTTTGTGTTGGATGTTTTTTTCTTTTTCTTTCATAATAGAAGAAATCTTTATATATATTGCCAGGGTAACATGATTTGCTTCCCCTACAAGAAAGGTCTGAACGACACAACAATTTCAGTAAAACTTCTAGCGTCGTATTTTGTCTCTCTCAGATTATATGTTATAACCGTAATGCCAATTAAAGATTTATTCACAGTGTAGGCCTGTAGTTACGCTGTTATTAGGTAACCGTACAGATGTTCAAAACATGTGTATCTCAAGCTTGAAATGGGACACCTGCCTTCCCCAAAAGCCATGTACATTCTCATTATATGAAACTTGGTGCCAATATATTCCAATGGCATTTTGTACGTGTCCGCGTGTGTAATCATCAGTAAAAATGCATTGGGAGCGATCCGTTGGTGAAAGGTGAGGCTGGAATTTCTAGTTCAAAATTGGTGCCTTGTTTCCATATTTAGTGATGTCAGTATGAAGAGTACGGTTCTATGAGCGCAGCTGTAAAGCTCCACCAGCCCAACGAATGACGTAAACCAATTAAGAAGTTGACTTTTTGTTATCGTATGATCATGGCGGCCGCAGGCGATGAGGAACGTGCGTATTCTGGCGAATAATTTCTTCAGCAAGAAAATGAATACGGTCAATAGGCCACAGATCACAGCTATAAATCCTTCTATTTTTCATATTGGCATTTTTCAGTCTAAAAAATCATCACTTTTTAGTCTAAAAAATCACCACTTTTTAGTCTAAAAAATCACCATTTTCCAGTCTAAAAAATCATCATTTTGGTATGTTATAATTCCGTGAACGGCATTTAACTGATAAAAATGTCAGAAAAACACGAATGGATTTTTGTCACATAATTTCCTGCTCGATGATTTGTGATAATTGAGATACGAAACAACACTTGGATGTCAGCTTTATACAGGTGTATGAACTGTGCTCTTGCCAGGGTCACACCATCGCCCTTTCCCACCATAAAGTAACCCACCTGGCATGAAAGACAGTGCACCTATATGACCACCAATGAAGCAACTATGTGATGCAGCAAACCTGGCTTAGCTAACTTTTTTAAACAGAAGGTACAGCATGCTGAAAACACAGTATTTTCACAATTACGGACTATCTCCGTTGGGATGCGCTACCAGCCAATCACAACTTTGGTCCGTAACCTGTAAGACCCATTCAACACTCGTGGATGTAGTGTCGGTTTAATTCCCTTCCAGGATGAACCAGAAATCGAAATCGATCCTCGAGTTATTGGCAGTGAACAGGTAAATGTGTGTCTGTATTCCACTTGCAGAGTGATCTGGCCGCGACTTTGCTGCCATGGTAACAGTCTCCTTGCTGCTTGGGCTTCCAACAATGCACGTGCAATCATTTTGTTTTCGTAAGTTTGTTGGTACTGATCCCTCTTTTAAAGCTTGTGTCTCTCCCGGCTGTTGCTCAAGAGAGACACCCATGCAATCCGTTTAACGGTCGTCCCTAAAACGTTCACCACCCACTTTTTGACAACTGGACGGGTCGCAGCTTTGTCTGTTGAGATGGTGATCCCTTCTGTCCATAACGCGGGGTCCTTTGATAATGAATGCCACGACCAATACTCTTTCTTATATTATTTTGCCACTTATCGCACAGGTATGCCGAGCATTGAGGCATGCTTTGAAGCTGGGGTACGGTCCCTGTCACTCGAGCGTTGCAGCGACAATAGCGGGTTACCAGTGCGTAACACAGTAAGCACTCAGAATGAGTTGTCTTGACTGACGTCACAAGCGGAAACGCAGCTCTGCATTTACAGCCCGTTATTCTCAGTGGAGGCGTGAAACAACAAGCATGCCACTAACCATGAAATGTGAATTTGAACGCGGAGTGTGATGATTGGGTAGGAAAATACATTGGTACACCGCAAAGCATGATCATGATATTTCGTAATAAAGTTTTATTTAAGACATATTGCAGAAATTCGTTACACTTTTCACGGTGTGAATGTTTCTTTAATGTCAGTTGTGAACATGTATACATTTCTTAAATTACTGATAAAGGTGTCAAATGAATTTCTCTTTTTTCTTATGCAGATAAATGACCAGCTTTGCACTTAATATAATATTAAAACATTCCGGTGGTGAATACCTATTAGGGATTTGAGATCTGCTTGATTTTAAGCTTCGAAGGTTATCTTCAGACACACCATTCTGTGTTGCTATGTTTCAGATGTCGTAAAAAGTGTACCGTACAGACACATTTAAATATACTCACTACGGAAACCAAAGGCAAACGATGACGAATGTATATATTCATATGGGCTACAGGTTTTATTAACATAAAACATTCACCTTCAAAATAACTACATATGCCATGAGGCGCAAAGTCCCCATATAATGATTTGTTATTACATAAACTTAGTATTTTAATAACAACTTTATAATTCGAATGGCAATGTAGGGCGGGATTGGGACAAAATCAACAAAATGACAACGTGGAGCACAGTAGGGCGTGTGGTTTTATACCCCTTAAGGTCACGTGACCCATGGGTCAAAGAGGGCAATATACTTTGAAGCCCCGGATGTGTATTTGTAAGCCGCTCGCTATCTAACTAAGGTTAATGCCATTAACCGAGCATTAAATATACTCACTACGGAAACCAAAGGCAAACGATGACGAATGTATATATTCATATGGGCTACAGGTTTTATTAACATAAAACATTCACCTTCAAAATAACTACATATGCCATGAGACGCAAAGTCCCAAGCGAGGTACGAGCAAATAGCCCAAGGTAGATGTAGTATATATTTTATACCTTATTTTAGCGCGGCTAGCCGCCTAGCAAAAGTTGCATTATGCTGTAAATCACGAATATATAGAGAATATGCGCCAGAGGACCAACCCCCTAGAGACTGTATTTCCCAGTCTCTAAAACCGGCGACCCCAGCTGTAGTAGCTGCCCCCGCACGCAAAGAATGGGAAGAGAACTGTGAGGGCTCAAAATTCAGAGCTGATACAAGCTGTTTTATTTTAGTGTTCAACGTAGATTTGCGGAGAACTGACCCATCTTTAAATTGAAATAAAGGGCTCTCGGCAGAAATGGGAAAAAGGGAAGCCCGAACTTCCAGATAGTGCCACATGCTACACACAGCACATACATTTGAAACTGAACAGCCAATAAGCTTCGTTAACCCGTGAGGTTTCGTTTTAGATCTGCTGACTGACACTAACATGGAGTGCAAACCTTTACTCGTGCTGAAAGAATTATGACCCACTAATAATGGCGGGAAAATTTGGCATCCCGATTCGTCCCACGCCATCGCATACTGTGCTCCACGTAAAGCCGCAAAAAATCCCAAAGAAAGGGCTGCTCGCCAAACTAAGTCGTCATAATCATGACTCAGCAATGAAATGATATAAACAAGTACTTGGTATGTAATTGGCCATTTACGCGACGGACCCACCCCGGCTTCATCAATTGCTTTCAGCAACAGATCAACCCGGGGAGAATCAATCGGTGGAGGAGACAAACCATGCATAACATGTAATGAACGAATGGCTGATAAATACACATGTAAAGAAGTAGCCTTTACAGATCGAGTCCTCGATGATAAGGCTGTTGATTGAGTATATGCTATAAATCTTAATAACGTATCTTCTGTAGCAGGCATCGGAGAGAGATTGTACATCTCACAAAAATGAAAAAACTGTCTTTGAACTGCTCTGTATGTCCGATTAGTTGATGGTCTCAAAGATGAAGATAGTAAATCAGTCACTACTCGATCAAGGCCTGTAATAAAGTAATTAACACATACTTGTTAATAATACAAAAGTCCGTCTAAGTTCAAAGGTTCAGGCCATGTCATGTATTTATCTGCTTTCGGATGAGCAAGTTTAAATGCATCGATCTGAAGCCTACTTAACGAATTGGCCGGATTTACCAAAGTATTGATATACAAACTTCTGTACTCTATGTCATATTGTGCTAATAAATAATAGAGAGATTATCAAAATCAACAAAATGGCAACGTGGAGCACAGTAGGGCGTGTGGTTTTATACCTCTTAAGGTCACGTGACCCATGGGTCAAAGAGGGCAATATACTTTGAAGCCCCGGATGTGTATTTGTAAGCCGCTCGCTATCGAACTAAGGTTAATACCATTAACCCAGCATTAAACATTGAAATTCCGAAGCTGAATGGCTAAAATGATACAAAGAACATTATCGGAAGGATGGAGGCGTGTCCCAACATGCTAGAGTGAAGATGTTTCCATCTTTGCATGAATAATATTGAATAGTAGTTGAAGTTCAAACCTAATAAGGGCATTCGGTGATATTTTCTATTGCATTATCAAACATCTTGGGTAGTTGCCTGTCATCATCAAAGAATGCCACCAGCACATAAAAAACGTTATTATTACTTGATTTATGATTTCACTGTGGACCAACCTTTATACGTGCTTGTTGAAATACCCCCACTTTCTCTTGAAAGGAATCGGACGACGTATCGTTTTGATTATTTAATTATTTTCACCTTTAGAATAATATTCCTGTTAAATATTTTTTTAGCATTGAAATGTACGTGTTCTTAATGCATAATCGAGCAAAAGAGCAAAAATTCAATGTTGGCATCATTACATCATGTAATTTAGCTTATTTTATTCTCAGGTGAATCCATTGATTTTTTTTATCTTTATTTACTTATTCTTTCTTTATTTATTTATGATTGCCATTTTTGCATTTGAGGTATATCTATGAACATCTCAAGTATATACTAATGAAGAAATTTCAAATCAGGTATATTAAAACTTTGTGCATTGTATGTTGAACACCATAATTACAGGAACAGCAAAACATAACTTTTTCCCTTGTTTTTTTATTTCACCATTAACAGGCAACACGATACTAGGAAAGTCTTAGGTTAGGGTCGAGGACAAGGAGGAGACAAGAAACGAGCACAGAAAAAGAAACAACAATGGCAACAACAACATCAATTACAAGACCAAACAACATCTGCTCTAATGCCGTATGAACATACCCACAGCAAGAGTCACATTGTGACATAATGTTTCAGCCATACTGAATGGATGTGATGAGGAACCCAACTTTCTTTCTTAACGCCAGTTTGGTATCAACGCCACCTGGCCTCTTTATGTCGAGTGTCAATTCGTCGATCGAAAGAAAGCTCAAATGCGACTTTTTTGTCAATGAGAATTCTCAGTGAGTAGCTGCGTTCCCCAACCTTTGAATAAATTTTACCGCAACGAAAGATTTTTTGTGTCTTAGAAAATATATGCAGCCTTAAGATAATATACATTCTCATTAAGTTTCAGTGGAACCTCAATTCAGTCTTTGATCTGTTTGTTGTTGACTTTCAATAAAATACATAAAGTAAAGCTTCCCTGTATAAACTTTAACTGAATTCGTACTGGACAACGTAATGAACAAGAAAAACACAAACAAACAAACCATGGATAATATCACAAAAGAATATCCCTCGTCATTTCTGAAATCAGCACTTAGAACTGGTCAAAATGCGGTATTTTGAATAAGTTGTAGAACATGGCCACATGCATGCAAGGTCTTAAAAAGGAAAGACAAGCTTGTTTATCCAGATTCCTTGCCAATAAAAATACTTCTGGTGAATATAGCAGGGAAGATCTACAGTGAGAGAAAGCGTTTGATCAAAAGCTTGCATGTACGTGGCATGGGCTTGGTGCAATGTGGATTAAAGCAGACACCTGGAGATTAGTTTTCAGCAATCTTGATAATTTACGGATATCCTAATCACATAAATAAGCACAATGGTGTCAATGCAAGCATGTTATCTGGTGCTCTCCAACAAGGATCACGTGGTAACTGCTGCAATAAGTAAAAAATTCATCGTCACATCCGAAAGTATTGTTGCCCAGATATGAAATGGCAGCGCCTCAAGCTGCATGGCTCCAATGACAAGACAGGATATAATGAAAGAGAAATTGTTCGTTGCGCTCCGTCAGTTAAAACGGCGTGCAATATATCGATAAAAAAGGATGAAGCATCTATATTTGCGGTTGGATCGACATTGTAGGGCACATCCTACTGCCATATTCTAATCTAGATTTTAGGACTAGAATATTCACTTATCATTGTATCATCAATTGGTTTGATGCAGTTCTCTACGTAAACTAGTTACTCTTCAAATATACCACCACCAAACATTTGTGATGATTTTCATTGACCTACGCCTCCTGGACCTCGTCGTCCTGTTTGCTGGACAAAATAAACAATTTATCAAATCAAAAATACGTGTTGACAAAACCAAAAATACGGAACCCCATTTGAATTTATTTATAACATTTAAACAGTTAATGTGGTATCTGAAATATGTTTTTAAAGAAAATATGTTTCCACCTTACATAGAATAGAAAATATATATATACCAAACAAGGACTTTGGGTTTGGCTCTCACAGTTCAGTGAGCACAGTATGGCCTGTGCGATATTTTCAAGCAGCTGGATCACGTGTCTTAGTGCATTCACGATAAACAGGCCCAAAACAATGCAATGGAAATACAGTTGCCGCAACAACCTTGTGTCAGATGGGTATCATGGTGACCGATTAGTGTCTATCAAAATGTTAATTCGTATTTCATAATAACGATAAAGTATGAGAGCATCTACTAGTCAATAGCCATTTCTCGCAAATTCGTATATGTTCTGGTAAATGCCATCTGAAGACTAAACATTTCTTGAAAATGGGCCACAATGGTATTCTCAACTGATTTGTGGCGTTTCATCAATCTACAAAGCCTGATTTAAACAGGGCACCCCCAGACTAGCCTCCTCTTTTCGCTTTAAAAACGCATTTTAAAGTGGAAATCGCTAAAATTCACACTCTTACAGGGGTCTGAATGTTCGTATAACTCCCACCATAGATCTGGCGCTCCTTCGTCCTGAAATATATAGATCCACTCCTATCTGATATGCTCAGGCATATGAGCACTAAAGGACAATATGCAAAACAAAGTTGAAATAATTTTAGAAAGCCACAGCAGTTTAAATTAACTCTGGGCCATCTGTTCCTCAAATGCCATGCAGTAGTAGCTCGATGGGATCAACATGCTAAAATGTGACTGAAACTTTAAAAGCCATGAGCAAGAGCCTCGACGTGTTGAGCATTACCTGAATCTATTGATACGTAGTGGTTGCTGTTCAACCTGCCTCACAAATTTTGATAACAAAATCCCGTTAACGTTTTGTCAGTTTTCTACTGAGACAAAGGATTCGGACTCAGGACCCAAATTCTTTAATTTGACCGTGCACAAAACATATTTATACTAATCACGGTACATCAAAAGACACTGGCCAAGAGACTCTCATTAAGGATTTTACAGCCACTAGCATGAGAGCCCCCTTGAAATACAATGCAAAGATATGATACACAATATCATTATATAGTCTGAAAGATGAATGATGCATTTTTTTTTACAAAGTGTGAATATTAATGTATTTGTCACAATTTACATATGGCAGCACAAGGGAATTTTGAATTATTTGCATAATATGTGTAGGCAGAACATACTTTATTCTGTTTATGACTCAGAAAACTGGAACACACAAGGTACTTGCCTTTGCTGCCCAAATATACAAACATGAATTCAGAAAAAATAAGAATAGACATTTATGGTCGATCGTGATGATTTAACAGATTCCTCTTCCTGGAAATGACAATACTGGTAGTCTTCACAGATTTGAAAAGCACAAGCCACTAACGTGACCACCCCTCAACTACCTGGGAGTCAGTTATAAGAGCATCGATCACAGCAGTTGCGTCATCCATTCTGATTGAACAGAATTGTTCCATCGGCAAAGAGTCGAATAGATGATTTAGCAATATCCACTATATCTTATATATATATATATATAACAGAACCTTAGGGAACCCCTGCTCTCACTGTTCCCAACGGGATGTCGCACCCAAGGCAACAACCCTTCGCCCATGTCCACCTAACTTATCACCGAACCACTGCATTATTTTTGACATTTTTCCCCAACTGATATTGTATTCTGAGAAAAACGTCAAAGGAACAATTTTTACATTACTTTTGAACAATACATTTTTTATCTTTATCTTGTGGTCTCATGAACCACACCTGCTACTGAACTTGGTGAACCGGACGATTTGCCTGTTTCAGTTACAACTACAGTGTCTTTTGTTTGCTAAGGCATGTACATCTATGCGCATGTTGATCACAATTTATCTGTAACTACTAGCCCAACGGCAAATCACCAAAGTCACATATTTATTGTATGCAGAAAGAGACTAGCCCTGGTGGTCCGAAGTGGACTGGGACTACCACACTGTGTACGGACGTCTTAGAGCTAAAGACTAGCATGCATCCCAGGCTTGGGGGGCCATATTTTGTTACAGCGTTACATCTTTCCATTATTAGATTTTCAAGTAACGCAATTTATATATTCTACGTTCATTGGTCCAATTGTTTCCTACGCTATTCTGAATTTAGTACCAAATCTCTTCCCCTGTGTTACATGAATTATTGTATACCTTACTAAAATAACGTCTTTTCAATTACGAACTTCAAATTCATAACTTCAACACAAAAGACAAAATGTGGTCCGTCTACTTCCACCTATATAGCTGACAACTTTTCTTAGTTTCATCCATACAGAACTTCGTTTGTAATCCCTTTCTGGGTCACGGGAAAAATGCACTGAAAAGATACAGAATTAAACATATATAAAATATATACCTATACCAGGAACAACAACACCTGCAGACTATTATTCTCTCCTGGCTCATTATTTTCGCATTCATATGGTGTACCCGTTCCTTCGATACGACATGAAAATGTAGTATTTCTTGCGTTACAACAACTAATATATATATATATATATGGGTGCTAAAGTCTCGTCTGCTGAAAGCCTCCCAGATAGTTCTCTTGATAGCACTATAGCCAAGGGTGTGCTGAGGGGCTGCCTGCTAACGATGGCTTCTGATATGGTTCTAGCCTTAGCTGACTTCCAATGAATGTTGAAAATTAAGTTCACATCAGTTGCAATTACAAAATGTGTTTGAAATATGTATTGCGAGTATTCTTTTCCCGCACCCCAAAAGACTGATTTATTTTTAGTTGTAATGCAAGAGACATATTGATTTGTTTCTGTTTTCATTTTCTTGCTTGTGTTCACAGAGATGAGCATGCCATATATGTAAAAAGGTAGTCACCATCATCGATAACACTAACTTCAATATATATTTCGTCAGACACTTTAAAGATATTAGCTGGAACACTCCTTCATTGTTCTGTTCACTCAAACAATCCTCGCCTATACTCTCATGAAATAACTTTTGAGGGCTTCTTATTTGTTGCTTCTTTCATTTATTCATTGTGAACTTTTTAATCGCGTAAAATAGTTTTATGTGGGTGAATGTTTTTTATATCAGAAACAACAAACCTATTAACGGAATGCTACATTTACAATAACCACCCTTCAAAATTAGGTAATTCAAAGAAACCTTCCCATCAGGACTTTTTGTTAAATGCAATATACAGAGAAAAGTGGGGAATATAGAAGCTCATATGGACATTCCAAACATAATAATGTAACGTCGACCAAACCATATCCCATTGCTATTCCTAGATTAATGCTTGTAGCTAAAATTCTATCAATAGTACATTATTTGCTCTGACTGCACATGGCTATATGAACATAGTTATCTGTTGATGATAAGCTGTAGACTACAAACCTTATTGTTTCAAACTTTACTGGAGATCCATTTCTACTATGTGTATTATTTTACCTGTATTACAAACTGTATTATGATACAAATTCCTAAGAACTCGATGTCTTATTGCATACATAGTGGTTAGTATATACATGTATGGTGATTTAGGTGATCATCCCTTTCGGTTATCTTAAATCTCAGCTGTGCTAAAGGTAACCTTTTATTGCTTATGATCTTTATGTTTTATAGCATTTTCTACAGACGCCAACGTAACATAGAAAACATTCTGTCCATTAGTCCTATCCTGATACTTCTACCTGGTGACGTCCGCCTTAATTCTAGTCCACCTCTGTACTTGTTTGATATTTCATTTTGTCATTCGAATATTCGTAGCCTTGCCTTAGATAAAAAAGCCTCAGACCTCAAATCGGATTTTGTTTTTGTTAGTTTGTTTTTGTTTTTGCTTGCTTTAGTATATCGACCACCACAATCGCCAGTTACACTTTGAAAGAAATTACAGGTTATTCTGGATCTAGCGAAAAATACTGGAATTCAAAGTATTATTTTAATTGTATATCTAAAATTGGATTTGCGTCCTCGGTCAGATCTACCACTCAACCATTTCATCGGCTGTGACTGTCTGACTTTATTTGATGAAGAGCCAATACGTATCACTGACCACTCGGCGACTTGCTTCGATCTTATTATTTCAAATATTCCAAAATATGTTTAAGAAATTGGTGTATTAAATCAAATCTCTTACTGCAACCACTGTGTTGTAGGTGCAAATTTATTGTTTCGGTTTAAGAAAGCCTGCTTATAAAAGCAAACATTTGGGAGTATGACAAAGCAAATTTCGAGGCTTTGCCCTCTGAGTAGCTTATATGGTACTTTATACTTGTAAAAGCTTAGCAGCTATTCTCAAAATGCAATTAAATCCGCCTGTTGGGTATTTTATACGGTACCCCATACTAGAATAGCACTATCAACCTTCAATAAGTAATTTCAACATTTACCAGTTGAAAGTTGAGTCACAATTACACTTACGTATGTCTTTTCTAAAATTAAACTCTTCGGGAATGTGCTGTAAGTCTTGGCTAATAAATAGAGCCACAGGGAGAGAGATCACCAGAGTTGGCTGGAACCTGAGTTCTGAATACACTACACAAACCAATTTGCTGGTGTATGTCATATTTGACCACACATCACACAACACAACAAGAAGTCAAAAAAGCCACTATGTACTCAAGACCAGACTGGGACTGCTGAGCGACCCGGTTACAATTTCCTGCTGCTCCAAATGATAAGTTATGAAGTACGACCTTGACGTATGAACCTGTTTTCGACAAACACTACAATTACTCGAGTTACTACTGATGCCAATACATCACAACTTGAAAAGGAATACGAAGTTTCAGTCTTATATTTGTCGTACTCACAGATACCTCACACTAATGAAGACTGTACATAAAACGAGTAAACATAATGGGTGCACCTGTACTAAAATTTCAACTTGCTTGGTGTTCAAAAGGCAATAACATTGTAAATATCAGTCCTTTGCATGATATTTTACCCGCTGGATGGCCACGATGAACTGAGTTAGTATGGTTTTTGACCAATGTTTTCACGAAGTCCACTGAAATAATCCAATGTTGCATCAACGGAAGACATATGACTAGAGGCGTTTGCTAATTTCAAGTTCATCAATGTATATCTCGTTCAAAGATGCCAGATAAAGTTGAAATGCTGCATATACATTATAGTTCCTTTTATGTAACATTTATGTCACATGTTGAATATATTTCCGCGAGCTATACGGCAAAATAAACATATTTTATCTGCTCAATATACTTTCCTGTGGCTATTACAGCATAATATAAACTGTTGTGTCCTTCTTGCGCTAGTACCAATCCAACAACAATGTTCTGATATTCAAGGGTCTTTTCTTACATTCTAAGTGTCAAGAATATCCAGAATGCTGCACTGGTTGTCTTTCACCAGAGCTTCGCGGAAGTCCAGTAGACATTCCTTTGGGCGTTTCTGTAGATAATCTAGCAAAGCGGATACTTTTTCGTAGTTTGTGTTCTTTCCCTGCAATAAGAAACTGTCTGTAAAAATCAGCATTTAAATTAGAGTCGGAGACGAATGAGAGCTCAGTTCAGATTTCTACCAGATGTCAAATCATATAAAATGGTTTTGTCTTGCTAATAATAATAATAATAATAATAATAATAATAATAATAATAATAATAATAATAATAATAATAATAATAATAATAATAATAATAATAATAATAATAATAATAATAATAATAATTACATACATACATACATACATACATTCATACACACATACATATAATATTGCAGATTTTGGCGGGAACCACCGAAAAAATGGGTTGTATATGTATGAATAAAAGTTGTTGGGTATAGTACTGATGACACTGTATTCAATAATGATAAACAAATAATAAAGTATTCTATATCTTGATACGTCAATCTGCTGTTAAATACACTACAAATATACATATATACAATTTTGCCTATCAGGGGTGAAATAAGACGGGAATTACCGTAATATGTTTGGCGGCTTTTTCCAGCATATAACTAAAATACTCTTCCTGGAGAAAAGTATCCATCGGATATTAACACATATTTGATATAAATTGTTAAACTTCATCTCAATTCAAACAAAACTGGATTCCGTGATTTGACGCTTGCCATGCTAGTTCCACTTGCTACCACTGGTGGCGCCACCATAACAGCAAGTTTTCACACAAAAATTCATTTGAGCCACATCTGCTATCATGAGCCGTATTCCTTCTGAACATATTTAATGTAATACCCTTTACTCAGGTGCTTTATGACATAAAAAGTACGCCAAAGTCCCCCAAAATTAAGCAACTCTTCTGGTCATCTGCCTAATGCAAGTTTGGTATTGATATGGTGTTTCCATATTTTATTCATTACAAATATAAATCTTAAGTGTGTTTGATTTTATTACTGTGGATTTTGTTCTACCTCATCCAACCAATGGATCCACTGTGTCCCCACACGTTAAACCTGTGTTTGTATAGCTTACCTCTAATGGTGTATGCCTGTCAATATCAGAAATGTACCAGGCATTTATAAATTTTGAAGATGTTAGGAGCTTTTTTACAGGCAAAATTAATGAGACCATCATGCAGTATCTGTGTACAAACCACCACACATGCATACACCTGTAGGTGTCAATTGGTTTCTGACACCTGCGGGGTTAAACACCGGAGTAGTTTGTAAAACCTTTAAACTGAGTACATTTTGGCAGCACGTGCTCATAATGCCACAGCACAAAGCTCTGCGGGATATAACCATTTATACAAGTGTGGTGTTTAAAGGGCAAGAGGCTATGGTTTCAGTTATGGCAGACACTCCACTGATTAGGCAAACTTTACTGCCCTAAAATAGTCTAAACTTATTGTTATAAGTTAAACATTTTATGAACGGTTCCTTTAATAGTCTAGAGTCCACTTTCCTCCCATGCTTAAACTTGTGCATCTTAAATAATCACATTATTTTACCATGCAAATCTTACTCTATGGCGAGTGCCTGTGTTAAAACTATACAATCAAGCAGTCTTACCCCCCAGCAAAAGGGGCTTTCACTAGGCATTGGAGTTGAGAAAATCACTGGGCACAGTGGTCCACCTTTGGGGGAAAGTCCTGAATTGCTTTGCACTGAGCGCTAGAATGGCAACCACAGCAGCAGACGATGTCGCTGAGGAATCAACCAAGATATCAGAAGCACTAGCAGATTGTGTACTGCGTTTTGAAAAGCATTGTTAAATGCCGAGAGCTTTGATTCAATGGAATATGCAATAATTCAGTCACAAAATGACCCATTATGTAGATCGCTTTTGTCATTCGAGGAGATGTGATATCAAGAGGGAGCGATAGCAAGTGAGTGATATCGGATCTCCCATGTTTCAATGGATTCTTTCCGTGACCTTGATAAAAGCAAAATCACAGCCGTCCATCTTATAAAATATAAAAATATCAAACGTGCAAAATGTACACACATTTATGGCATAAATTGTATCATTATGCTTATTCTTACTTGCAATATTGAACTCGATGTGTTTTCGCCACATTTCTGTCCATATCGTTTGTAATACTGCAACTAGCGCCAACAAATTCCGTAAATTTTTCATCTTTTTTTTTTTAACCATTCAACATTCCCTACGAAATTTCGTTATGGTTAATGATAAATCTTTCAAAAGGAGCATTCACAAACGTTTCACATAGTGGTCCATACACATGTAATACTATATGTGTCGCTACCAATATCAGATTCGACCAAAATTTCTATGCGCTTCATAAATCCTGAATACTGTGCGAGGTTGCCGTTAGAAAAGTGGTTGTATCGCTTTCACAATCAAACTCTTACGCACGGTGGTCTAACAGACAGGCGACAGACAGACTGATGGATGAGGGGTAAAATAAAGGTAATCGAACAGGCACACTAAATGTGTGTACATTTTGCACTGAGACCTGCGGTAACAATAGATTAACTCTTCCAGTGCCAAGAGCGACTTAGTCGAACTGCCTGACTCGAACTGCTACGTATCATAGTGAAGGTGCTATATTCGTGTTTCCTGTGAAAAGACCATTCACGCAAGTGATAGCTTGCCTGTAGTTACACAGAATATGGTGGTCCAGGTCAGCAACTTTCAACAGGACGCTTTGGACGCATTGCACCCAGAGCGTGCGGAGCAAAGCTGTTGACTCAGTCCAAAAAGTGGCAGTGAAGTGGTTAAAATTTGAGGTACTCTTTGATAAAAAGGGTAATGAGATCATTTACATACATACACACGCTCACACACACACATACATACATATACATACATACATACATGTATGTATATGTATATATATACATATACATATATATATATACATATATATATATATATATATATATATATATATATATATATATATATATATATATATATATATATATATATATATATATATATATATTATAATGATGTGATATTACCAGGTAATTGTTCTTTCAAGGTTCTTTATTAAAAAAGCATATGAATAAATCCAATAGACTTTTTTTTAATTTGGGGTCCGTGGAAAAATATTCCTTCCACTGAAACACCTGACAATGATATCATGTAATACTGAAAATTTCACTGCAAAAAGAAATCATCCACTTGGCGTGTTCTGGTTTCACAGATTGAGTTGAAAGGCAGTAAAAATAAAACAAACGCTTACAGCAATAGTCTGTTTAGAAGCTCTGTCCAGTACCTCGAGCTCGTAGAGCTTCTCCAGTAGTGGAAGTGTTGCTTCGAGGGTATCTAGTAATGCACATCGATGGCGTCGTAAAGCGTCATGCCATTTTCTTAACAGAGCTGTAAAATATATGTAGTCTGTTGCAATAGATGGTCTTCTAGCTAAAGCCAGGGATTTTACCTGAACCCTTTTGTATGGAAAATCGTCCTGCAGAGTCAAATCCGAAATTTCATTTTAATCCCGAAGTTTATACTTTAGTGGAGAACATAGATTTATTTACCCTGCAAGTTTATATCAATCATTAGGGCCACAATTCAGTATTCCAATACCCAAAGGCACATTGACTTTCATTTTCGGATAAATCAATGATCAGATTAAACTCCTTGGGAATACAGCCCTATTGGTCATATTAACAAAGAATTATGATCATAACTTTAAACCTAAAATTAAAATCAATGTGGTTTGCGCCCTAAACTACAAAAATCCTTGGCTCAGTGACTGACCAAAACTTCGAGGATTAGCCAATATATGCTCTTGGCACAATATGAACTTCAGGATTTACAGGCTCATTTTATTAAATCAATATTAGTTTGATCCAGTATCTAATCTTTGAATCCGGGATTAAATTCTGTATTAAATCAAAAGTGATTAAAAAAGTAGAAGTTTTAATTCTTAAATTCATATTACAACGGGGAACACAGATTGATTAATCCTGAGAGTTTAGATCAAATATTAGGCCAACACTTCAATAGTTTAAGGCCCAACGGCACACTGACTTTCATTTTAGGATTAAATTCAGAATCAGAGTAAACTCTTTGTGAACAAGGCCTCAGGGGCCGTATTCACAAAGAATTTGATCTGATCTTACCCTTAACCCCAAAATTAAAATCAATGCGGATTGGGCCCTAAACTGCCTAATCCTTGGTTCAATGATTGATCAAAACTTCGAGGATTAGCCAATATGGCTAGAATATGAACTCGTGGCTATAATATGAACTTAAGGATTTACAAGTTCCTTATATAAAATCGATTTTAGTTTGATCCCGTGTGTAATCTTTTGATCCAGGATGAAAATATTTATTTCATCAAGACTGGTTTCATAAAATGGAAACTTTAATTCCAAAGTTCATAATACAGTGGAGAACGTAGATGAATTAATCCTGCAAGTTTAGATCAAACAATAGGCCAACGATTCAGCAGTTCAAGTTGTAAAGGCACACTGACATTCATTTTAGGATAAGAATTAATGATTAGATAAAAATTTTTGTGAATATGGCCCTTGGTATATAATCTGTGTCTAATATCTGAAAAATGTTTCGTCGTGTGCTTGTGTTTTTCTTAGAAGACAAATTAATTTCAATGACTTTAAGGTAAAATAGCAGGTCTCAGGAATGTTGAATGCGCATCAGGTAGGCAATTAAAAGTAATGCATGTAGAAACATAGAAGCTCCCAGTACAAATCGGAGTCTGTGAATCTGCATCTAAAAATCTGCAAGTCAGTAGTTTACCCAAAGCCTGGTCCAGCACCCTAAAATCAATAAAAAGCGGAAGAGGTTCCATAGCGCTCTCTCCAGCGAACTTTGTAATCATTTTATGTAATTTAGTGTGAAACCGACATTGTCACGTGTTCTTAAGGCTGCATGACCTTGTCGGAGGAAAGACCTTGTAAGGCTGGTACAAACGTTTTCGTTTCCTGACAGGCACACATGAAGTTGTCTGCACACGTTCAACATGATCAAACGTAAATGGCATACAACACGCCCCTGAATTGCCCACATGCAAACAGCCGCCTGTTTTAATGTTTCCTTTCAAGGATACATTCATCCATATTTACAAATTACATTGCTGAATTACTTTTTGAATGGGCAACAAGACAAGAACTGTTCACTCAGATTCCAATCACACATCTTTTAAAATCACGCAACTGTAACGGCTTACAAGGTTTCACATCTTGTGTTGAAACACCCACCTTCCTCATCCGGCACCTTTGCAGTATGTGTGACTCTTCCCGTGGCCCTTGCTACAATGAAATATAGTGGGGTGAGAACATATGTCGTTGCAGTTCACTTAGCCCCGGCATACACTGAAATCATCTGATGGAAACATAATTTGCATGTAAACATACCCATCTATACTTGATTTGGACTTGTTGTACAGGAGCTTTGAAATAAAAAGTTTGTTCCAATATAAACATTTGTTTTCCTTTAACAAATATGTTTGTGGTAAACATGCTTAAAATCTCGAAGTCTGAGTTAGTTGAAGTGACCCAGAATTATACCGAAGCATACTTTCGTATATGTAACTCTGGTCCTATGTGTTGCCGCTTGACTGCGTGCATATGTTCTGATGAGCTGGAAGTATGTACGGTACACAGATTATCAGTTACAAAATCCACTATTCCTGTATTGCGTTTGGATGCAAGTGAGTATGGTACCCAGGTTATTGCTTATAATATCTTCTATTTACCAATTGATAAAGTCTAATGACACGTTGTTTGCTTAGATTTCACATCAGTACACGGCGTAAGTTTTCTCAGTGCAGTAGAGTAAAACTGATAGAACTACTTTTTGCCCGTGTGGTCCATACTCGACCATGGCAAGCTCCTGACCGGTTCCTTTGTGTCAGTAGCTATCTGCTGGGGAACCTCACATGACATGTACATCATTTGTTTTGTCAGCAAGAATAGATTTTGTATTCCATAGTTAGATTGCTTTAATTGGAATCAGTTTGTAATAATGTTTTAGGAGTAAAATGTCAATTTATAATATATATATATATATATATATATATATATATATATATATATATATATATATATATATATATATATATATGAGATACCGTTAGTGTGAAATGGCTTTAATACTCACAATCGTCGACTGGAACATGAACATTGCCTATGCAGCATCCTTCCCTATTTGCTTAATAAAAAAAGAGAAAGCAAATGGTATATCCTGGTTAAAATCAGAAGCATTCAAATTTTGTTGAAAATGATTTCATGGTTATTATTATCATTATCATTTTCTTTTACTACGGTCGCACCTGAATGTCTGATACCTGTATTATACAATATACGGTGTCGTTGCTCTCTCGCTAAAGAAGTGGTCTGTATTATTGCAACAATTTCACGGCCTTTGAACTGCAAAGAAATCTCGTTTTAAAGTACAGGCAGTTAAAAATAATTTCTATTATGCAATTATGTAGACATAAAGTTGACTCAAAGTTATCGTATTCTTTTTAACAGACAGGCATGAAGTATTTAATAAGACAATTTAATAAATATATCTTCCAAGAATACATTCGAGGGAAATGCTAATTTTAGTCAGTGCTATTTGTCATACAAAAAAGGAAAAAAAATAAGCCAAAACAAAACAAACAAAAAACAAACAAACAAACAAACAAACAAACAGAAACAAACAAACAGAAGGAGACATAAAACAAAGATTGAAAAAAAAAATACATACATATACACACACACACACACACACACACACAAATAAAACACTAACACGCTTCAATTTTTTAAATAGCTTGAACTTGAATGACAGTGACATATTTTAGGGGTTTTATTCATTTGTTACATTTCGACAAAATTTGTTGCTCTTCTATTACTTTTGTGCCAGTGATCAACTGCACTCTTGAAAAGTTACACCAAATAGAATTGTACCTTTCGAGGTAGCAAAAAATAGTTACATAAATTTATATTACAACATGCAGCCTCTCCATATTTATATGACGCCTTACAACAGATAATACCTTAATTTTTGCGTATTATTTTACACGATTTTTTTAAATCTATTCAATTTAACGTTTGCTTAATATCACAGTTGCTGGGTTGGTTCTTCTTTTGTCCGTTGTATGCTTATCATACGACGCCTTACATCAGATAATAGTTATTTTTTTCGGTAATGTCTTTATATAGATTTCTAAATCTATTCAATTTAATGTTTGCACATTGTCGTACTTGCTGGTTGAAGTTGGTTATCCATCTGTCCGTTGCATCGGTCTTGTACATTGACCTTGCGTTACATGAATTTTGGCTATCATTATATTACTTAATATAGGTTAAAACTGTTTATATATCATTTGTTATTATTGCATTCCACATTTATCTAAATTGAGGTTTCGCTACTGATGCAATGCTTTGAAGCATGACCTCACTTACTAGTATTTGGCACTCTCTCATCCGTGTTTTGGTCGCGTTCGTTGTTTCTGTGCGTTTCCGAAGCTGCTGCTACAAAATATGGGAAACATATAAAACAGTTCATACACTGTCATTTTAATAAATTCAAATGCAGCTGTATTGATTTTGTTATACACTGTCATTTTAATAAATTCAAATGCAGCTGTATTGATTTTTAACAAATCTCAATTACTTCATACGAGTTACATTACTGGCTGAGCAGCCTAAATTGTTATGGTGTTGAGTCGAAGATCATTTATTCTAGACAGGACAAATTTTAACGCAAACAGTCATTAGCAGACCTCGACATTAAACCCGCAAGTCTAACCCTGGTCTTTGGGCTTCCAGAAGTGTCCCTGTTTCCTGGGCAGTTTAAAACAGACGGCCACACGGCTTTATACAGGAAGATTCCTTTAGATTTTGCCGACTTTTTAAAAAAATTGATCTATAAATATCAAAATGTAAGAAGCCAAGTCGCTACCTCAACCCAGCCCAGAAACAGACTGATTAAGATCAAAGGTCAGTCAACACAGGAAGTGACCTTTCTCCTTTCAACTTGCTAAGTTACTTTTGCTAACCATAATCAAACTTTTCATTTTAATCATTTTCTCGAACTAGTTTCATGTATATATTAAAACAGTATAGCCTATAGATGATGACAAACACTAGCAAACTTTTAATCAATGAAGCCGTCATATGTGGCAATTGTTTCAAGTTCTTTTGTTTGACTTCAATCTGTACATTTTTATGTTAAGTGGGTGCAGTATGTATTGAGTAGCCTGTGAGCAACACACCTCACTGAGTATGCTCAACTGAGATGGCTATTTGGCTTATTGGCGCATTACCATTAAAACTGTACAGACACACCAAGAGTATGTCTCACCAAGTCGAAGTAAATCTGGCGGACGGTTTCGAAGACAATGTGAATTACCATTTGAATGACTTTTTAGTTAATAGGAATGCATGCAATAACCCAAGTTAGAAAACCCGTCAAAAATCGGTGATGCTCCGCATAAATGCAGAGCGCAAAACTTTGGTTGACCCAATTAATATGTACCTTTCCTCCTAGAGTCAGGGCAATCAACATGGTGGTTTTGGGTAAAGTAGAAAAATATCGAGAAAAAGACCCCCCCCCCAAAAAAAGGAAAAAAAAAGAAAAACAAGCAAACAAAAATATCATAAAAAATAAAAAAACCGCAGCGTTACATGCACCTGTTAGAGAAATTGCGGTCCAGAGATCCCAAAGATTGACTTGGCCAAGCGTTGCAGGACATTTTCTAAGACTTTGCAAAACAAAATCATTCACAAATCTTAAAAAAATCAATGCGACGTAACTGTTTGAAGAATTTGGTAAAGACCAACCGCAAGTACATTCTACAAAAGTTGAGGAGAATCTCCTGGACGGTTTCGAACAACTGTACCACTGTAAACAGTTGTAAGGACGGACGGGACGACGGATCACCATCTCTTCTATAACCTCAGTTAACATGTCACCCTCAAAATTGTCACCGAATAAGAAAGCGCAAGATGCACTATAAAATGTGTGGTTCATAAAAAAGGGTGAATCAATAAAACCTGAGTAAAACGTATTTTCCTTAATCGACAATTGGTTAGGTCGATGGCGAATTCTTGTACAGGTGGCACTCCAGGTAATTACCCTTAAAACGACCTACTGCTGGTGGTGCCACCTCAGGATGAATTATTTCCGCATCGCCAATTGGCAAAAATTATTAAACGCCAGAAGCATGTGCCCATCCCATATTGTGCCTAGCAAACACCCTCAGTGAAATGAATCCTCATGACACGTGAGATCTGTGCTGTGTTCGACCCGTCTTGATGTGAAATGTTTAACTCTGGCCACCTAGCTTTCAAAGCCTAAGTCAACAGATATATTCAAAATCCTGTGGGCACAAACAGTACGCCTGGATATATATATATATATATATATATATATATATATATATATATATATATATATATATACATATACATATATACATATATATATATACATATACATATATATATATATATATATATATATATATATATATATATATATATATATATATATATATATATATATATATATATATATATATATATATATATATATATATATATATATATATATATATATATATATATATATATATATATATATATATATATATATATATATATATATATATATATATATATATATATATATATATAGATATGTTGTTGCAGCAATGGCACCAGGACTGAATACAGACAACGGGGTCATGCTGGTTGACGATGGCAAGAACTGAATTAGACAATTACCATTGACCCATCCTATATATTTATATATATATATATATATATATATATATATATATATATATATATATATATATATATACATATATACATACATATATATATACATACATACATACATACATACATGCATATATACATATGTATAATTTTTTTTTCTTTGTGACATGCTGGAGCATATTGGGAATAAGAGCAACTTTCATTAGCTTCATAGAGTGAGATATTATTGGGGTTGCACATAATCATACCATAAATCATGTGAATCTTTGAGAGCCTTATCTGAAGGATAAGAACCAAATTTAACCAAAATACGTCTACACCATGTCAACCTTCGAATTCATTCTCTTACCTGCTAATACAGACTAAGTTACGATATTGTTACTGTGTGGACCCTCCACTGACATCCGTGGAGCCCAGTCAGCCACGCGGAACAATAGTCTGTTTAGCAGGCAATCCATTCTCATATACCTCTTTAATTTTGCATGTATGGATTTCAAAACTCTGAAAAGGATATGATTTTTAATGATCATCTTCTCTTATTCCAATTGATCACAAATGTGGCTTCAGATGCAAAGTATATAATAAATTTCTACTGAACAACTCCATTGTGGTTTCAATGTGTATGCATGAAAGTATGCATGCAAGTATGCATGCATGTATGTATGTATGTATGTATGTATGTATGTATGTATGTATGTATGTATGTATGCATGTAAATATATATATATATATATATATGCATATATAACATATTGCATATCTATCTGTCAAGCCATCTAGCGATCTCCCGTCCGTCTGTCTATCTATC
This sequence comes from Hermodice carunculata, assembly GCA_964020975.1. Classification (NCBI taxonomy): domain Eukaryota; kingdom Metazoa; phylum Annelida; class Polychaeta; order Eunicida; family Amphinomidae; genus Hermodice; species Hermodice carunculata. Next base: position 20,172,579 of record OZ026618.1, on the reverse strand, counting down.
CATTAATCCATTTATCTATCCACCCATCCAATCGTGCATCTATCCACCAACTATTACAGTTTATTTTGACCTAGCGACAAATATATTCATGGCAGATCCAACGAACCAGATAACTGAAACCGGTGCCTTTTGAGAGTGGTGAGATTATGCTTTCAATAATTGTCACAAGATACGTACTTTTTTAACCTGGTTCATCTTTGGTTTTAATGTACTTACATTTTAACTCCTGTTCCAGCCTCTTGGCAATGAACGTCTGGCCGTCTATTTTCAACGCCGAACAAAAGTCGCGAAACGTGGGGTCATCTTTTTGCATCAGTATTTCAAGCAGCAGCCTAATCTTATCTTCGTCGATCTCACCTCTCTAACAAAAATAACAACCGGACGAACATGAACTGGTCAACAAGGAAAAGTAGATGCACTAAGACAGAAACAGAGAGGATATACATATCATGTTCGGAACGAGCAGGACTCGAACCTGCAACCTTTGGCACCAGTCGCCTAGCTGAAATGGGAAACGCACATATCCACTCGACCAAATCCCCATTCTTAAAAAGAATGGTTCAATGGAGGTAGTTATGTGCGAGTGCCATATCAACACGGTTATACAGTATAAGTACTGAGTTGGCATTTATTTCCAGAATCGGGGACTTAAATCCACCAGCATTAAGGAAAATGCCGAAAATATATATATATATCATGTTCGGAACGAGCGGGACTCGAACCTGCAACCTTTGGCACCAGTCGCCTAGCTGAAATGGGAAACGCACATATCCACTCGACCAAATCCCCATTCTTAAAAAGAATGGTTCAATGGAAGTAGTTATGTGCGAGTGCCATATCAACACGGTTATACAGTATAAGTACTGAGTTGGCATTCATTTCCAGAATCGGGGACTTAAATCCACCAGCATTAAGGAAAATGCCGAAAATATATATATATATATCATGTTCGGAACGAGCGGGACTCGAACCTGCAACCTTTGGCACCAGTCGCCTAGCTGAAATGGAAAACGCACATATCCACTCGACCAAATCCCCATTCTTAAAAAGAATGGTTCAATGGAGGTAGTTATGTGCGAGTGCCATATCAACACGGTTATACAGTATAAGTACTGAGTTGGCATTTATTTCCAGAATCGGGGACTTAAATCCACCAGCATTAAGGAACATGCCGAAAATATATATATATCATGTTCGGAACGAGCGGGACTCGAACCTGCAACCTTTGGCACCAGTCGCCTAGCTGAAATGGGAAACGCACACATCCACTCGACCAAATCCCCATTCTTAAAAAGAATGGTTCAATGGAGGTAGTTATGTGCGAATGCCATATCAACACGGTTATACAGTATCAGTACTGAGTTGGCATTTATTTCCAGAATCGGGGACTCAAATCCACCAGCATTAAGGAAAATGCCGAAAATATATACATGTGTTTTCTGTATCACAGAAGGCTCGACATAATTTTCTGCAATTTTTTAATCGAGTGTTGGCAAATTTGCCTTAGAAGCGCGTTTAGCGATGTACATGTCTTTGGTGGTTCATGGGCAATTATATACAGCCCACAAAAAGTGAATATAATAGAATAGAGCCGACAGCCGGTTTGCGCGTCATACCCGCTGTCTGCGGGCCTATTATATTCTTCTAAACTGACAGTGGGCAGTTTATATCAAGTACAGCGTACCACATTTTCTTGGCATTTATAGTTTACCATAATTGCTGGGTAGACTAGCTCATTTGTAGGCTTCTGAAATCCCTAGGTGGCGCACTGACTATAAGGCAAACATAGTCTACGGGCATTTTTCAATTGCCGATAAAGTGAGCTTAAACGACTGGCCACCAAACACTTTGAGGACTAAACCATCCAACACATAACTATAAACATATAGTTATGTCTTGGGTGGTTTCTATTATTATTATTATTATTATTATTATTATTATTATTATATATATATATATATATATATATATATATATATATATATATATACATATATATATATATATATATATATATATATATATATATATATATATATATATATATAAATATATATATATTATGGAACGTTGTTTCTTGTTTTATTTCGTATTTGATTAAATATTTGATCAGAAGAACAAATATATTTATTCTTATGAACAAATGTTTGATCAGGTGCATAAATATTTAATCAGAAGACTAAATATTTAATCACATGATGAAATTGAAAAAAAAATCAGATGAACAAAGGTATTTGTTCATGTGATCAAAATACAGTATATTTGTTCTTCTGATCAAAGTGATTTGATGAGAAGAACAAATTATTTAATCAGAAGATCAAATAGATTTGTTTCGAGGAACAAATAAAATGAATTTTATCGCATGAACAAATGCATTTTGTTCACATGACTAAATCCATTTGTTCTTCTGATCAAATAGAATAAGGTATATCCCGATTTCTTCACCTGAGATCGATTTGATCTCCTGAATAAAGACAAGTTTCTGCACTACCAGATAATAATTACTCCCTCTTGTATGCCGCGCATCACTTCTGTTAGTATGTGTTACCATAACAAGCAAGAGGTGCAATCTCGAACTTTGACATTTTCTATATATAGCAACCACAAGTAGGGGCCGGGAGACGGGTCGAGCTACATCACAGGGTAAAGTTGTCAGCATCCACCGTTTTAGAATCCCATTTGATAATGATTGGTTTTTTCTAGGCTTCAGTTACTAGTTGAAACCATCTTGGGTAAAAATCAGATTTCTAGCTACAGGCACGTTATAATCGTTTGTGAAGAAAAGAAAAAAAGAAAGAAAGAAAGAAAGAGAGAAAGAAAGAAAGAAAGAGAGTGAGGGAGGAAGGGAGTGAGAGAGAAAGAAAGAAAGATGCACACATCCTTCCCAAAAGCAGTGCCAACCACTAAATTTTAGAAATAAAATAAGGTGAATGAAAAAGGCTCACATCCATGACCATGAAAGGCATGGCAAAAAGCAGTGCCTGACCAATGAAAGAAAGAGTGAGAGAGAAATAAATCCCACATCCATCCCGAAAGCAAGAGCGAAAGATCATGGAACCACCGTCCAAATTTGCATTCAATCCCGCCAAAACACGATCACATTTAAATGATAAATAATAATGATGCATTATGCGCGGCCGGCTTCACCCGCTTTAATCTCTAAACAAAGCCAAAAATGCCCGCGAAGTCCGTGTTATCATCTTAACAAAATAAACGTGTTCATGTAACCAAATAAGAATATATTTGTTCATGTGATTATATCGATTTGATCAGAATACCAAATCGATTTAATCAGAAGATCAAATCAATTTATTCATAGGAACAAATAGACTGCATTTAATCGCGTGAACAAATGCATTTGTTTACCTCATGAAATCGATTTGTTCTTCTGATCAAATATTTATTAACCTAATCAAATACTGAATAAAACAAGAAACGGCGTTCCATATATATATATATATATATATATATATATATATATATATATATATATATATATATATATATATATATATATATATATATATATATATATATATATATATATATATATATATGTCTTGGGTGGTTTATAGGCAGGATTGTAATCCTCAGACCGTCTTGCTGGCAGTCGTTCGGTTTACCGGGAGTTGAAAAAATGGCCATAAACCATGTTTGCTTTAAATTCAATGCGCTACCTGGAGCGGGTTTTAGAAACGTATAAATTAGCAAATCTGCCCACATATTATGGGAAGCTGTATATGCCCAGAAATTGTGGCAAGATATACTTGGTATATACTGCCCACGGTCCGGTTTGAGGATTATAATTGACCCGAAGACAATGGGCATGACCCACAACCGGCAGTAGGACCTATTCCATAGAATGTATATTTTAGTTGGCAGTGTGCAATTGCCCATAAACCAACCATATATATGTGTATATATATATATATATATATATATATATATATATATATATATATATATATATACATACATATATATATATATATATATATATATATATATATATATATATATATATATATATATATATATATATATATATGTATATATATATACATATATATACACATTGACACTTTGTTTTAAAAGTTCTGAATGTTTTATGTCCAGGAAAAATTCCTTTGAGCTGTTGGAAGAAAGCTGTTGGTTTTTTTTTTTTTTTGGTTTTTTTTTTTTGCTACAATCGTGTAATAAATTAAGTTACGTCGGAGATTGACGTATATGGCAAGCCAACAGGGCCATAACGTATAGGTCTTATGGTAGCCGAGCCTCCACTACACATAGTCGAGGCTCGGCAATGCGTAGTCGAGTAAACCAATCAGATTACAGTCTCTACTACGCGTAGTCAAACCAACAAATAAGATTACAGTTTCCACTACGCGTAGTAGAGTCTCAGCAACGCGTAGTCGAGCCAACCAATAAGATCACAGTCTCCACTACGCGTAGTCGAGGCTCGGCAACGCGTAGTCGAGCTAACCAATAAGATTACAGTCTCCACTACGCGTTGCCCAGAAGATGTTCTTCTAGAAAGCGTCGCCGAGCCTCGACGAGGCGAAGTGGAGAAACTATGCCTCCCATAGCGTGTAGCCAAGCTATCCAATCACTGATGCTCTTGTAAACTGTATTAGACCTGTTTGCTGTTTTAATATCAGTAATGATTGTAAGGACGTAAATGATTGGTTTGCTTTTCTTTAGCGAAAAGGTGCCATAAGTTGCTCCACTACGCGTCGCCGAAGTTCGACTACGCGTAGTGGAAAACGTATTCTCGGCAACGCGCATGGAGACTGAAATCTGATTGGTTGGCTTGACTACGCATAAGACCAATGCGTTATGGCCCTGTTGGCTTGCCATAGACGTAAAGCAGCTATTGGACAAATGAAAAAAGCTGTGTGGTCAAATGTGAATGAGATATTTCTTCTCTTTTTTTTTTTTTTATTTTTAAATAACAAGGAACCACGAAGTATTGAAAGGCAGAATATTCGTTTTGTCTTCAACAGAATGAAACGTGACGTATGAAACTTTAAAAGCAGCAAAATGGTAAAGAAAATCAAGAAACTACCAATTCAAGTCCTCCA